>JXTB01000035.1:1425953-1466958 GCA_002914805.1 Parasponia andersonii
AATGACTGGCGGAGCTTCCCCACGCCGCCAGTTGCCGTGCCACCCGGCCACAGCCACCCCTGAGCCTCCCATCGCCAAGAAATGCCGTTTTGGTTCGCGGAGGACTTTGAATTTTCAGCGTCGTTTCAGGCCTTTATAGGTTGTGTTCTTGGGCTCGTTTGATTCATATCGTCGAGAGGAACCTCAAGGTATATATTACATGATCCCATTTTGCTCGGATTAAAAGTTGCCATTTGTGTATTTTTGAGCTCGAGTTCGACTTTTAATCCGATCGTTAGATTTTGTTTTTAATGTCATGTTTGGAATGTACTCAGAAAATTGTGAAGTTTGATATATATATATTGACTATATTTGATAATCGGCATGAAAAACCATATCTAACGGCTTAGATTTTGTTTCGTTTTGCGTGACATCGGTCCAGTGTCGGCGCGGATCCGAATTGGTCGAATCATATGTCTAATCTAGCTATTTTGCGTGCTAGGAGTTCAGTAAAGATGTCTGTTTGTTGATTCGAAGCTCCATTGAGGAGTTGATTTTTCACAAGTGAGCGATCGAGGGCTTGGAATTGGTACTCGACCCTCCGAGCAATCGTTCAACGACACCTTGAGGACCCATTGGCATTATATCACTATTCTAGTGAGGTAGGGGTTTAATTACCAAGTTTTTATCCTTATTTTGATAAAAATGTGCATTATGACATTTTTCTTAAAATTGTCGATTTTAATAGATTTAATTGGTTTGATTGGATAATTGATAAGATTGTGAACTGTTGAGATATATTGGATTGTTCTGGGATTAGATTGTATAGTTTTTATGCAGGTTTAAAATTTTGGTTTTGGGAAAATACAGCCGTTATGTTGCCCGATTTTCTGTAAGTCCCAGAATAATACCAAATAAGTATTAAAGTATGATTTCTTAATATACTTGATGCATGGTTATTACACACTCTATGACATGTGGTACCTACCATAGGATCACGTACTTGAGTTCTATTTTAGCATCATGGTATTTAGATCACTGGCGAATTACTGCAGCATTAGGTAAGAGACCTAGGTCCCTGCGCAGGATTTGCTGATACACTTCTGGGTAGTGGCAGGATGCTAGATATCTCTGTTACAGAGGTATTACAGGACCATGATAAGAGGATGAGAGCTCACGTATATACTTGTACTTGGTTGATTTATGATATGTACAATAATGAACATAATTACTTATGATCTTGATTACTTTGCAAACTTATTTTATAAATAGATTTTGGAAATGTGCTAACCATGCAGGTTTGAAAAGTTGCATTCATACCAAAAATGGTAATTGAAATTCCTACTGAGCATGTGAATGTTCATCCCCTTTCTTTCCATTCTCAAGTGATTTACAGTGCGACTTGGGCAACTCCGGGGTGGAGTAATCCAAGAAGAAATTTATCCTAGTTTTGTGATTGGTAATTACTTAGATACTCATCTTGCATTTGTAATAATATTTAAGGCTCACACTTTGGATTTAGTCTGTATTTTCTATTATGCCTTCTTGTGATGGTGAAGCACGTGAATGTTTATTTACTATTATTAGCAGTCTATGTCTAGTGGTGATCACAAACTGTAGTAATTTATATTTTAAATTATTTTTATAAACTATTATAGAAGCTGTTGTTTAAACTAGCAGTCATTTTTAAAAAAAAAAAATTGAAGTTTCTAAAATTTTATAAAACAAATTATGTATTTTCACTTGTGAAATTCCTCTTCTACCATTGGCCTGGGTTTAGATCGTAACAATTAATGTTTGTAATTGTAATTATTAATGCTTGGACGTTCCTTGTTTCCTGTGAGACATTTTGTTTCATAAATATTTTTTTTCATAGCTGGTAGTAAATTACTTAGCAATATATCTGTTTACACTGTGAGACATATTTAAAAAATATACTAAGCTTGCATTTTTAATATACGTAATATTATATGAGTAAGTGCATAATTATCTCTGCTTTACATTTACAATATTTCATCCCCTATATATCATTATTGGCTTGAGTTGTGGAAAAGAGCTTAACATGATAGTATAAACTGACTTTGGTTACGCATATGCAGAACACTTGTTTGTTTGATGTTGATGCGATCATGATTTCGGGCTGTAGGATACAGACTAATTAAATGTGTGATTAGTTGATAATGAGATATTCTCCGTTCTGTTTTTTTTTTTTTTTTTCCAAAGGTGTGTTGTCTATAATTGTTTTGTATTTTGTTTCATTCAATAGTGATCCTTGTAATCAATTAGTTATAAGTATATTAATGTAAACAGTTGCATACCAATAATAGTATTTCATGACTTCTCTTTATTCAGTAACAACAGTATTAGCATGTGATTTATCTATGGTAATAGCAATTTTGATAGCCGCTTATTAGTTATTTCTCTTGACATCAAAATTAATGACCTATGATTCATATATGTCCATTAGCAAATAGCAGGGATAGTCAGCAATTTATCTTAGCTAAGTGGCAATAGTCTTGACTACGAAGAAAAAACCAGAGCTCTCTACTGATAATAAGAATCTAGCAATTAATAAAAAACGTAGAGAAATTTATGCCCAAAAGGGGAAAAGAAACCAAATTATTTCTGACATAAATTTCAACAACTATGACATAGAAAGTAATGAAAGAACAAGTATTGAAGAAGAAACATCAGTGGAGCTGTTTGGACAAGAACAATTGATGGACCATCTAAAATATAAGCATAAAAATCTGGTCCGTGTTGAAAAAGAAACATGCGAAAACACAATTCAGGATTACAAGAAATCTTGCAGTCCAAATATAGTTCATAGTAATGTTATTCTGAAAGATATCGCGCAAAGAAAAGATCAAATTGTTAGTCATTGTATAGTTATCAATGAAGACATAGGTATATTCTCCATTGGCAGAATGACGTTTGCATTAGGTTTTGAATTTCTGATATTTATTTATTTTTTATTTTTTTTCCTAAGATAATAACGATGACGAGCCAGTCTTGCACGCTGTTAATGGGAGAGGAAAAGCTCATTTATTTGTTTTTGGTGTCTTTGAACTTGGTAATGATTGCATTTGATCAGTGACTACTTGTAATCTTTTTTTTTTTTTTTTTTTAAAAAAAAGAACAAACTTTTTGCTTATATTTGTCATTGTTTCATATAGGTTCAACATCCAAAGCTCAAAGGAATTTGTCAAGGGATCAAGGTACAACTTAATTATTTCTCTGGTAAATAAGCTTGATTAATTGTGGATTGTCTTTAGTTTGAACTCTTGCTATCATTTATATGTTATAGGTTTCAATAAGAATGTACAGTTTGGGTCAAAAGCTCAAGAAGTTCAAAAAAAGTTGCATAATAAATTGGAGAGGAGAAATAGAAACAAACCCATGGAGCCTCATGTGCTTAAACAACCCACGTTTTGTTACTACTGTCGAGCAAAAAAGTTCCGATATGAGAGCGAAGGATTTTGTTGTTCTATTGGAAAAATTGTGTTGAAAATAAATGATGTGCCTGCCGAATTATATGAACTATTTATTTCAACTTCTACTAAGCACAAGACTTTAAAAGAAATGTTCGAATCTACAACGATAATTTTACTTTTACGTCACTCGGTGTTAAGTATGAAAAGGAGCTATGCACCATGGACAAGGGCATCTACACTTCTAGAGTGCAAAGACAAATATATCATTACATCAATCGAATTATTCCAGTGGATAGTCTTCGTGCTTATTTGCAAGTGTACTTTCATGATACTGACCATGAAATGGAGAATCGATTGATCTTTTCAAATAAGATGAAACGGTCAACCCTTAGCAAAATAAATAGCGCATTAATAGTAAATCCTTATTGTCAATTTTTTCGGAGTCTAGCAGATTTTCCTGATTTTGAGAATCGTAAAATACAATTGAAGTATGATTCAGGGCTTGATCAAAGGGTCTATAATACTCCTTCTGTATCTCAAGTTGCTACGCTATGGGTGGACGATGATTTTAATGCTGAAGGGAAGACTCGTGACATAATTGTTTCATGTCATGAAGGAGAAAGCCATAAAATTCATTATTATTTTGGTTGTTATAACCCGCTTCAGTATCCTTTATTGTTTCCATACGGAGAGGCTAGTCGGCGTTAAGGAATTTAGAAGAATGAGGAAAGTAAAAAAAAACTTTGTCCAAGTGATGATTATTTAGTTAATGCTTATGCAATTAGTTCTGCTTCTGAAATAATCGCTGCAGAAACTAAAGGTAAATTACTTCATTTATTAACGAGTATATTTTAGTTCTTTCTTTTGTGTGAAATTTGTCTATTCTTTTTTCTTTTTCAGTACTCGCATGCAAGAAGAAAAGATCTTATGTTTCATGTCGAGAATATTACTGTTATAAATTGCAATAATATTCTGTTTCATGCCCCTACACCATTCATATATAGAATATTTATATAACCGAATACCATGAACATCTATCTCCCTATTATAATAATAATAATAATAATAATAATTATATGATAAAAATACAAAATTGTTAAGTATAGGTTCATGTGTGTACACGCACGTGCCATCACCTAGTATTAAAGAAAAAGGGAGTAATAATGTTCAACAAAAAAAAACTTTTAAAAATGAATTTAAAAAATAAAAATAGAACAAAAGAAATATGACATAAAATTGAAAAATGAGGATAACTAGATTTGAACCCAAGTCCAAGTCATGGGCTATGCTTGCCTAAATGCTAGACCAACTTTTATATGACTTTACAATTAATAAAATTTTTCTAAAATTTTTCTAGATGTTTAGACCGTATAAAATAAAAATAATTTTTTTTGGGTCGTACAGAAAAAAATTTATATGAGTCAAGTCGTATTTTTATCGTTATTTTTAAAAATTTGTACTCCGTGTCAATTTCTCTTTAAAAATAAAACAAAATCATATAATGCAATTGAATATGTGTGGACCTAAATCCAATATTATCTAATCCAACAAGTTTGGAGGAAGATTGATAGATTCAATCAATTAGGGTTTGGTCCAACTTTTATAAGCTTTTCATTTGTTTTTGAATATTTTTAACCATTTCTAGTTTAAAATTGTATTGATGAGGTATCTTTCGGCGGCTTGTTCTCATTGTACGTAAAAAAAAAAAAAGTAAGTCACTAATTTTGATCCTTTTGAAACTAAAAAGATTCATAAACTATGGGAAAAATATATAATTTTTGTTTAATATGTTGCTAGAAGACGTAGAGCAATTACATACATCATTTGTAGACCAATAATATGTATATATTGAAATAGAATTTATATATGTTTAAAATACTTAAAATAAAATACATTGATCGGTTTATATTAGTTTATTTTATAGTCAAAATGTAACAGATTCAATCCAATAATTCGGATTTCTAAAATTAGCCATCAATCTAATCCAGGTTGATTCATAAAAAGAAAAAATTAGATTGGATTAAATTAGGAGTTTAATCCGTTGGGATTAATTTTTGAACTCTCCCGTAAGCTCACCATTTCGTTGGTCTTCTTGTAATCTTAGATGACATCAGCGGTAGTTGTGTTAGGTATTTTTTCAATGTGCCAACTGTCAAAACTAAGTCAAGGTTCGCGAATTGGAATGAGTAGCATGTACTATCATGAAAGCCATTGATTTTGAGTTGGCGTCCTATATCATTTTTCTCCTTTCTTTTCAATTTTTTTTTGAGGTATCATTACTTTTTAATTTAAGGTCATGTTTACTCGTCATAATCGACCGTGAAAGGAATAGAAATTAGGTTATTGTTTCATTTTCTCATTCATGTGTTTACTTACACATATAAGACATAAAAATTTCAATAATGCTTTATTTTTTTTTCATAAAAATAATATTTATTGTGGGACTCGTTCCTAGATCACGTACCATGTGGTCAATTAAGTGGCAGAGTAGGTCATAAGGGGGGGCACGCTATCCGACGCATGTCCAGAGTAACCATTTAAAAGCCACGCAAGTCACACATGATACTGTATGGGCCCATGGACTGTCCGAGACCAGGGCCGAATCCATCCCAGATCCTGTACGGTTCAGCCCAATTCAGTTCTTACCTTGACAGCTGGGGATTAGAAGCCTCGAGAGTCTTCCGCTAGAAGACCACGAGAGGCAATGCACTGCTCCAGTCCCAGATAAGGCATTTAATGCGATCCTGGGTAGGTGCGCACATTGGGCAAACTACCCTAACAGAACGGTGGTTTGTCAAAGTCTCGCCCCCGATAGGCCCGAGTTATAGGAGACAGCGAAAAACAGGCCATGACGATGCAAGGAAAATCACGGTAATCACAGCCCGTGATCTCTAGAGTAAGTCATGATGAGAAAAGGTATTCAATCCTAAGATTGAGAGCTGAAAAAAGCTCCCAGTTCTACGATTATATATATAAGCCTTGCTTCCCCCTCGAAAAAAAAGAGATGAAGATAGACATATAAAAAGAAAAACTAAATCTTTGCTTCTCAGTCTCAGAGATAAACAATTGACTTAAGCATCAGAGAGTCTTTGTAGGTGGCCAACCCCGCCTCTCTGACCCGACTTGAAGTAAAAAGCACGTGAGGATAGCAAGGATACGTGGACAGTTGGTAGATATAACGTCAGCAATTCAGAGACATATGGACAACTGGTAAGAATCGCTCCAATAGTTTGGTGCCGTCTATGGGAAATCGTTCAGTGCGAGAGAAAGAGTAGGAATCTCACGATCACACTCTCTCTGAATAAAAGGTCATACAACGTCGGATGATAGCACCCTCAAGAATGACAACCAGGAGCACATGTCCTGACGCCTAAGGGAGCTCCCAAGAAGCATGACTAGGTCTGGAACAAAAGCTAGACTAAATGTTTACTACCCTAGCAGAAGCAAACCGGAAGGCAGAGCTGGCCCACAAGGCCGTCTTGAGTTTAAAAGATGAAGTCACAGAAGTACGCAAAGATAATGCTCGCCTCGAGGGGCTGTTGGCAAGCGAAGCCAGGAGCAGGTGAAGGGAAGACTTTGACGAAGAGGTCTAATAAGAGTCTGGTGACTAACCGCCGAGGGAAGTTCCAGCCCCATCTAGATCGCGGATGCAGAGAGAGTGACAAAGCCAGACAAGGCCTTTCTGAGCTGGAGAGGCGGTGGACCGAAGACATTAAGAAAGTGCAGAAGGTGTGCTTCCCAACTAGAAATAAGAAATGATAGCGGAGCTAAGTAAGAGGCTCGAGGCCCATCACAGCCAGACCCCCGATGATCTGGCAGAGCAAACTGTGCGAGAGATTAACCGAACAGCCTTCGCTGACTGGATCTAGCTGGAGCCCAAGCTGAAAGACTTCACAACTACGACCTTCAGACCATTCGAGGGAAAGACCAACCCCCTCGATCACATATACCACTTTCAGCAGAAGATAGCTTTGGAGACCAGGGACGAGGCTGTGACCTGCAGAGTCTTCTCCACAACCCTGGTAGGGCCGGCCCTGTTATGGTTCAGACAACTTCCAGAGAAGTCTAGAAATGAGTTCGAACATTTCTGCAAACTTTTCTTCAAGCAATACGTGGGCGCCCGGAGGTAGTAGAAAACCATACGAGACCTTGACTAGTTGGAACAAACCGCGAATGAGTCTCTAAGAGAATACTTGTCGTGTTTCTTGGAGGTGATGTCCCTAGTGCATAACGCTGACTCGGCCCAAGCCGCAAGCTTGTTCGTCAAGGGCCTACAGCTGGGATCGATGCTATCAAACCATCTACTTTTGAACTTGCCATACGATATGGTAGACGTCCAAACAAGGTCAGAAGGGGTATTCAGGGTGCTGAAAAGCCACCAGAAGATGCCCAAGGCCTTCACCGCGATAATAACAGTGCCGACGCAAACCCCCGGCCTCGTAAGGAATAAAGAGGCCTGCACCGGACCAAGGGCCAACTCTGAAACAGGGAGCCCCCACCCAAGGCGGTCAAGAAGATGGCAAGAAGAGGAAGGCGTCTAGGGACCCGCTACCGAAATACGAGCTCAACACGCCGATCGATGTGATCTACCTCTAGAACATGGATATGGGCATTTTCAAAGACCCAACTAAGTCTGGTATTCCTGAGCATATGAAAAACAGGAATAGGTACTACCAATTTCACAAGGATCACAGGCATGACACCATCAACTGCCGTAGCCTTTACGCGCAGGTTATGATGGCGATCCATGCCGGCAAGTTGAAGCAGTACGTGAAGACCGACGAAAGCCAGTTAAAGGAAGATGCCCCCAGGCCCGAAAAAGGCAAGCAGATCCAGGCCTCTGGGTCAGGAGAGCAGGCTCTGAGGATAGTATCGACTATCATAGGCAGACCAGAGCCAACCTAGCGTCAGGAAGAGAAGGAAAAATACCAAAAAAAGACCGAAGAAAGGGTGAAGCGCCTGAGGGGGATGGGCCACTCTGTGAACCACCTAGTGATGGGAGAAAGCTATGCCTCAGTTGCCCTTATTGCTTTCACCCAGCAAGACTTGTCCACGATGCGTCTGCCTCATGACGACCCCTTGGTGATTAAGCTGCAGATCGACTCCGCGTTGGTCAGAAGAGTCCTGGTCGACAATGGGAGTAGCATCAATGTCTTGTTCCTCAGCACATTCGAGAGCATGGGCTTGGATCGAAACACACTCAGGCCAACCTGTCAGCCACTGTTCGCCTTCAACAGTACTAAGGTCAGCCCCATGGGCGTTGTGACCCTAAGGGTCTACGCGGCAGAGAGGTGCTTGGATGTGGACTTCGTCATCATCGACTCCCACTCCTCCTTCAACGTCATCATGGGGAGAGAGTGGATCCACACCGTACATGGGGTCACCTCCACCCTCTACCAGGTCTTAAGATATCTATCAAAGGATGGTACTTATACGATAGACATCAAAGGAGACCAAGCCTCTGCGAGGAAATGTTTTTCAACCACCCTGAGGGGAACCGATGCGAGCGCGAGCGCCTCGACGGGGGACAGATAACAATCAAAAGACCGCCTGCCAGCATACATGAAGCGGATCGAAGAAGAATCTGATAGGCCAGAATCCACGATTGAGGAGCTGGTAGCGGTCCCTTTGAAAGAAGCAGAACCGGCGAAGGTTGGGGTTCCTTAGGCAGAATAGAGATGTCTTCGCATGGTCCCATGACGACATGCCCATGATAAACCTTGCACACTCCTGCCACCAGTTAAATGCAGACCCCAATTTCCCTCCGGTCAGACAGAGGCCCTGATGGTTCGCACCGGAGAAAAACAGGGCGATCAACAAGGAGATAGAGACGCTATTGGAGAACGGCCTGATCGTAGAATGTGTATACCCGTGCTGGGTCTCCAACTTGGTGGTGGTGAAGAAGAAAAACGGCGATGACTATACTTGTATAAACTTCACCAACCTGAATAAGGCCTGCCCGAAGGATAGCTTCCCCCTGCCAAGGATCGACCAAACGGTCGATGCGATGGCTAAATTGGACAGGATGAGATTCCTAGATGCCTACTCTGGATACAACCAGATCCTTTTGCATGAGGAAGACCAGATCCACACGGCAATCATTACAGAGCGAGGTCTATATTGTTACTGACGCATGCCTTTTGGCTTGAAGAACGCGGGGGCGACCTACCAGAGACTCATGAACAAAATGTTCGCCGAGCTGCTAGGGAAGACTATGGAAGTCTACGTCGACGACATGGTCATGAAGAGCAAAGAAGCTTCGGGCCATCTGGGACATCTAGATGAATGTTTCCAGATTGTGAGGTGATACCAGATGTATCTGAATCCCAAGAAATGCACGTTCGGGGTGTCCTTCGGCCAGTTCCTGGGGAATATCATGAGCAAAAGTGGCATTGAGGCCACCCTGACCCAGTTGTCTTCAATCACATATGTGCAATGACCCTCAACCATTCGGGAGGTCCAGCGCCTAATCGGGAAGATAGCTGCTCTCAGCCAATTTGTCTCTAAGATGTTTGACCGATGTAAGCCTTTCTTCCAGTGCATAAAGAGAAGCTCAACTGTCGTCTGGGGTGAGGAGCAGGATAAGGCACTGGCAGAGCTCAAGCTGTACTTAAGTCATCCGACTATCCTGGCTTCCCCAGCAGAGGAGTAGCACCTGTATGCTTATTTGGTAGTGTCCGAAGTAGCGATCAGTGCCGTACTATTCATCGAGGAAGATAGCAAGCAGAAGCCGGTGTTTTACGTAAGCCATATGCTCCTGGAAGCCGAGACGCGATATAGTATGGCAGAGAAACTGGTCTTGGCTCTGGTCAATGCTAAGAAAAGACTCAGGCAATACTTCGAGGCACACTCGGTTACAGTATATATGGATTTCCTCATCCGGCAAATCTTGGCCAAACCAGACTTATCGAGACGACTAACCAAGTGAGCTATCGAACTGGAGATAAACGACATCGAGTATCGAGCTCGAGTGGCAAAGAAAGGGGAAGTCATGGTGGACTTCCTGGAGGAAATCCAATCCTTCGGCGAGCTACACGACCCATTTCAGAAATCTCTACCTCACATCCTTTCAGTCTGGACTCTCTACACTGACGGATCCACGAACACCTCGAGGTCAGGTATCGGAATAGTCCTGCAGGCCCTAGCAGGACTCAGGGTAAAGAAAGCTTTGAGGCACAATTTCAAGGCAACGAACAATGAGGTGGAGTACGAGGCACTGCTGCAAGGCCTTGAGCTGGCTTTGCACTTCGGAGCAGAGAGCATTGCAGTAAAGACTGACTCACAGCTGTTCGTGGGTTAGGTCAGGGGAGACTTCGAAGTAAAAGAGCTGAGATTACACAAGTACTTCTTTAGGGTAATGGGGGCGAAAGCTCGCTTTAGCAGTTTCAATATCGAAAAAATACCCAGGGAGATGAACCAAAAAGCCGATGAGCTAACTAAAAGTGCGTCAATCGAGGGGACGACTAGACATGCCAAGATTTTGCTAGAAGGCGAGAACACGAGGGACCCTTTGGAGACCCCCGCACGCAATGTATTTGCAACTGACTCTGCAGACGAGGGGTGGATGAAACCCATCACCCAATACTTGGCATTGGGGAACCTACCTGCGGACCCTAAGAAGCGAGGTCGATCAGACTAAAGGCTGCCAGATATTCAATGGTGGGGGAATGACTATATAGGAGATCAACATGGGACCAATGCTGAGGTGCGTAGGTCCCGTTGAGGCGGAGAAGCTAATGGAGGAAATCCACGAGGGAGCATGCGGCAACCACTTTGGCGGATGTAGTCTCGCCCACAAGGCCTTAACGGCTGGATATTTCTGGCTATACATGATGACCGAGGTGGCCCAATTTGTCAAGAAGTGTGACAAGTGCCAGAGGTTCGCCCCTGTGAAGCGCCAACCCATGGAGGAAGTCCATTCGAACATAACTCCTTAGCCATTCACTAAATTGGGCCTGGACATCGTTGGAGAGCTCCCCAGAAGTCTAAGGGGAAGAAGGTACGTCTTGCTGGCTACCGATTATTTCACTAAATAGGTAGAGGCTGAAGCCTACACGACCATTAATAAGGCATACATAATTAACTTCATTTGGAAAAACATAATCTACTGATACGGAATATCGAAAGAGATACACGCTGATCATGGTGCGCAGTTCCAGAATGCTAAGCTTAAAGAGCTGTGTGAGCTGTATGATATAAGGTTCAGTTTCTCATCCGTAAACTACCCTCAGGGGAACGGCCACGCAGAGGCAACGAACAAGGCCATATTCAGCAATATTAAAAAAAACTTGCAGGAGGCTAAAGGCAGGTGGTTAGAAGAGCTACTGGCCGTTGTGTGGGCCCATCGAACCACGGAACAGAGGTCAACGGGACGAAGGCTATAATTCCGACCAAGATTACCCTCCCGACCCTTCGCTCTGAAGTGGTAAGAGATGCCTCACTGAACGAAAGGTAGCTAAGCCTCAACACAGACCTCCTGGAAGAAATAAGGGACATGGCCCTGGTCTACCTAGTCTCGTACCATCAGTAGGCCAGGTCCTACTAATACAAAAAATGTTAGTGCTCGTTGATTTAACGCCGGAGATTGGGCCTTGAAGGTCAGAACGGGGAATTCCTCAAAGCTAGACTCTAACTGGGTCAGGCCTTATGAGGTGATCAAGGTGCTTGACAATGGTGCATATGTCCTGAAAGAACTCAAGACCGGGAAGAGCCTACCAAACACATGGAACGCCCAGCACTTGAAAAAGTACCACGTGTGAGATGCATGTAAATGTTGTGAAATACATGTAAATGCTTGTATTATTGAATAGCTTAATTCCAAAACAGGTCAGAATTTCTGTCACACGGACTT
Source organism: Parasponia andersonii (assembly GCA_002914805.1). NCBI lineage: Eukaryota > Viridiplantae > Streptophyta > Magnoliopsida > Rosales > Cannabaceae > Trema > Trema andersonii. The sequence goes on from JXTB01000035.1 coordinate 1,438,218, forward strand.
ATGCTTTGGATTGCTATGAAAAAAGGGTTTGTCTCCAGTACCAGACCCTATGAACTATTCACTCATCAAAAATCGTACTGTGGGGATAACGTCACTTGCCGACGACCCAAGAAAATGTACGAAGAGGAAAGAGCTGCGCAACCAAAAACTTGCCAGCAGACCTCAAAAACGATCATACTATGGGAATCACATCGTGCAATAAAACGCTTGCCGATAGCCTGAGAAAACGTACGAAGAGGAATAAGCTGTGCAAAACTTGCCAGCAAACCTCGAAAATAATCATACTATAGGAATCACATCGTGCAATAAAATACTTGCCGATGGCTCGAGAAAACGTACGAAGAGGAATGAGCTGCGCAATCAAAAACTTGCCAGTAGACCTCGAAAACAATCATACTATGGGAATCATATCATGTAATAAAACGCTTGCCGATGGGCCGAGAAAACGTACGAACAAGAATGAGCTGCGCAACCAAAACTTGCCAGCTGGCCTTATCAAGAATCGTACAATAGGGATCACGTCGCTTGCCGATGACCCAAGAGGATGTACGAAAGGCGAGAGGCTGCGTGACGAAAACTGGCCTCCAGCCTTAAAGGAATACTTACAGGAAGGGAAAAGAGTTGGGCGATAAGACCCTTCCTGGAAAACACCTTAGCTGTGCACAAGCCAAAGGCAAGCGGGACTAGGGTCTACCCGTTGGAAGTAGACCCTCCCTAGAGAGCACCTTAGCTACGTGCGAGACAAAGGCAAGTGGGGCCAGGGTCTACCCATTGGAAGCAGACCCTCCCCAGAGCACCTTAGCTGCGCATGAGACGAAGGCAAACGGGGCCAGGGTATACCCTTTGGAAACAGACCCTCCCCAGAGAGCGCCTTAGCTACACATGGACTGGAAGTGAACAGAGCTAGGGCCTACCCGTTAAAAGTAGGCCAATACAAGACCAAGCACGAAGACAGAAGTTAAAACCAAACTCTGTTTATTATTGCCTAAAATACAAAATGCGTAGTCGATAGGGACGCGGACCTGGAGGCACTATTTGTAAGAAGCAGGTCTTGGATGGACTCGGAGGGACATATCGGAGTGGTAACACCCTGTTTGCTCCTGATAAGAGCCGAGCCCGGGCCTTTTCCTCTGCAGTGACGGGTCCAAGCAGTGGTCAACCAACCCTTGGAGCTAGTTCCTGGTGCGTTCCTATTTGGGGTCGGAGAAGTCCAGCCACACGCGCAGGTTGAATTCTGCCAAGACAAGTCATAACAGAGGATATACATCCTCAAAGCTGGATGAGCCAGAGCTCATATCCCAATCTCTAGAGCTAATCTTATTAATCATAGCACGGGGAGAATTCACTAAAAACTCTAAATCATATACGATTTAGCCAGACCCAGAGGTCGGCCGCACTGCCGACAAGGGAATGGCATCGTATATGATGTCCAACCTTGACCATGAACGCGGGCAACAAAAAAGAGAGAGGGGAATACACATGAGAAAAATGCGTTATTTCTATTATTCAAAATAGGTGTTCACAACGAGGGTCAGCATTACATAACATAGTTAGTACTTTACAAATACGCAAAGAGCGAGAGGCTCTAGTTACCTCCGACGAGGGGAGCGCTACTAGCTTTGGCGCTTGGACCAACATCAGCAGAGGGCGGCATACCAGAGTTAGAATCGTTGCTAGAAAAAACGACCGTGCCTGACCCTCCGCTAGTTAAGGCGCCAAGACCAGGTTGACCGCCCCGAACCTCTGCAGCCTGCTCTGCCAGACCAGAAGTAGGAACAATCTACCTGGCGACAGAGGCAGATGTAGAGGGCCCATCTTTTTCTTCGTCGAGCATCTTCAGCACATCAGCGGGGTATAAGATGTTGATCTCATCCCCCAACTGTTGCTTATAGTGCCTGACGGAATAATGGTCCCTCTGGATGCCTTTCTGCTCATCGAACCAGTCTGGCATTACTACCTCTACGTGGCCCTCAAATTCTCTATTCTCCCAGCCAGATCTGTAGCTCTCCACAAAAAGGACATCCACTTGCCTCTGATACCTTGTCTTTAGCTTCTCCGCATTCGCCAGCCTGTCCCTCAGCGCTGCTAGCCTCAGCTACGCTTGCCGCTACTATAAGTCGATTAAAAGAATATTAATATCGGTAAGGTCTTTGCCGTGCTTGCAAGACAACTCTGTATGAGCTCCCATTAGTTTTCTGTGACCCAAGTAAAGATGTCGGTTTACCTCGTTGGACCGATCGAGCCTACGCTGCAGGGAATGGGCCTCCAGTTTGGCTTTCGCCTCAGCTTTCCTCGCTTCTTTAGCATCGTTGACAGCTCTATCGCAAGTAATGTAAGCCAGCCCCACCTCTCCCCCTATGTTCTGCAGTTCCTGCTCTTTGGCCCTGAGCTCGGTTTGGGCCGGCCTGGAGGCCTCGGCTGGAGCCAACCTGTCAGCCTCTGTTTCGGCCAACTTGGTGACTAGCTCCTCACGCCTAACCCTCTCGACGCTTAGAGCGTGACCCACAGCGCTGCTGACCCTAGCCTCGTCCAGGCTCCGATACAGGTCGAAGTCTGCCCTCAACGTGGCAAGGGCGACCTCGCTCTGCTCGGCCATTACAGCACGGGCGTTCAGCTCCCCGGTTAGCTCCCTGACGCAAGAGGAGTAAAAGGACTAGATGGCAGCTAACTGTATGATACAAGAAAGTAAGGTAAGTGTTCAGCAAAGATGTCGAAAAATATGGAAGTGACAGCCAGACGAGCCAAACCTGCGCAATGCTGCTACATTGGCGGCCTCGGCTGCCGCCCCCGTTGGAGCCCCGCCTGAATGTGATTTTTCGATCTTGTCTTGACCACCCCCCTGACGGGCTGCCACACGCAAACCTTCTCCTCCTTATGGGGGTTAGCGTAGCCCCGTCGTCATCGTTGTCAGAAAAAGGGGTAGCTCTGCCCCTCTTCCCCGCCGGGCTTTCCTTCCCTTTGGACGAGTCGGCCTCGCGACCCCGCTTTATCGGGACCAGGGGAGGGGAAGACAGCCGAGATTTCAACCTCAGACCCCCCAAGCTTGGCAATCTCCCCATGGGGGCAGGCAACACCGGACCCCGCACCCGTCTTCGAATCGGAGTTGGGGGCAGAAGAGGTCAGAGCAGCGGGTTCCCCGGGTAGGCTCGACGGCACCCCTTTGCCATATACGACCTTTATGGCTGGCATCTCCCAAGTCGAGGGTCCACTTGCTTCGGAAGAGGGGACCACAGGTGTTTCACCACCAAGCACGAACACGCCCTCCCGGTCATCGTCCGAGCCTATTCTTAGGGTGACAACTCCCTGCCTCCCGACTTCATCCTCCGAGGACAGCACCAGACACCGACTAGCGGAGACCTTAGAGCGAGCCTTATGCACAGCGGCACTCCCCTTGACTGGCGAAGGGTATGCTGAAGGGCCTGCATTTGAACCTATAAAGAGCAAGCAACGTAGTTAGAACGTAGCCATGACCTGATCGACGGAGCCCTAGGATGCGAAAATGAACTAAACCTTAACCCTCTTGGGGGTAGCAGTTTCCTCTCTACGAAGCCTGACACACTCCTCGGCTATGAGTCTCACTGCCTCTTCGAGCTCGTGGCTAGTCGGCGCCACCAGGTCATTGGGACCTGCCAGTTGGCTCGAGGCCGTGATCTGACGACCCACCATGGCGATGCGACTTTGTTCATCCCAGCAGAACCGATTCAGAGCCGAGGCGTCAAGATGGCTCCACAGGTGCTTTGTGATAACCCAAGTGTCCAGTAGGAAGAGGAGATATAAGACCATCCTACGCATCATGTTCATCACCTGGGATTCAGGATAGCGTAGATGTGTCGGCAATCCCTAAAGTACCTAAAGATGATGATCCCCTCCAGCTCCTTGAGCTACCCCACCTACAGTTGCGGCTCAAACCTGCTTTCCTCTGTAGAGGCTGCGCAAGGCAAAATATCATGAGTAATAACAGACGAGGTGTACACAGACCCAAAAAATCACAACCTAGTACTTACTTTGCAGAAAAAATGAAGGAACTTGGAAGCACTCCCTATTCACCCAAGAAGGGCACGACGCCCCACCGACGGTATACAGCCTAGAGTGGGAGTCCCATTGCTTATTCGACATCGGCAAGCCCTAGAAAATATGGCATCCTGGGAGCGGCTAGAGGTAGAAAGTGGGGTAAGAGCTCTTTTTGACAATGAGGGTGAGCTTGTAGGCATAAAAGACCACCTCCAGGTCGATATGCACATTAAGGAGAACTGACAGAGTAGAGAGCCCCATCAATATCATGACCCCGTTAGCATTCAGCTGCATCGGGTGAATCCCTGTCAGAGCAAGAAACTGATGGATCAGGGGAGGAAGGGGAAACTGCAGCCATTTCAGGTGCGTCCTCCCCAAGATGATAGAGCCTTCGGGGGCAGAGGGGCGAAGGTACCAATCCACGGAGCCCTCGACCCTTTGTAATATAACTCCGCCAGGGAAGCAGAATTGCCTCCTCAGCGAGTCCAACTCCGAATCCACGACGGGGCAGAGCTTCTGATTTTGGTTTGAGGCCATCGTTCTAGATACGATCAAAAGGAGTAAAAGGTTCTAGCAAAGGGAAAAGTCAGAAATCCTAAGATTTTAGAAAGCTAGAATACGTGGAGATTTTGATAAAGTAAGAAATAAGCGTAAATGCGGTTTTTATAGAGTAGAGCTGAAAAGTCTCCCCTGGAAAGGAACGGTGCGATGAAGAATGAAGTACTAGAATTTCAAAAATCTGAAAAGAATCGTGACATGGGATAGCGTGCACTAGCGTCGGTAATTGGGAAAAAATGATGGTAAGGGGCTACGTGTACCTCTCGAATTAGAGGACTGGAGATACGATTTCCCCATTTGATGGATGGAGTCCATCAAATAGGGAAATGTGAGTAGTTGTGGAGCCCGTTCCTAGATCACGTACCATGTGGATGATTAAGTGGCAGAGCAGGTCACAAGGGGGGCACGCCATCTGACATGTGTCCAAAGTAACCATTTAAAAGCCACGCAAGTCATACGTTATACCGCATGGGCCTATGGGCTATCTGAGGCCAGGGCCGAATACATCCTAGATCCTAGACGGTTCGGCTCAATCCAGTTCATGCCTCGACAGCTGGGGGTCAGAAGTTTCGAGGGTCTTCCGCCAGAAGACGACAGGAGGCAATGCGCTGCTCTAGACCCAGACAAGGCATTTAATGCGCATACATTGGGCAAACCGCCCTAACAGAACGGCGGTTTGTCAAAGTCTCCCTTTCGACAGGCCCGAGTCATAGGGGACGGCGAAAAGCAGACAATGACGATGCAAGGGAAATCACGGTAATCACGGCTCGTGAACTCTGGAGTAAGTCATGATGAGAAAAGGTACTCAATCTTGAGATTAAGAGTCGAAAAAAGCTCCCACTTCCAGGATTATATATATAAGCCTTGCTTCCCCCTCGGAAAAAAAGAGATGAAGATAGACATATAAAAAGAAAAACTAAATCTTTGTTTCTCAGCGTCAAGGAATCGGAGAGTTTTTGCAAGTGGCCAACCCCGCCTTTCCGACCTGACTTGAAATAAAAAGCACACTGGGATAGCAAGGATACGTAGACAGTTGGTAAATACAACGTCAGTAGTTCAAAAACACGTGGACAACTAGTAAGAATCGCTCCAACATTTATCTATACTAGATTCAAATGATATTTATGTCAAAAAGTTGAATATTTACTAAAGAGACTTGCACATGTATTCTTATGTATATATCCAATAATAAATGTTCAGAACCTCTTTTTACAGGACAAACAGAAACATAAAGGTAATTTTAAATTTGCTCTAAAGTATAAATACTGACACGTAGTTTGCTGTTAAAATAAATTATTTATCTTTTTTATTTTTCCCTTCCACTTAACCCAAACATTATCACATGAAATAAAAAATAATATAATTTTTAGTTAAAAAAATTTCTAAAATTTTATCTTATCTTTTTTTTTTTGAGGGACTAAAATGTTGTCTATTTAAACAACTTTACGATATAATAGAGAATTAAAATTACTAAATTAATTTTTTAATATAAGTTTTTAAACTAACAAGGGGTACGTTCTCTTAAACTAATATATATATATATATATATATATATATATATATAAAGGATTGAAAATAAGATGTATGAATGACATACAATGAATTTTAATTTAAGTATTAAATCCAAAAACAAAATCTTACTCATATAGGAAAAGGAAAAGAAGGAAAAAAAACTATTCTATTTATTTTGTTAGAATTACGACTTTTTTTTTTTTTTTTTCCCCTCTAGTACTTTTGAAACTTTCTTTCTGGGAAAGGTGAAATCTTCATTGAAATAGCCAAGTATAAACTGAACTCTACAAGGAAAGAAGCTCGCCTCCCCATTAGTATTAATTTTTTTTCAATGTTCTCTATATGGATACTACAATGAAGTAACTTAGTTATATACGAATAAATAGATAAAATTGAAGAAGTGACTGAGATAATGTCTATTGTTATTGGGGATAATTAACATTAATTAGAAGAAAGTATTTCGTGTTTTCAACAATTTCTTTTTGAATATATTATATATATTTGGATCCAATTAATATATTAAAATTTAATAACTAAATAAAATAAATATTAAAGTTAGTTCCCCTAAATCAGAATCAGCTAGGTTTCCTGTATTTTTTTTCCGCATACTTAATATTTTCAATCCATATAAAAGAAGTGAAAAAAAGAACTTCATCCGCATACGAATTGCTCTCATTATCAGTTATCTCAATTAAAAGAAGGTATTGTACTATCGTTCTCTCCTGCATTCAGAAGCTTTATCTATGCATATATTCTCTTGAATATATTTCATGATTTTCAAATTTCTACTCCTTTTTGATCAAGAACTGGTTCCTAAATAGTTTGCTATAATAATTAAATTAACTAAAAAGTTTTCTTGGTTTAAATTTATTCATAATCGTCACCGATCTTTATGCCTAGCTCCTTCACGATATGAAATATTTAATTTTATTTAAAATTTTCCCCCTTTCCTATAAATTTCACCGCTTCACTACAAACAGATACTTTTCCATCATTAATTAAATAATTTGTTTTGATTTTTCATACTATAGTTTTAATTATTTTTTAAATTAAATTTGGATATTAGCAAAAATTATATTAGATATAATATTAATGATGGACAATCTTGATCAAGATCGATCTATTATTCTATTTAGTGATATAGAACACACACCTTTTCATCCTTTTGAACTAAATAATATGGCTCTAACTAAATGATAATTAATACATGTTCTTATGCTGGCGCCAGGAGAAATATCGATCCCAGTTTCCAAAATGTTTCGTTGGTACGTAAATCGGATGTATGTTAATTTTGTAAAACTAGTCTAATATTATGGTTTTTAGTTTAAAAACATAAATAAATATATGTGAACTTGATTTATTATTGATTTTTCTTTGTAGTTTTTCCGGGAGAAAAAGTTCGAAAGGACAGAGTCAAGAAAACAAAGAAATAGGAAAGGGATTAAAGTTCGGTGAAAATCGAAACCCTAATGAAGAGACGATCAACAATTCATCAGAAGTGGGACCTAGTACCGGTATTGCTCCTCATGAAAATGCTATAACAAGTTATGAACTGATAGGCTATGTCAATGGAGATTTTGATCGAAGCCGCAAAGAAATCTCCACGACGACGAAGAAACCAGCAACATGCAATATTCTTTAAAGTAGATTATTTCTAACCAATATTATTTCATTTCATAGAAAGTCAGAATAATTAAATGAGCTAAGAATGTGTCTATCTCCTAGCCCATGGTCTTGTTCGTTACTGAGGATTAAATCAAATTACAATATTAAAAAAAAAAAAAACTCATGAGTTTATTTTGGTTCTGAAGAATTATATGTATTTAAGCTTAAAAGTAACATATTTGTATGCATAATACGTGCTACTACAAGGATGAGTCAATAAAATAAAGAGGATAGTGTTAGATATACATAATAGAATGTTAAACCAAATATAATCCTAGAATCTATCATGCCAAATTATTAGGAAAAAATTTGTCGAGAAACTGAGAAAAACTTGAATCCATAGCTAAAGACAATGAATATTGTAGCGGAATCGTTAAACAATTAAGAGCCAAAGGATTAGAGACCTTCCATAGCCAAAATACTCTATGTATACTTAATGAGTTCTCTCTCTGTTAATGGAGGCAGAGTAAAAGAGCATACGTTCTATTTAACTTGAGGACTAAAACTCTAATAATTATGTCCTTATATACTAATACCCAATAGAGACCCCATCAATCTTTATTGGTCCAATATTGGGTAACCATACATTACACAATTCATACTTAATTAGTAATTTCCTGAGCCCATAATTAGATCACTTAATAGCTCCACTTAATTAGACAAGCATAATATTATATAACTGTTATAAAAACCTATGGCCCACAATAGAGTTATACGTATTTGACCCAACAATCTCCCATTTGGGCTACATGGATTTTTCTTGTGATAATTATATAATGAAAACGTGAGTGTGCACTTTATTATTGTATGTTAAGAAATTACTCTTTAAGATAATTTGAACTATCTTGTATATCAACATGAAACTAAAGCAACCTTCATTGTACTTAGGTAGATAACTAAACCTATCAATGATTATATAAAAGTGACCTTACATGTCTATTTCCATTTGGTCCTTCTTTAAACTAAAAGGAGGATCAACGTTAGCCTTTTCTCTTAATGCATTACCGCAAACTTTATACTTAAACCACAGTAGGAAAGATAATAACATGATAAATATCATATCTGAATTTAAAGTTTACAAAAAATCCATCAACCATATTTTGTAGAAATTAAATAAGTTATAAGTGTCACTAATAAATATTTGGACTAAATTACAAACGCCCACTGAAACTGCACATCTTTAAAATACAACACCATTATGAGTAATATGCTCATGAAAGCACCTTAGGTGATAAACCTTTGGTGAGTGGTCATTAGGAGTTTATACTTACATGTTCCTTAGACACTTGTCAACTATGAATATTTTATTTTAACAACAAATAACTTAAAATCTATGTGATTTGACTTCAAAAGTTTCTATTATTATTGGAACACATCAATGCGACCTAATTATCACAATAATTCCTTAATGGTCGTTTAAAACCATCAACCACAACTTGCAGCATGATAATAAAATTCCGAAGTTATCTTCGATAAATCAATGCCTTATAATAAGATATATATATATATATATACACATGTATATATATATATATATATATACTTTGCTCCGTAGTGAAAAAGTTGTGAGTGTTTATTTAACACTCTTCCAAATAGCTCTTCTATTCAGCAAATATATATATATATATATATATATGTATATATATAGAAGTGGATCTTTAACTATAAAGGCATCCAACAAAATCATAATTGGAATACCTAATGATCTCTGAAATTTCTCCGATTTTTGAAAAGTGAGCACATAATCTAATGTTCTCTCTAAATTCTGCATAACTCATTTTGTTGCTACTTAATAATCTATATGAGGGTTATTAATATGTATCTAATAATCTTGAATATACATAAGATTCCCTATTGCCAATGCATAAGGGAATTTTCATATTTTCTTAATCTCAATATCATTATGAGTACTAATTGAGACTATATTTATCACCCTTAGCCAATGGGAATATCTACTGAAATATAATCATTATTGATATAGATCTTTGGTGATATCCTAAAAAATACATCAGGAATGATTTCAATGTATCTGTATTCCTTAGTACAAAAGAGGCATTCCCAAGATCTTTCACATTAATATCATTCGACAAAAAATTTTTAGTTTCGTACAACAAGCCTATATCATTGCTAGCCAAAAGTTTGTCATTGACATACAAAATTTGGAAGATAAACTTATTCCTATTAAACGTGTGATAGATATATAAGACCATCAACTAATATCTTAATATCTTAATAGGAAATAACTAAATTAGAAAATAACTAGATGGAATCTATAATATCTTAACAGGAAACTAGTGGTCTTTAAATTCACCTAATGTGACTTCAGAATATGATGAGCTACTAGTGCCAAAATTATCATGAAGGAGTCTTTCATTAAAAATGGAAAGAAAGTCTCTTTATAAATAATGTCTTCCTTTGGAGTGAAACAATTGAAACTAGATGAACCTAAATATCGACAAGATCTTATATGCTATTGTCCTTCATGGATTTCATCTCATTCTTTATAGCATCAATCTACTTTGAGAGTTAGATCATTGTTTTAGCTTGAGTGAAAATTATTAGATTATTTTCTGCTCCCATATCAAATACATGTTCTTGGAGATTAATGACATAAATATCTGAAGTTGTACTTCTCTTTTTTCCTAGTGGATTTCCTTCATGGCACTTTCTCTTGAGGTTGTTGAGTTTGCTCTTTTGGATTAACTTCCTTATTTTTGATAGGGAGTTGTTGAATATTATCTTGATCTAAATTTGTATCTTAAATAAATCAAGTACAAAAACCTGAAACCTAAATATTTTCAATTGCAATTGAAGGAAGAGAAATGAATTGCTCCTCAAAAACAATATTCTTATCCTTTTCTCCCCCAAACTTAACATCCTCAAGGAATTTAAATTTGTCCATTTTGAAAAGGATTTATAAAAGGCATCATAAAAAATAAATCTAATTAACTTTTCAAAGTAGCGAATGAAATAGTAGTTAAAATTCTTAAGTACAATCAATTTTCATATGGCCTGTACAGCCTAACTTTAGTTGGACAACCCCAGACATGCAAGTACCTAATGTTAGGCTTCTTGCCTGTCCATAATGCATAGAGGTTTTAGCTACATCTTTAGTGGAAGCTTTGTTTAGTATGTATACTGTAATTCTTAAAATCCTTTCCTAGAGTGATTTAGGTAAAGAAGAATGATTAATCACACTTCTTACCATGCCTTTAAGTTTACTTTATTGTCACTGAACAATACTATTTATACTAATTTTTCTCAATATTTCGTATTGTCGGACGATTCTGTATGTCTCTAGGAACTGAGTGAAGAGCTCTGGACTTTGTTAACTTTATCTGTCTTACCTACCATAGTATGTGTCACAGGGTCTAAAATTCGAACTAAATTTTTCGCCTTGTGATGGTACTAAGTCGCCCACTTAGTCAGCCGCACTCAAGTGTTTATCTCACAAACTCGGAATAAGGGACTCTTGGGACAATTATAAGCAACGCACGCACGCACCACATATAGGAATCACTCCTAACCTTTTTATTAATCATAAAAAAGAATTACAACTCACTCGGAAGGGAACACACAAGCCTCTTACTTTCTGTTGTGTTCTCAACCATTCCCACACTTGGGTATTTATAGGCAACATAGGTGTGGCTGACACCTCCAGCCACTAGGACCACTATTCCCATGTTCTAAGGACTGGAACATGTTTAAATCACTAAGAGATGCTATCTGGCTCGAAGTTGTGCGAGACAATATGAGAAGTGGCCGAAGGAAATGGAACTGGCCACGTTCAGCACGTCTTCCTGTGCTGTGCGTAGTGTGGCCGAGTGGCGCGCGCATTCTGCGTGCCACGCCTAGTCGTGTCTCGGTGGTGCGCCCATTTTCCGTGCGCATGTGCACCACGTCCGCAACACTCGGCCACTTGCTAGGTTCCCATGGAACTCAGTCGTGAGCGCCCAGCCACCCATCTTGGTTAGTTTGTGGCCACGTTCTGTGGACCACATTCGCCGCCTTTCTCGGTCACGTTCCCCGCCTTTCTCAGCCACTTGCCGAGGCTGGTGCCAAGGCGTTCCATGACTCTCCAGTCATGGACATGCTCACTTGGCCATGTCTCCACTTTTCTCGGTCGTCTGTCCGAACGCCCGCCCCAGCGTCCGGATGTCTCTCACGCATGTCTGTGCGTGTTGCTCGTGTGCGCATGCCCAGTCTCGGCTGCGCCTATGTTCTGCTTGCTGCGCGCACCATGCTGCGCATGCTGCCCTTATGAAACTCGCTGTGGGACGCACACATGTTAGTTACTCTTATGTGTGCCTTAGTGTTCTGCCTACATAGTGTGCCTGCCCAACACACTTGCCTTGCATGCCCGCCATGCATTTACTTGCAGCCAACAAGTCTTGCCATGCCTTTCCTCCGAGGCATGGTTTGTGAGTCGGCCCGTGCCAGCTTGCACACAGGCCCTATCCGAGTTTACGAGGGTCTTACAGTATGCACTATGATTAGATTTGACAGCTTTAATTTCCTAGCTCAGTTGAATTTCAACTTGGGCATTGAAAAAAAAAACTTAGACTTCTCATGAACCAAAATAGGTACCCTTAATGAGAATAATTATTTATGAACATAATGTAATACTGTTGGCCATTTTAGATAACTATATGGAATGGTCTACATGTATCAGTATTAATTAGCTCTAAGATATCAAAACTCTTATTGATACCTGATTTCTTTATGTTTGTATGTATTCCTTAATGTACTTAACATAGATTTTATAGTCCGTTAGGTTAAGTAGGTTAAGAATTTCATCTGACATAAGGTTATTAATTCTCTATTCAGAGATATGTCAACGAAAAAACTTGTGTCATACCATAGAGAAATTATTTTAATTGACTTATACTTTTGTGTCATATTTCTTAATATAAAAGATTAACTTGATGAGGTAATTATTTTAAATTTATAAAGATTATTAATCAAAGAACTAGTAGCAAGAAATTTGAATATTGAAAGAAACTAAATTTAGCTATTTCTGAATGAACAAGAATGACTATATTTCTTCACGTCAGAAATAGAATACTTTTAAAGTCTCTTCCAAACTCAAAATTTAACTAGTCTCTAATTATAATCTAAATAACCTTATATAGCCTCCACTGAAGTTGTGTTGCTATTGCTTAAATAGATAAATCTTTCATCATCAATTTGCAACTGGCTTCACAAACAATCTTGCATGAACATATTTACGTGAATAGTAAGATCTGTATCTATTTACTAAATACATTTGGGTATAAGAGCTAAATTAATGTTATGACAAATAAAATTGTGAAGCATACCCTTCTTTATACGCCAAATGACAAAATTTGGACAATTAACCTTACACATCCAACTTTTTTGCAAAAGAAATAGATAACTTCCTTATTTTGTTTCCTTTTGCACTTTCTATTGTAAAGACATAATGTAGCTCCTGTATCCTTATTTCTTTTCCTTATCTTATCTCATCTTGAGAAGTACTGCTAAGTAAGCACTTTCAAGCTTCAACCTATCTTCTTCTTGCACACTATAATAAATGATCTCAAAAGAGATCACTTGTACTTAAGGGTGTTGTAACTTTGCGTAACTAATTTGTGCAAAAGAGAGATAGAGACTGAATGCACGAGGAAGTCTTTCAACTACTCTAACTTAAGTGCCTTTAGTTTGGAAGCGAGATTAGACATCTTCATAATGTACTCCCTTATGTTCCCTTAATCCTTATACTTAATTGAAACGAGGTTAAAAAAATGGTACTCATTTCGATATTTTCATTTTCAATAAAACGATCCGTAATTATTTTAAGGAACAACTTAGCATTTATCTCCTAAGGTATAGTGCCTTTTATAGTTTCTGTAATGGATTGTTGCATGACTATGAGACTTATGTTATTAGAACGAATTTACTACTCAAAATTCTTCTTTACTAACTAAAAAGCTTTAAACTGTAAAAGCAGTAGAATGTTCTATCCGGAGCACAAGGTCAAGACCATGCAACTGAGCACATTGTGCTCATTCGATTTATTAAGATTTTTGTTATTAAACACAAATATTAGACTTAATATTGGTAGATATATACTAAATAGAAACTGAACAGAGAACAAAAAACAGAAAATAACAGCTCACATTAAAAATATATTATAAACTAAGCATATAAAATAATAAGATATACTAGCACGACATACATCAAATAAACACATAAGGTGGGCTTCCATCATAGATACCTAGAACAACATCAATAAGTTTTCCTTTGGGCCAACTTATCAACTTGTAAGTAGTACTCTTCAATGCAATAATCAAATATTGACAATAAATTCTATCAGACAGTAAATCTTCCTTTAGGCCGATTTGTTGTCCACATGGAAGCTTAATAATCATCGCATATATATTACCGCATGTGTATTCATTATTCGACCAAATAATCACCTTCCTTTACGCCAGTAATTATTCACACGAACAATAAACGCACAGTCATTCAAATATTTTAAAATAAATAAATTTACACAATAGAAATTACTTTGACAACATTTTGTTTGAACTCATCTATTTCAAAATATTTAAACACATAGTGTAAAGAAAATAATAACTAAAGTACTCAAAATATTAAATTGAAAATTTCAATGCATAAATATTGATGGATGATCGACTGAGTTTCAAGCACTTTTATCAACTCTCAATGCCAAATAGAGTTTTCAATGGATAAAGTGTTGATCCAACTGAAGCTAGGTTAAGAAAATAAAACTGATTGGTTAAGTTTCAGGTTGAAACTCCTTCAATTGAGTCGAAAATAGCTCATTTCTACCCAAAACTGAGACCATATACCTTAGTTAGGTCAAATTTTGACCTGAAAAAAAAAATTCTCTGCCCATGTGATTGTGCCACGGTGCCACCTGCGCTAAAGAGTGATGCCGCAATACTAAGCAACTACGACTTGGCATTGCAACGCCACCAATGTGGTGTTGCAACTCCAAGTTACGGCCTTGTCGTTAATTACCCGATTTTAAAATCGGGTAACTCAAACTTAATGCATTTTTTTCGCCTTAATCTGCAAATTTTATGACCCAAAACTTAGAATTCAAATATTAAATACTGAATATCTCAACAAAATCATAAAAAATTCATCAATCAAACATGTTATATCTAAACCTTAAAAAACCTAAATAGGTAAAGATATCAAAAAATAAAGATATGCATGATTATCCTAAGTAATTTAACATGATTTCCTGCTCCTAATACTATTTGTTAGATATGTATAATGGATTGTTTAATCAAATATAATTCTGAAATCTATCATACCAAATTATAAAGAAAAGATTTATTGAAAAACTGAGACAAACTTGAATCCATGGCTAAAGACGATGAACGCCATAGTGGAAGTGTTACACAATTGAGTACCAGAGGGATAGAAGCCTTCCACAGCCAGAATACTCTATGTAAACTCAATGGGTTCTCTCTCTGTCGATAGAGGCAGAAGAGAAGAGCATATGTTCTATTTGGTTTGGGGACCAAAACCCTAGTAATTATGTCCTTATATATTGATAGCCAATAGAGACTCCATCAATCCTTATTGATTCAGTATTAGGTAATCACACATTATATAACTTATACTTAATTAGTAATTTCCTGAGTCTATAATTAGGTCATTTAATGGCCCTACTTAATTAGACAACCATAATATTATATAACTATTATAAAATCTTGTGGCCCACAATAGGGTTATACGTATATAACCTAACAAATAGTTCTAGCTTAGCAAACTTAGGGGTCATCAAGTGTTGGGGAAAAAAAAGCTTAAGAAGGCTAGCCCGTATAGATCTAACTTACTGGATGGAGAGAGGCATCTTTCTTTCTCGAGCGAAGATTTTCTTATTATATTTTTTTTCATAATTATTATATTTTTTTTCTAATAACCCTTTCGAATTGACACTTGTTACCATATAGATCAAAGTTTTTGAATATTTTGTCCTACTCAATTCTTGATCTGTGTGAGTTTCACTAGATTTGTTTGTGTGAATTTTGGATGCATTCTTTTTAGTTCTAAAGCTTTTATAATCCAAATTTGAAAAATTTATATTTCCAAATATTCTTGTTTGCAAAAAATATATCGTTGTATAAATCAAAAAAACCAACTTTGGTGGTAAAAGATAATTTGAACAACCTAGAAATATATCTCTCGTAGAGAGCTCCAAGGTATCTCTTGTAGATTTATACCTATGTCATCTATATATGTTTATGCATGGTCTGATCCTCCTTAACACAATAATGACATGGAAATGGTCCTTGGCTCAAGCAAGTTATTGGCTTGGTATGACATGACATATTTACTAATTAGATCTGGGCTGCCATAACGAAAAACAATATACTTTGTTGAAAAGAAAGAAATAATAGAAAGAAAATGTTATTTAATATGTTAGAAGAGAAAACGAGAATTTATTATAATTAAAATTTATCAATTTTAAATATGTTATTTGTCACGATCAGAAATTCAAAACTGTGACTTTTAATAATTTTAAGTAAAAGCATAATCAATTATTAATTTTTTGAAATTCAAGAGAAATCAAATATCATTTTAATCCTCAAGTCATTATGAGTTCTATATCCATTAAAAACTTAGATTAGTTTATAACTACTTAAGAAAAATGTCTGTTAAAGTTCAATAAAATTTCCAGCTATCTCATTTGGTTACTTATTGATAATCATAAATTTTGATAAATAAATTCAACTGAAGAACTTTAGCCTAATGTCCAAAATAATTTACATTAAATCACTTGTAGTTTTAAGTATTCAAATTAATAAATAAAAAAAAACTATCCCCATACATCCACTTAGTAGATTACTAATCTTGGCTAAATAACTGAACAAGAAAAAAAATTAGCAAAGTATTCATACCCACTAGGAATTAAGAGTAGAGTTATATACACAAACTGTATAGCTTGTCTATCCATCAAGACGACTACCACAGTTAGACAAACACCTAAAAACGGGAGAAGTAAGGGGATGAGCATTCACATGCTTAGTAGAAATTCAATTACTTTTTTGATTGGATGCATTTTTACCAAACCTGCATGGTTAATACCTTTTCCAAAATCCATTTATAAACCAAGTTTATAAATATTTGATATCTAAAATATTCACGTATTCAATGTCAAAACCAGAATCATATGATTGTACATATCATAAATCAACCAATATAAATGAGTGAGCTCTCATCCTCCTATCACGGCCTTGTAATATCTTTGTAGTAAAGGTAGGTATATCGGCCAAAAACCTGCTCAGGGGCCTAGATCTTTCACCTAGTGCCATAGCAACTCACCAATGATCTAAACTACTATGATACAATAATGGAACTCAAGTATGTAATCCTACGGTATGTACGACATATAACATGATATGTAATAACCATACAAAATATTCACTAAACAATTCTTTAAAAAAAATGCCACTTGGTATTATTCCGGGATTTACTGTAATAACGAAAGCACACTACTATTTTACCCTATAATCACAATGTAAAAATAAGTATAAAAATCTATACAGTCTAATCCCAATATAATCCAATATATTTCAAAAATTTATCAAATCATCGTAAAATCTCAATTTTTTATAAATCAGTTTTAATATAATTATAAATAAAAACAGATAAAAAAATCAGGTAATTGAACCCCTACCTCAATATGGTAGCTATGCCAAACTAATGACGCTCGAAGAAAACTTTCGTTGATTACTTGAGTGCTCAAACGGTCGTTTTAGGATCCCAATAACCCCACTTGTAAAAGTTGTCTTTCTTCTCAAGCTTTAAATGAAGAAACAGAAGTCACCATTGAATTCAAAGTATCAAATAATACTAGGTTAGACATAACGATACTATTCACGAGCCTTAAAATTTGTGTCGTTTCGAAACATAGTGATATTATATAAATCAAAAATCGTTTTTCAACTTCACTAAGTCTAAATTTGAAATCAGAATTCAATTTCGAGATCTCGAGCCTTAAACGGGATTTGAAATCTGAGAATTACGAAAATATCTCTTTTTGGAAATAATTTGGAACATATCCATTTTTTAATGTATTTAGAATAATATCATCTTTGTTGATTATTAACAAATGTATCACTTTCCTCAAATATTTTAAAAATTATCATTATCACAAAATTATTTAGGAAATATCACTTTCGAAAATATTTGAAAAAGTATCAACTTCACTGATTATTTGTAAAAAATTATCCTTTTTGCAATAATATTTCTGAAAGTAATAGTTTTCTAATTTTAGCTTAAGGCCCAAACTAAATAGTAGTCCAACACAATTTAGTTTTGCAAAAATATCACTCTTTGTTCTAAATTAGAAAAATACCATATTTTTCAATTCAAATATCAATATGCTTCTGGATATTATTTTAACTTCTACTAATCGTAATTATTTATGGTTTTTAACTCGCTTTCTGTCATATATTTAACTCGGGTAAAATAATTACCAAACTAAAATAATTATAAAAATATTATTTTTTACAAACTTTGGTAAAAGTGGTGAAAACCATACCAGAGGTAAGTTAACTGCCGATACTGGTTGAAAAATGACAACAATGATGAGATGATTCTAACGATAACCTCGGTGTCATGAAAAGAAGTCTGGTGAAGATTTGGTGGCCGAAAAACCTCGTAGTGACTAGAAATTTCAAGGTGGTCGATCTCTATTTTTCGGTGACCAAATCTAGCATGACTTAGCGGCGTGACTTCATCAAAGGGAGACAGTCATGGTGGACCGACGATTCGGCTGCTCGGGGGTGGCATGCACCTGCAGTGGAGAAGTAGGAGCCTTTTATGCTATTTTGGGTTACTGTAGCACTCAATTAAAAATTTCAGAAATTTTTATTAAAATATTTTGAAAATATTTAATTACAAGTTCGCTACTAGGTTTAAAATTAAAACTCATATTTTATATTATTTATTTTAAAATTAAGGGAAAATGAGTAATCTTCTATTGACTATCAAAGTTTTCTCAATCCTTTTGTCTCCAATTTGTAGTGAGAGAAAAATTGTGGATACACTCTTCATTTTTTTTCTAATATGTTTTTCTCTTTAAATTTCTTTTCTCCCTTACCAAATATATACTTATCATTTTCTTTTTAATTTTTTTCTAATACTTTTAATTTCTCTTTATTTTTTATCTCCTCTACCAAACATAACTTTTAATAATTATGGCTGAGCCAATACCACGTGGGGCACAAATGGCCGATGACTAAGTAAGCATGGCCCTAATATGATAAATAAACATCTCTCTCCAGCCACCAATTAAAAAATAGTTTCTTGTAGAAACTCAAGCCTAAAGTCCAAAAAATTGAAAAATTTCGGATGTCAACCTTTTGTTTTCTTAAGAAAAAAAAATTAGGATATGTTTAGAAAAATAACACTTTTTAGAGTTTATGTAGAAATATCAATTTTCAAAAATATTTGTAAAATTCCATTTTTTTTCAAATCGATATGACTAGATATATCTCAAGTAATTTAATCGGTCACCTCAAATAGTTTATCAATTGGTTAAAAATTGATATTTCTCTAAATGTTTTAAAAAGTATTTTTAAAAAAATAAATCTGAAATTTTTCAAAGAAATTTACAATTTGGGATTTTTTTTTTTTGAAATTTACCATATAAAATCAAATTTTCTCAAACTTTAGTAGGAGAAAAAATACATATTTAAGTACTTTATTGGAGCATATCTATAAATTTGAAACTTTAGTGGTGGCAAATACATATTTTTAATATAATTGAACATCAAAAGTAATAAATATAAAAAAGGGCTTTTGCCCCAGCTTGCTGGCGCCTAGGAGGATTTTACTTCGGGAAATTTTAATTTTATATGGCAAAATTAAAAAAAAAATGAAAATCATAGCTTTTCAATTTTTCTGTAAAATTCTAGATTTATTTAGAAATATAATACTTTTTACAAAATGATAAAATACTTAAGGTAACGAGTTTGATTGCGTAAAGTAATTCGATTAGTTACTTTAGTACCTTTGAAAAGTACAAATTTTGAAGAAAAAGTGGCATCTTTCTTATTTTTGTTAAAAAATATTATTTTTCTAAATAAATCAGAGATTTTTCAAGAAGTTCATCTCACCCGGAATTTGGTCCTTTTTTTCTTTTTGTTTTTTTTTTAATAAAAAACCCCTTCTAATTTTACTTCGGATTTATATAACTTTAGGAAAAAGGATTTAACTGACAAAGTTAAAAAAAAAAAATCCAACCTTTGAAAAGTACAAATTTTAAAGAAAGGTGACATCTTTCTTACTTTTTTGAAAAGTGTTACTTTTCTAAATAAACTTTTAAAAAATAATGTATAAATCTGATATTTAATAGGGGTAAAATGGGTATTATGCAAACCAATGACAAAATTGTAATTAAGAATTTTCAAATTAATTTAATTAAAATATCTAGAATTATTTATTGTGTACTACAGTAATCCAAAATTACATAAAAGACCTTATTTCTTCTCCTCTTCTACATCAAAGCTCATGAGTGAAAAAGAAAAATGTCAGCACTGTCGAGCTCCACCACTGCTACACATCGCCTCCAACCACCCGACACACTGGCCCGCCATGTCCGCCTTCTTCCGATGAAGCCATGCCACTAAATTCTATTGGATTTCATCGCAAAAAAATAGAGATAGGCCGCCTTGAAATTTCTGGCCACGACGAGGATTTTTGGCTACCGAAGCTTCACCAGACCTCTTTTCGTGAAACTAAGGGTACAGTTGGACTCGTTTCATCATTGTCGTCATTTTTTGACTAGTCTTGGCCGTTAACTCGGCCCTGGTAAGATTTTCACCAGTTGGTTTTTTTACCAAAGTTAGTAAAAAGTGAAATTCTTATAATTTTTTCGTTACGTAACTATTTTACCCGAGATAATTATATGAAGTAAAAGAGGGTCAAAAATTATGAATAATTACAACTGGTAGAAGCTAAAATGATATCCAAAAATGTCACGACCCAAAACCCAAGCCAGTAGCAGAAGGGGAATTTCACAAAGGTGGGAAATTCCTTGATTTATTTGAAAAGTGTCGAAAGTTCTAGTTTTTATAAAACGGTCCATTTAAATAAAATAATTGTAATTTCATCCTATGAACCACTCTCACAGTTCGTATACACCATTAAATATAGATCGAATAATTATTTAAAAACGGGAAATCAAATATAATTCCAAGCAACATCATCATCCACAACGAAACTCAAATCCCAGAATGGCATACATAAGCTCACATACAAAACAGAAAGCAGTAAATCTTGGTTCAACACTAATACAAAGCCCAAACAATCCAAACACCAAGTCGACAAGCTTCTAGCATTACCAAGAGACGAACTGCAATCAAGATGACCTCTTACTCCTCTTGATCACCGAGATCACACTGGACACCACCTGAGGAAGAAGGTAGGGGGTGAGCATAAAATGCCCAGTAGGAAAAACAATTATCCGGTCGAAAATATTTTAGTGATGGAGAATTCCTGCATGGTTAGTTTAGTCCAAAATATACATATATATATATATAATTCAAACCGAAAATCCACATATATATAAAAGCAGTGAATCAAAACCGTTCAATCCATATGCACATGACACAAATCAACCCATACCCATGAGCTCTCATCCTCTCATCTGTGGAAACCCAGGATGATGGAACTAAGTATGCCTAACAGTCTGCCTAATACCTAAGCCCATACACGAAGTGGACACCCATGTGTCACTTACCAAACCTGGAGAGACAACCGAATTGCCAACGCTTGCCAAATGGGGAGGTAATCAAAAGTAACAAAACTCCGCGTGAGTTTACAGACTCTCACCGATGGTGGGGCATGCAGCGCCACACTGTAAACCCACGATACTAATACGGTACTCATGTATGATCCTATGACACGTGTAATACAGGACTGAAGTGTGAAAATAATTATGTTCGGATTTTACAGTAAAATCAGCATACTAGGTTTTTATACAAAAATGGGCAGCATAACGGCCCTATTTTTAATATACCCAAAATAACCTGCACTCAAAAAATTCTCATAGCAATATAGCATATATCTCATATAACCAATTCTCATCACAGATATTTAAATAGTTTA
Organism: Parasponia andersonii; assembly: GCA_002914805.1. NCBI lineage: Eukaryota > Viridiplantae > Streptophyta > Magnoliopsida > Rosales > Cannabaceae > Trema > Trema andersonii. The sequence continues at coordinate 1,460,082 of JXTB01000035.1, forward strand.
GAAATCACATTTGTTCTCATATGTTGCAGAAAGTAAGTTTTATTCGAAAACGATATAAAACAGGGGTAATTGAATCCCTACCTCGCTCGAATAGCAATACGACGCTATTGAATCCTCAAGGTGTCGTTGACGATCACCCGGATGGTCGGTAACCAATTCCAAGCCCTCGATCATCCTCTTGCGAAAAACCAACTTCTCAACAGAGCTTCAATTCCACAAATGAATCTCTTCACTGAATTCGTAGCACCCAAAATAGCTAGGATAAACATATAACTTGTCCAATTCGGGTCCAAGTCCATACTGGGCCGGTGGCACACAAATTGAGGCAAATCTTAGCCGTCCAATTTCGATTTCCGTGCTCGTCACCAAACATAGGCAATATATATATCAAACTTCTCCATTTTCCGAGTATAATCCAAAAATGACAACAAAAACACAATCCAACGGCCGGATCAAAAAGTCAAACTTAAACTCAAAATATCCAAAAATGGCAACTTTCAATCCGAGCAAAATGGGGTTGAGATATATATACCTTGATGATCCTTGCGAATGTATTTTAGGGTTTTGAGATTATATATATTTCAGTTTGGTCGTGTAAAACACTACCTTCTGTACCTTTTTTTTCGACATAGTGAAATTTCCTCCTCTGCCAGTGGTTTTTCCCGATTAGGGTTTTTCACTTAAATCTGTGTATTCTTGTTTTTCATCATTTTGTCGATTATCGTTTGGTAATTCTTAACAAACTGGTATCGGAGCTTTAATCCAGGTTTGATTACAATAATGGCAATCATGAAGTATGATATTCCGCTTTTGGATCACAACACCAGATTTTCGTTATGATAGGTTAAGATGCAGGCTGTCCTCACGCAGTTGGATTTGGATGATGCACTGTTAAGGATTAATGCGATGCCTTCATCATTATCAATGGAGGAAGAGCAGCGAAGGGATCGAAAAGCTCTATCTCATATTCAACTGCATTTGTCGAATCAAATATTACAAGACATTTTGAATGAAAAAACTACCGCGGCTTTGTGGTTGAAATTAGAGCAGCTGTGCATGACGAAAAGTCTAACCAATAAGCTGCATTAGAAGCAGCGATTGTATTCCCATCGTATGGCAGAAGGTACGTCTCTAAAAGAGCACATAAATATCTTTAAGGAAATTGTTCCTGATCTGGAAGCTTTGGAGGTTAAATATGAGTCTGAGGATTTAGCGCTGATTTTGCTGTGTTCGTTGCCCCCTTCATATACACCTTTTAGAGACACTATTTTGTATAGTCATGAATCCCTTACTCTGAGCATGGCTTATGATTCTCTGCTCTCTAAGGAGAAGATGGATCAGATTGTTACAAGGACTAAACTCAAGCAGAGGGTCTCATTGCTAGAGGTAGAACGCAGGAGAGGAATTCTGGGAGTGATAATAGAGGCAGATCAAAATCTAGAAATAAAAGTAAAACTTACAATTATTGCAAGAAAAAGGGCCACATCAAATCTGAATGCTATAAGCTTCTGAACAAGATTAAGAAGGCTGCTCCTAATCACAAGGGAAAACAAACTGAAAATACCAGTGAAGCCAGTATTGCTGAAGATGATATCAATGATGGAGAACTTTTAGTTATTTCTGATGGCGACTCCAAACCATGTGATGACTAGATTCTTGATTCTGGTTGCACGTTTCATATGTGTCCTAATAGGGACTGGTTTTCGACATATGAAACGGTAGCCAAAGGTGCTGTGTTAATAGGAAATAATGTGCCTTGTAAAGTTATTGGTATTGGAATAGTCAAAATTAAGATGTTTGTGTTGGGATTTTGCCCTAAAAAGCAAATTTTCAATTTTACCCTTTTGAGTATAAACAACTATCTTTTATATGAAATTATGATATTTGCTAGATTAAACTATCTTAGTTGAATATTTTATTCATCTGAAAAAGATTCCATGACTTTATATGTATATAAAGAAACAAACATGATTAATTGTTAATTATGGGGAGACTTGTTTATTTATCTAAGTCTAAATGAAGTAGTTTACAATCTGTAAATAAAGATGGGATACTTTATTTACTATAGGTTGTAGTGTTTATCTAGCTCAACGGGAATGATGTGTCTCAAATCATTGAAGTATCTGACTTCTGATAGAAACACTAATACAACATAAACAAGTTATGTGTATTAAATTGGACCATGTAATGTAAAGAATTGGAGTGCCGTAACTCAATTCTTATTTTATTACAAACTAGCTCTTAGCATATAAATCTTAATTCTTGATATTTGACTGGACTTGCTTTCATGGGTTATAGCCTTTTGATTTGTTAAAAGACTAACATCTATGAAGTTAGAGGTGAATTCTGGCATATTGGAGGTTATGGCTTATGAATTGATGGGAATACCAAATAGTTAAGGACACTATACATTAATGTCACTTTAGGTTCTTTCAAGATTCATGGAATAATTAAATCTAAGATCTTAGTATTCACTTTGTGAATTGGTTGATAATTTTGTCTAAATGGCCATTGAGAAAAAAATTATCGATAATATTATTCCTTGATAGAAAGATGGTAACTTAAAGGTAAATAGGTGTTGGAGGGGTATTACGGTAATTTCATCTATCCAACTACGGCATTGTATAGGGATTATATATGTGGTATAGAATATGCTAGATGGATCGGTTAATTAAGGTTAGTTGATTAAATCTCTATAAAAGACATGACATTTAATCCAAGAGTGCAGTATTGGCCCTTTAGTGGAGTGTCCTCTTTACTAATAATATTTATATAAATACCATAATAAGAGTTATTATATATTTATCATATTATTGGAACTTAGATTATTTGGATACATTAGGTCCCTTGTCTAGCTCAATTAAGCTCATTAATTAGTTGGTGGTATTTGTGAAATAAGTTTCATGAAACTGTGTAAAATAATGATTCTACACAGAAGTTGGTATTTTTATAAATAAGTTTCATGAGTTGGACATATTTATAAAAATACACCTAAAACCCAAATTGGAGAACAAGCCCAATCCTAATTGGACTAGGGTTAGAAGTTTTTGGTCCTATATATATAACATATATGAGAGGAAAAACTACATAGTAACTCATATAGAGTCACACGCATAAGGCTAAGCGAGAGAGAGAGAGATTTTGGCCAACCTAGGCTAAGGGAGAGATAAAAATGTTTTCTACAATCTCATAGTTTCATCTCTCATCCTGGTGTTCCATAGGATCAAAAAGGCATTCTTGATCATTCTCCAACGAAGGTTTCGACTTGGTGCCCATTCGCTTCGTCAACCAATGGGAAAGAGCATAGATAAGAAGATCTAGGGTTGGAGGTTTGATCATCATCAATAAGGAGATCGAGGAGGAACACACTATAAGAGATAAACCCTAATCTCATCTCTAGGGTTTTGTATCTAGATTTGATTTATGTTGTACATGATCCTGTATATGATGCATGTGTGTTATATGGTTATGAAAACTGTTTTCATGTAAAAAAATTTTAAAACCTAAATCCATTATTTTTCCGCTGCATTCATGATATGATCATGTATTTTCTATATCTGCATGCATGCATGATTTTCCTAAGTGTTAGGTCAATTTACCAACAATTTAATGGAGTTGTCAGGACTCTTGGTGGTGTGAGACATGTTCTAGATTTAAAGAGAAATCTGATCTCTTTGAGTACTCTTGATTCAAAAGGGTACAAGTACACTGACGAAGGTGGAATTCTGAAGGTTTCCAGAGGAGCTCTTGTCGTGATGAAGGGCCAGAAAAGATCTGCCGAATTATATGTCTTGTTGGGTTCTACAGTTACCGGTGAAGCAGCTATCTCTACTCCTTTGTTGTCAGATAACGAAGTCACTAGACTTTGGCATATGCGTCTTGGGCATATGAGTTAGAATAGCATGGCTGAATTGAGCAAAAGAGGACTTTTTGATGAGTAGAGTACTAGTAAACTGAAGTTCTGTGAGCATTGCATTTTGGGGAAGCAGAAGAGAGTCAGATTTACACAAGGTATCCACAACACAAAGGGAACACTTGATTATATACATTCTGATCTCTGGGGACTATCTAGGGTACCTTCTAAAGGAGGTGCTAGATATTTGCTGATGATTATCGATGATTTCTCCAAAAAGCTTTGGGTGTTTTTCCTGAAGCATAAGAATGATGTGTTTCCTACATTTAAGGAGTGGAAGACTATGATCGAGAAGCAGACAAGGAAGCAGATTAAACATCTCTGCACTGATAATGGCTTGGAGTTTTAATCTGATGAGTTTAATGTTTTTTGCAAATCAGAAGGAATCGTGAGGCACTTAACAGTTTGCTGTACTCCGCAACAAAACGGTGTGGCAGAGTGTATGAATAGGACTTTGATAGAGAGAGTATATTTCATGCTCTCCAATGCTCGTTTACCCAAGTCTTTTTGGGCAGAAGCTGCCTCTACAGCCTGTTTTCTGATTAATTGATCTCCCTCAACTACTATTGAGAAAAAGACTCCATAAGAGGTATGGTTTAGTACTCCTGCTAATTATTCTGATTTAAAGATATTTGGGTGTCCTGCATATGCTCATGTTGATAATGGAATGTTAAAACCAAGATCTATGAAGTGCATCTTTCTAGGCTATAAGGATGGTGTTAAAGGATATAAGCTATGGTATTCAGAAACTTAGAAGATTATAATGAGTAGAGATGTGCTTCGTGATTTGTCTCTTAGAGATTCTAGTAGTAAACATCAGTAGAAATCAAAAACTCAGGTGGAGCTTAAGATTGGGTTAGAATCTACACCAGCATCTACATCTCAGTCAGTTTCCTCTACACCACTATCGCCACCACCAGCATTACCAAAATATTCTATTGCAAAAGACAGGCCTAAAAGAGACATTAGACCTCCACAAAGGTATGCTGAGGCTGATCTGGTTGCCTATGCTTTGAATTTGGCTGAAGGTATAGATTCTAGTGAAGAACTTTCTACCTATGCAGAGGCAGTTAGTTGTGATGACTCTGGCAAATGGATGACTGCCATGCAAGAGGAGATGGAATCACTTCATAAGAATGGCACATTGGATTTGGTGAAACTACCTAAAGATAAGAAAGTTGTTCGCTGCAAATGGGTCTACAAAAGGAAAGAAGGAACACCAGGAATTGAAGAATCCTGGTAAAAGGTAAGACTAGTTACAAAGGGCTACAGTCAGGTTCCAGGCGTAGACTTTACAGATGTGCTTTCTCTAGTTGTAAAGCATAGTTCAATTCGAGCTTTACTTGGTATATGGCTATGCATGATCTTGAGCTTGAGCAGTTAGATGTGAAGACAACATTCTTACATGGAGAACTTGAAGAAAACATCTACATGGAACAGCCAGAGGGTTTNACCCAGACAGTGGTATAAGAGGTTTGATTCATTTATGACCACTCATGATTTCAAGAGAAGCAGCTATGACAGTTGTGTCTACTTTAAGAAGAGTGTTGATAGATCTTTTATGAATCTACTCTTATACGTCAATGACATGTTGATAACAGCCAAGGATAAAAGAGAGATTAGAACGGTCAAAAACCAGCCTAGTAAGGAGTTTGAGATGAAAGATTTAGGAGCAACAAAGAAGATACTTGGAATGGAGATTCTGAAAAATAGAAAGGCAGGTAAATTGTACCTAAGTCAAAAAAGGTATATTGAGAAAGTTCTATACAGATTTAATATGCAGAATGCTAAACCTGTTAGTACTCTATTAGCGGCTCATTTCAGACTTTCATCTGGTTTATCTCCACAATCAAATGATGAGATTGATTATATGTCTCGAGTTCCATATTCTAGTGCAGTGGGATCTCTCATGTATGCTATGGCTTGTTCTCGTCCAAATTTTTCATATGCAGTCAGTGCTGTTATTAGATACATGGCGAATCCTGGTAAAGAAAATTGGAAAGCATTTCAGTGGATTTTTAGATACTTACATGACTCTACTGATACTTGTTTGCAATTTGGGAAAACTAGAAGTGGAGTCGTTGGATATGTTGATTCTGATTTTGCTGGAGACCTTGATAAGAGAAGATTTCTCACTGGATACATTTTCACCATTAGTGATTGTGCTATCAGTTGGAAAGCTACCTTACAGACTACAGTTGCATTGTCTACTACTGAGGTTGAATACATGGCTATTACTGAAGCATATAAGGAAGCTATTTGGTTGAAGGGACTATTGTTGTTGATTTTACAATAGCTACGCAAGTGCACGTGCCGAAACAAGTAATATAGTAGTGAGTGAGTATCGTCTCCACAGGGATTGATTACCAAAATTATTTGTAAAATCTAAGTGTCAAACAAGCTAGTTTAACAAATGAGAAGTAAAGATTTGTAATAAAATAGCAACAATTTAAAGTTGCAAGCAGAAAAGTAAATATTAAGCAGAAAATAATGAGATCTAATCAAGTGATTGTGGATCAGTGGTGTGGTTAAGCTGGGATTAATGAATCCTCCTTGGTTACAAATCTGGGTCTAATTGCTGCAGCAACGCCTGTGGCAAAATCACTCCAGTAACCGAAAATTCATTCTGTTCATATTCATCTTCCGAATTCAATATGTTAAAGTTCTTTTAAACCAGATTTGACATATTCATATACTAACCCAGTTCTCAAAACTTCATTTATAGTATCAATTCTCAATGGGTTTGCATGGTAACAATATATTCCTATACCATTACTAATTCAAAGATCTACTAAGAGATAATTGAATCATGCATCATTCAAGCTAAGTCCAACTAAGATTAACCTTTCCAGAATTAATCTTAATTTGTTTATCCTAAATATTGATGGCCAAGCAACATAAGGGAATATTAGTGAAGCACACTTGAACGAACTAGAGGAAAATACCATAAACATTTAAAACAAC
>JXTB01000035.1:1467027-1550231 GCA_002914805.1 Parasponia andersonii
GCTGATATGATGACTAAGACACTTCCTGGAGACAAGTTTAAGCATTGCTTAGACTTGGTTGGTGTTACTTGCTGAGTTTTGCCTTCTTTGTGGAAAAGGTGGAGAATATGTTTTTTTGTCGAAGATTAGAGTTATTCCTTAATTGGAATTCGTGTCAAAGTGGAGATTGTTAGAGTTTGTGACCCGAATTCTATTTGCCCTTGGCCCAAAAACTTCTCAGTGCGACAGATGTGCCATTTTTGTAATTGGGAGAAATTTTGAGATCTGTGGTGGAAGCGGAGGAATCGGGCCGTTTTGTTCGTATAGTTTTCGTCTGTACACATATATATTTTAGGGTTTTGAGATTATATATATTTCGGTTTGGTCGTGTAAAACACTACCTTCTATACCTTATTTTTCAACATAGTGAAATTTTCTCCTCTGCCAGTGGTTTTTCCCGATTAAGGTTTTCCATTTAAATCTGTGTGTTCTTGTTTTTCATCCTTTTGTCGATTATCATTTGGTAATTCTTAACATTTGTTTTCTGAAAGACATGGTGACAGATTTTCCGCAGAAATTGATATTCGTTAACATTAAAAATTCCAGATCCAGAACTAAATTGATACAAAAAGTATGATAAAATGAACATAGATCTAATTAATCTATCATAAAAAAATACAGGCAGAAAAGAAGGATTATTGAACAAAAAAAATAAAATGAAAAGAAAGTCGTGCCAGGCAGAGATCCTAGGATAAGGAGAAAGGATATTTTTCTCCTGCGGAGTAATATCCCAGACAGGTCGGAATTATAGAGAGGAATGCCCAGGGTTTTAGAAGGTATTTTAATTTGAATCATGTAAACTAAAACAATATTTGTTGTAAAACCAGCTAATTAACTTAACTTTTTCGGGGAAGCCAAAAAAAACAATAATTTTCTATTGGAACCAAAGAAAATTACGAATTATTAATTTATCAATTAGTTAATAAATTATTAATTTGTCAAGATATTTTTTAATTAATTTATTTTTTGTTATTTCATTTTATAAACTACAACTGTATTCTATATATATTGTTTTTTTTTTCCTTTTGATATAAACGGTCTCTTCAAAAGAATATCATTAAGTGAAGCAAAAAAATTTAAATTATAATATAAGCATAAAGATTATAATTTCAAACTCTTCAAAGAAAGGAGACAAAAAATAAATCATAAACATAACTAAGAATAAATATGTGGGTTACCCTGATTTTTTAAGATAAAGAGATAATAAGGACCACCAGCAATATATTGTCTTCAACACTTATACCTAACTACGTTCTTGGTAGGGTAGATTATATGAAGCCAATACTAATTGAGATCCATACCCGTGGAAAAGAAAACAAAACAAAACAAAAACCGATCACTAAACAGATCTAGATCTGAGAAGAAATCTCATATTGAAATTTAGATCAAACTATAATCCACACAAAAAGTAGTATTACAAGCCATATCTAAATTTAGAATTATTGAAACTGTAAAAAAAAAAAANAAAAAAAAAAAAAAAAAAAAAAAAAAAAAAAAGGAGTAGGGAGGACGAGGAAGAAGATGAGGAGGAGAGGAGACCAGAGAAGAAGAAAAGAAAAATCTATCTTCAGCCTCTAAGCAGGATGGTGCTAGCTTTTTTGTTGATAATGTAGGTATAGAAAGAGAGAAAAAGGTAAAGAGGACGAAGAAGAAGAGGAGGAGAAGAGGAGATTAGAGAAGAAGAAAGGAAAAAACCCTCTCCAACCTCCAAGTAGGGCGGCGCTGGTTCTTTTGTTTTTTTGTTAAGAAAAGATGCAGATAAGGGGAGAGAGAGAGAGAGAGAGAGAGAAAAAGTGAAAGAGAGAAGGGCTAAAGTTTTGGGGGACAATTCCTATGTGTATTATGTTTTTCCAAGCAAATCATGAATGTATTTCATTTTTAAAAATACATAATTTCTTACTATTTCATTTTACAAGCTATAACTATATTCCATGTATTTTGTTTAACAAAAGATAAATATGAATCTATTTATTTTTCCAAAATAGTAATATTTATGTTTTATAGAGTAGAACGTTACATTGTTCAATGTACTAACATTATTATAATATATGAACGTTGAGCTTAAAAAAATATTTAAGATAAAAACTATGGCATAACTAAGTACAGTAAAATCTCGATAAATGAATGTTCGATAAATTAATAACCTTGGTTAAATAATAAAATCCTTCGGTCTCAACTTAAGCCAATGTACTAGATTAATATTCTCACTAAATGCATAAGTTAATAATTTTTCTGTAGTTCTTTTCAAGCCTATCGAATATATAAATTAATAATTGGTTAAATATATCAAAGAAATAACACATAAATGTTCACAATATTGATGAGATTTTTCCATATGACTTTTATTTTCTTAATTCTTTTGTTTTTCAAAATGCATCCAAAGTTATTTATTTATTATTTGTATTCAAATTCAATTTAGTCTCATCTCTAAATTTTGTAATGCATACAACACATTTGGTATATGATTTGGAATCTATATATAATGACTTAGATTTTAGAAGTAAAACTGATAACTATTTATAGAGGTTATGTTCAATATACATGAAACATCTTGAAATAATATATTGTATAGAGTATTAAATTTTAAATCTACATTTACGTTACGTATATTTACTTCTTAACTATTTGATATGACAATTAATTTTTAGAATTTTATTTATGTACAAATAATATGTATTAACTCGTATGCATATACATGTTAAATTTTATGTTTTTTTGCATGCACACATAAAATTGGACTTTATCTAATTTTTTTCATTATAAATTCAACATATATTTTAAGATAAAAATACAAGTATCAAACTCTACTACTTATTTAAATTAATAAATATTTATTTATTGAAAGATTAATAAGTTATTCATTTATCGATAAATAAATAGCCTCTCTAAAACAATAATTTTTCCAGTCCCAACAGTATTAATTTATAAAGATTTTACTATAAGTATTTTTGAGTATATAAAAATCATAGCACACAACTAAGTGAATATTTTATAAAGGACTCCTAGTTTGGTCATATGAACAGAGTTCTAATATTAGAAAACTATTAATTTACATATTCAGCAGCTCCTATTGGATATTTTTGGGGTTTATTATCTTATAAATTTATTTCGAATTATTAATTTACTTCTTTGACCCCAAATCGGGACTGGGAAAAATTTTATTTCATAAATACTATTAAATTATTGGGTATGAATTAATTGAGGTTATACCGTAGTTTTGATTATTAGATCAAATGTTTACAAGCCAAAACATGGAAAAAGAGCATACTATTGTTTGGAAATCGTGAATCGTAGTTAAGAATGTAGTTGTATATAGATAGAACTTTGAATGGATTAGAGAAACGATGTCTTCATTTAAGACAGACTCATCCAACATCGTACAAGGACGACGCTCTACTTTCATTTTATTTTTTTAAATATTGATTGAAGTATGTGGGAAACAAAAATGAAATATGAATTATTGGAAATTATATGAATAGAAAAAATCATTTTTGTAATTTATTTATATTAACATATTATAATAATATTTTTTTCCTAGTACTATTTTTTAAGTTGATTTTTCTACTTTTGTATTTTTAGGGACAAAATACAATTTACAAAATACACAGCATTTAACATTCAACTATAAATATTAAACACTTAATTTAATTTTTGAATGGCAATTCCAAAAGAATTAGTAAAAAATAATGCATATTAGACAGTACTGAAAGCATTTTCGTAAGGTAAATTGTTTTCTACAAGAAGTTCCAATAAGATGATAAAAAGTGAAAGTAACAAAGTGGGCTATTTCACAATATTAAGAAATAAATAACCTACAAGGTGAAATACTTAAAAATTAGAGACCAAAAAAAATATAGCTCAATAGATGGGTTGTAGTTGTAATATCTCAAAAATAAAAAAGTGGATATTCGTTTCATGGGTCTTTGTCAACAATAAATTTTGAGATTTATGAGATGTAACTTACATGTAAAATGAATAAATTGTTGATGGAGTTTTTGTTAATAATAAATTTGAGAATTCTGCAAAATGTGGCTTGTGTGAAAAGGATTATCAATCAAAGCAAATAAAGAAGCAAGAATTTTATAGTGGTTCAGCCCCAAAAAAGATGAGCTTATGTCCACTGTTTTTCACTATTTTCTGAGAATTACAAGAACTCAAAATTACAATGTATTGTCCGGAAAGAAGAAGCAAGAGTTAAAAGATGTTCTCTCAAAAATCCCTCAGCCTCTCAAGATCAGAAAAAGTCTCAGATCCCCTCACTGAAATATTGAACTCCCTTTATATAGATGAGGATAGCTCAATATTTCCCAATTGTGAGAATGGGTAACTGTATAATTGGGGAATACAATTTGAGTAATAATATAAATGGGTAATCACTTAAATGAGATGACTGATCAATCTTTAAAGAGAAACTTTTGTTTTTCTTTCTTTATAGGTTACCCATTTGATGAAGCATAGACTAGTCTCCATTTCATTCTGGGCGCACTTAACTTATTCGGAGGAGGTCACTTTAAACTTGTTCGGAGGAGGTCGCACGTAACTCTTTCGGAAGAGGTCGCACTAACTTATGCGATGGAGGTCGCATGTAACTCTTACTCATGCGACCTGACATAGGATTTTAGACCGCACAACAATTGCCCCCCAGCTCCATTAGTTCTTCAGGACAAAATGGAGCTTCCTTCTAATGTAAGTGCGAGCTTAAAAAATGTGACGTCAAGACCTAGACTTGAGATCCTTGAATAATCGAAGAGTCGCCAGATCTCAAATCTCATATTTTTCAAGATCACACCTACCTTTTTCTGACAAATGAAAACACGTGTCGCCTTTTCTAAGAAGAATAGCAAAACTCGAGGAGACTTAATGATAGCGATAATGACAGCTGTCGTCTTAAATCGAATTGTTTCAAATTTTTAAAAGATACTGATTTAATTTTGGAAAAATCAAATCACGCGTGAACTTCAGCTTTTAGATCTGAAAATTAAATACCTTGATCTAAGGCCGTGATTTAGCGATGCTTGAGAGATAAATATCGAAAATCAATCTGCTTCTTCATTACAAACCCAATCGTCTTCCATCTTTCTAAAACCTAAAGTATTCACAGAGCAACCCCTCCAACGTCGTTCCGTTTTTCAGCTCGCTCAGTTCCAGTACCTTCTCCGATGGAGTTACCACAATCCTTCAAATCATATCTCAATCACTATGTTTTTGAAGAAAGGTTAGTATATTTCTTCTCTCCTATTGTTCTTCGTCTGTCTCGAAAAAACTTATTTTCAGTTTTTATTTCTAGAAATTGAAACAAACTGTGGAGTCCAAATGACCTGAATAAGAACCCATCCCACATTCGGATAAACTGGAATGGGAATTTTTCAGATCCCCTTTGCCAGTTCGTAGAATAGACTCTTTTTTAGACAATGGACAAAGACGAACTCGTAAAAGAGTTTTCAGGGTCTAAAACCCTATTTATTTATTTATTTTTGACGAACTTATTGAGCAATTTTTATGAATCTGTAGACGATTAGAAAAAATCCGATGAGCTTGCTTGTTAATACAATCCTAGGGTGAACCCTCAAAATTTGCTTGCGTATAGTGAAGATCCTTGATGCTCGCATAGGACTAAATCCATCCGTATTTCTTTTCAGATGTCCAGTAGTGAGGATTTTAGGAAAGGGAATGCATTCTCAGGAGAATCTGAGAACTCCAGTGTTAGCTCTATAAATCTTGAAGATTACCTTGAGTCAGAACCCGAAGTAGAGATAACCGAGGTCAGATAAAATAGTCCTCGCATAGGCGACCTCCCTCAGGACCAGTGGCCTCAACATATCAGGGATGTCCCTGCCTTTGCAACGGGATATCAATACGTAGAGAAGAATTGGTCATGTACCAAAATAAGGACGAGCTACACAATGAACAAGCTCAACAAAATTGTGTGCAACTATAAGATCGTCATCCCTCTTCGCCTTCCCATGGAATTCAATCAACCACACACACCACCACGAGGAATTGCCTCATTTTTTGAAGCAGTTCTCAAATGCGGTGTCCATCTCCCACTTCATCCATATATAAAATCAATCATCGACTACTATGGGGTCGTCCCTTTCCAACTGACTCCAAATACATATAGATATATGGTAGGTTTGTACATACTTTACCACAAATTAAGTTTAGACACCCCCACTTTTGAAGAGTTCGCTTGGTTTTACCAAATGAAATCAAACCCGTCAGATTTTGGCTTCTTTTATGCAAGCAAGTGGTCGAACTAGGCAATAAAAATAATCTACGGGGTTCGCAACAACATGGGAAAATGGAAAAATCTATTTTTCCACTTTGACTATGCGGATAACGGCTTCTTTCAGAATCCTGGTAGGTAGCTTTTCAATTTATCGCCTTTTGATGTATTATCGTATCTATTCTGATCGTACTAGTATGTCATCGCAGACAACAGGAAACGGCCCAGACTTTCCAGGGAACAGCTCGCAAAGGTGTACAAAATCAACGACCTTCCAATTGAGGAATTTGATTGGAAGAAGCTTGGGATTTCCAAGAACTTGGTCGCTTACTGTTTGCTTCCAAAGGGAGCCGCGTTCCCTGACCCCACCGTCCGTTCGTCCAGACCTTCGAGCTCGAAGAAAAAGAAGCCAAGGAAGCAGACGGAAAAGAGTGCCTCGTCTTCCAAACCTAGGAAACGAAAAGCACCTGCCACCCCTTCAACTTCGGAACCATCATCTCCAGAAACAACATCACCACCAGCTTCTCAACAGCAAGAAGGTAATTATATATATATACATATTTTCATCATCATCGTATTATGACACCTCGCTTGCTGATACATCTGTACAGAGATGGTTATTGGTAGCGGACTGCGAGCACCACCTTCCACTCTCGGGCCTATGGAAAAATCCAAGACACCCGAGAGCACTCCTCCATCATCATCGAAAGGGAAAGAGAAAGTCGACACTTTCAAAAAATGAAAAGTCACCTTCGAGGACATCCCGGAAAGCTCGCCTCCTCCACAGCCTCAAACAATGAGCCATTCCGAACCATCCAAGGAGACTGCCACTTCTTCGGGACCAAACCTGGTAGATAAGGACGAAGAGCTCTTCGCACTCTTTAATCAATTATCGGAGAAGGCTGGTATGAGTACAGCCTTCATTGATCACTTCACTTCTGAGGAGGGCTGGGAGAGGATGAGGCGACGATCTGCCAAGGTTGCCTTCGGTTCTGCGATGAGGATGCTGGCAAATGTAAGCACCTTTTATTCTCTCTTCAATGTATTATTTCTTGGTATTAATGGTTATATTTTCAAACCGCGGCAGTTGTTGTCCTGGTGCATGACCCAGTCCTCGAATGTTTGGAAAAGGCCGAAAAAGTCGAAGAGATAACCCAAGCATTCGAGAACTCGGAGAGAGCTCGGGAGGAGGAGAAAAAAGCCTTCAACTTGGAGAGGCAGTAGCTGCTCGAAGGCCTGGCCAAGGAGAATCTCGAGGAGAAAGTCAATTAGCTCGAGAAAACTATCTCCGAGCATTTGGATCGCATGAAGGAGGCGACAACAGAGGCGGATCACAAAGCTGTTGAAGAGTTCAAGGCTACTGAAGTCAAAGAGCTCGAAGATAAAGCCAGTGATATCGCCTCGTCGACCATTATTTTTAACATCTTCTGCGAGCATCCAGACTTCGACTTTTCTATCCTTGGCGAGGACGTGGTCGAGCTTGTCCAGAGTTGGAGGGAGGTGGAAACCACCAAAACTGGAGATGACGGAGCGAGCACTTCTGCATAAAAAACATATTTCTATTCGTATCCTTTTTTTTTTTTTTTACCTCAGAATAATGCGGGCTTGGTCCCCCTTTTTCTCTCTTTGCTTGTATACGGGTGCGAGCTTTTTAATGAATGTTTTTTTCTTGTCAGATATATATTCCTGCAAAATAATCAAAACTCAACATTATAATTTTAACTAAGTAGTCAATCACTAGGTGACTAATCGAAATGCTTTTTGCGATTTGAATCCAGCTAACTTAAAATGAGTTTTAAGTGTTAAGATAGGTTAGGTCACTTAAGAAAACAGTAAGTATGAGTTATGCAAACTCGATACTATTTTGCAGAAGTTCCATGGTAAAATAGGATATAGCAATATATCACATCGAACAATAAACGTTTTGCTTAGTTGCTTTGTTATTCGAGGAGGGAAATTGTGTAATACGAACTGCTATGGCATGAAGCGAGGAGAAAATCCTAAAATTCCAACTCCTCTAAATGGACATTTGCATAGTCCCTTAGAAAGCAAGTAGGAGATAATATTCTGATCCCACTGCCCCCCGAGTTTTATGGTGTCCAAAAACTGCCATAGAACTATAAGAGATGAATCAAATGAAGTTGAAGTAATAGCCGAAGAAATATTATTGACGAATGACGTCGAATGCCGAAATAATAAAGATACAGGAAGCCGTTGAAAATACATGAAGATTCATTGATAATAACGACGAAGTTGTTCTGTATTCCAAGCATGTTCGATCTTTTGTCCGCCGATGCGAGCTAACTTGTATATCCCAAGTCAAATGACGACGTCAATAACATAAGGTCTTTCACAGGAAAGTCCAAACACACCAGCACCATGCTCTTTATTATTAGATAGAACTCTTCGAAGGACAAGCTCACCAACTTCAAAATGTCTACTTTTGACTTTGGAGTTATAATGTCGAGCAGTGCATTGTTGATATGATGTGATTTGAAGTTGAGATTGTTCACACATTTCTTCCAAAAAATTGAGCTCAATTCTCATTAATACATCATTCTGATCTTGCTCATAAACAGATCGCCGTAGAGAGCTCGCACCAATTTCAACTGGGATCATTGCTTCATATCCGTAAGCTAAAGAGAATGGACTCTCTCTAGTAGTGGTTCGTTGAGTGGTGCGATAAGCCCATAAAACTTCTGGAAGTACTTCTGGCCAAGCTCCTTTATACTCCTCCAGCTTCATCTTTATATTCTGTTTAAGTATTTTGTTTATCGCTTCGACCTCCCCATTAGCTTGTGGATGAACAACAGCATAGAAACTCTTCTTGATGCCCAAGTTGTTGCAGAAGTTACGGAACTCATCGCAGTCGAATTGTTTCCCATTATCAGAAATTATAGTATGCGGTATACCATAATGACAGATTATAGATTCGTAAACAAAATCTACCATCTTCTTTGTGGAAATGGTACTCAAGGCTTCAGCTTCTGTCCATTTTGTGACATAATCGACCGCGACCACCGCATACTTCAATCCACCCCGTGCTAATGGAAGCATCCCGATAATATCAATTCCCCAAACAGCAAATGGCCATGGACTAGTCACTGTAGTTAAAGGAACATATGGTATTCTAGGAATAGTCGCAAACTATTGACATTTATCACACCTTCTAGCAAATTCCATTGTATCCCTCTTCATAGTCGGCCAAAAATACCCTTGTCGAAGAATCTTGTTTGCAAGTGCCTGCCCCCCAGAATGATTTTCGCATATTCCTTCGTGAATTTCCCTCATAATGTATTGTGATTTTTCCTCATTGACACATAATAATAATAGTGAGCTAAAACTTCTTCGATAAAGCTTCTCATCATGGATGATATAGCGAGCTGCCTTCATGCGAAGTCGCTTTGCATCGTCTTTGCTTTCGGGAAGATCGTCATTTTGTAAATATTGCATTATAGGATCCATTCACGATGGTCTTTCATCAACTGGCATGGTTACTTAGGGTTCAACTTCGATGCTTGGCAATACAAGAAATTCAACAGGGACAACCTTCAACAACTCTGCATCTTTCGTTGAAGCGAGCTTAGCAAGTGCATCCGCCCAGGTATTTTCAATGCGAGGAAGAAGTTGAATGTTATAAGCAGTGAATGTCAAGAATAATCGTTGTACCTCCAGAAAATAGGTCATCATTCTCTCCCTTCTTGCTTGGTAATCGCCCTTAACCTGATAAACGACCAGCTGGGAGTCGCTGTACACTTCAATCATCTCGACCTACATTTCCTATGCAAGCTTTAGCCCAGCTATCAGTGCTTCATATTCAGCCTTATTATTCGACGTGGGAATTTGAAGTGAAGCGCACAATGAATGTTATGCCCTTCAGGACTGATTAAAACTAGGCTCGTACCTGCTCCATTCTCCTTTGATGACCCATCAACATAAAGTTTCCACAACCTTGATGTATCTAAAGCAGGTTTTTTGAGTACTCCTGTGGGAAGATCGACATCATATGTAAATTTTGCAATAAAATCTGCGAGAGCTTGACCCTTTACGGCAATGCGAGGTTGAAAATTGATGTTAAATTGACTCAATTCAACGGCCCACTTAAGTAGCCGTCCTGAAGCTTCAGGTTTCTATAGAACCTGTTTCAACGGAAGATTCATGAAAACTTTGATGGAGTAAGCATGAAAGTAAGGTCGAAGCTTCCTTGATGTGATGACGAGTGCTAGTGCCAATTTTTCCATCTCTGGGTATCTAGTTTCGGCATCAAGTAATCTTTTACTTACATAATAGACAGGTCGCTGTATATTTTCCTCCTCGCAAATTAATGCAGCACTCGTCGCATATTTGGAAACAACGAGATATAATTCTTCTCCTGGGTTTGGCTTCAATAAGAATGGAGGAGAACCCAAGTGTGTTTTTAACTCTTGGAATGCCTGCTTACATTCTCCCGTCCATTCGAACCTCTTTGATCCTTTCAATACTTCAAAGAATGGTTGGTATTTATCAGTTGACCTGGATATAAACTGACTCAGTACAGCCACTCTTCCTGCCAGGCTCTGTACATCCCTGGGTTTACAAGGAGATTACATATCAATCAGCGCTTGTATCTTCTGAGGGTTAGCTTCAATACCTCACTGATTGACCATGAAAACCCAGAAATTTTCCAGATTCTACCCCGAATGCACACTTCTGGGGATTCAGCTTCATTTGATATTTCCGGAGAATTTTGAACATCTCATCAAGATGCTTGATGCGATCTTCGGCTTTTTCCGACTTCACCAACATGTCGTTGACATATACCTCCATTGTCTTGCCAATTTGTTTTGCAAACATCACATTAACAAGACGCTGGTAGGTCGCTCCTGCGTTGATGAGTCCGAAGGGCATCTTCTTATAGCGGTATAATCCTCGATCAGTGATGAATGAGGTATGCTCCTCATCTAGCTCGTACATGGGGATTTGATTGTATCCAGAATATGCGTCCATGAAACTTAAGAGTTCATGCCCCGACATCGCATCTACAAGCTAGTCGATTCTCGGAAGGGGGAAGCTGTCCTTCGGGCATGCTTTGTTGAGATCGGTGAAATCGATGCACATTCTCCACTTCCCATTGGGTTTCTTTACCAAAACTGGGTTAGCAAGCTAGTTAGGGGTAAAAAGATTCCCTTATAAATCCAATTTCGAGCAGCTTCTCCAAGTCTTTTTTCAACGCGTCGTAGCGCTCTAGATTCATAGCTCTTCTTTTCTGCCGTACAGGCTTCTTTGTCAGGTCTATGTTAAGACAGTGGCATATGATATTCGAATCAATCCCTACCATGTCCGAATATTGCCATGCGAAGACGTCCAAGTTAGATTTCAGAAAAGCGACCAATGAAGCTCGCACAGGTTCTTGAATCTTCGTTCCAATCTTTAAAGTCTTGGAGGACATGTCAAATGATAAATCCTCCAGATCTTCAATAGGTCCAGTTCTGACCTCTCCGTCTATTTCTTGAGGATCGAAGTCTTCGCTGGTCGTTTCGATTGATGCTTTTTTTTACAGTTCGACTGATGCTTCGACTGACGTTCCAACTGATGCTTCGACTGACCTTTTGCCCGATGTTTCGACTGACGCTTCTTTTGGTAGCTGGACCATCATTGTGCGAGGCGTCGCATCCTTTGCTGCGAGTTTCAACGAGTTGTTATAACAAGTCCGCGTATCATATTGGTTTCCTTGCACCTCGCCTACCCCGTGTTGGGTCGGGAATTTCATAGTGAGATGATAGATTGAAGTGACAGCTCGAAGTTCCCTCAGTGTCGGTCTTCCCAGCACAGCATTGAATGCGGAGGGGCAATCTACCACTAAAAATTGGGTCATTATCGTTGAAACCCTAGGATAGGTTCCAACGTTGACCATTAATTCAATCATGCCCATAGGCATTAGGCTGTCACCAGTGAAACCGTAGAGCAGAGTGACGGTGGGCTTAAAGTCACTTTTATTCAACCCCATCTTCTTAAAGGCGTCGTAGTACAGGATGTTAACAACACTCTCGTTATCGACCAATACTCGCCACAACTGCATGCTTCCACAATTGATTTTTATAACCAATGCATCATTATGTGGATAATGGACTTCCCTCGCGTCCTGTTCTGTGAAGGTAATGTCCATATCTGGCACTTGTTAAAGCTTTCGTAGTCGCTGCTCAAGGTGCATGACGTTAGTCAATGGCTGTTGTCAAGCTTCTCGTGCATACCTGTCTTGATCCCTTTTTGAATTTCCACCAACATGCGGTCCTCCAAAGATAGTTCTTACTTCGCGTTGAATTTCTGGAGGTCGCTGTTGGTTTTCTTCTCGCCTTTCGTTGTTTTGCCTAGTGTATTGCCGCAGTCGCCCTTCTTTAATCAATCTTTCAATTTCATCCTTCAAGGCATAGTAATTATTGGTATCATGTCCAATGTCATTGTGATACCGGCAAAACTTGTTGGGGTCGCGCTTTGCTCTGTCCCATTTCATTGGTTCTGGTTGATGGTATCGCTCCTGCTAGTTTGTGACCACATAGATATTATCTATGGGCGCGTTTAATTCGGTATGATTGTTGAACCTCATGGGAGCTCTCGAAATCTCCTGCTTTTTAGTTCTACGCTGATTCTCCGTCAACTGTTCATTACTCTTCTTGTTTTTCTTATTACCGTTATTGTTGGTCGTGATCGTGTCTTTAGTAGCATCTTTCCTTCCTTCTTTCTTTGTCTTTTGAAGATTCTCGCGCGAAGATTCTACCCTCAGATACCGACCAACTCTTCAGTAGAAATCTTCGAGAGTTCTACATTCTCGCTCAAGTAATTCCTCCCAGAGTTTAGTTTCTGGTCGCACCCCAGCCATCATGAGAGTTAAAACTCCCCCTTCAGGTGGGTTGCTGACCTTTGCTAACTCTGAGGTGAATCGGTTGAGATAAGATCGTAGAGTTTCCTCTGGACCTTATCGAATTGCAAACAAGCTAACAAGTGGAACGGTGAAATTCTTTGCAGCTTAGAACTGTCTCAAGAACGCCATTTGAAGTTGTTGCCAGGACGAGATTGAGCTGGACTTGAGTCCTTGAAATCACTTCTTTGCTGCTCCTGAGAGAGTTACAGCAAAACATCTGTAACGTGCATGATCATTGACACGATGGAGTTCCATCAGGTCGCTGAAGTGGTCCATATAGTCCTGTGGATCAGTTTTCCCATCAAAAGTGTTTACGGTGGGAAGTATGAATCCAATAGGTAGGGCAGCAGCTCGAACTTCCTCGCTGAATGGCGATTGACGATACTCATCAGCGAGCTCATTGTCCCAACCAGCAAGTGTGTCTAATGCGATCCTTAAATTGTGAACATCGACGTTCGGAGGGAGAGCATTATCTCTTGCTGGCGGCAAGGGTGGCCTTTGATTGTTATCTCGATGTACCGGTTGGTCAGGTAGAGTCTCCTGCGATCTGTGAGAGGAATCAAGTGAAATAGTGCGACGAGATCGGCTTTGGTCATTATGATGCGATACGGATCGTTCATGACTACGTTGCCACTCTAAGTGTTGTCTTAGGTCTGTAGGATTTTATCTCGACTCTCTGCTGATTCTTTCGAAGACGCTTCTTGATTGACGTTTTTGTTCACTGTTTAAGTGATCTTGATTACCAATTGATTTGCGAGAAGGTTGTCCACGATTACGGTTAATGCTTGAACTCTCTGTACCAGATTCTAGAGGCAAGTTTGCGACCTTGCTTTTTCCCTTAGAGATGCGATCTTCATGATGCTCTTGCTGGGTTCTTGGCTAGTCGCGTTTCTTTGTCTCTAGGATCTATATTCCTTTCTCAGGTAGTTGAGCAGGACATTCTCTGGGATGTTCATGCTATGGTGGGGTCACCATCTGTCCTTCAGTAAGTCGTCATAGGGAGTCATTGATCTGGTTAGTGATTTGCTGAAGGTTCACTAGTGTCTCCTCCATGCGATCCTGTCTCTGAGTAAGGTTTTCTGGTGCGGTCACGGTAGGCTAATCTTGAGCAGGGTCTGTCTGTGCAGCAGCAGTGTTTTGGGGTTGGTTTTGGCTAGTTTTGGTGACTCTGGTAGTATTTCTGGAGTTTGCCATTATTAAAAAAGTGAAATTTGACAAACTATTTTACCAGAATGCCCTCCTTCTAGCGCCAATTGTTGATGGAGGTTTTGTTAACAATAAATTTGATAATTCTGCAAAATGTGGCTTGTGTAAAAAGGGTTATCAATCAAAACAAATAAAGAGGCAAGAATTTTATAGTGGTTCAGCCTCAAAAAAGATGAGCTTCCGTCCACTGTTTTTCACTATTTTCTGAGAATTACAAGAACTCAAAATTATAATGTGTTGTCCGGAAAGAAGAAGCAAGAGTTAAAAGAGGTTCTCTCAAAAATTCCTCAGCCTCCCAAGATCAGAAAAAGTCCCAGATCTCCTCACTGAAATATTGAACTCTTTTTATATAGATGAGGATAGCTCAATGTTTCCCAATTGTAAGAATGGGTAACTGTATAATCGGACAATACAATTTGAGTAACAATATAACTGAGTAATCACTTAAATGAGATGACTGGTCAATCTTTAAAAAGAAACTTTTGTTTTCCTTTCTTTATAGGTTACCCGTTTGAGGAAGCGTAGACTAGTCTCCTTTTCATTCTGGTCGCACTTAACTTGTTCGGAGGAGGTCGCTTTAAACTTGTTTGGAGGAGGTTGCACGTAACTCTTTCGGAAGAGGTCGCACTAACTTATGCGATGGAAGTCGCATGTAACTCTTACTCATGCGACTTGACATAGGATTTTAGACCGCACAACAATTGGATATTGTATGAATAGAAAAAATCATTTTTGTAATTTATTTATATTAACATTATAATGATATTTTTTTCCTAGTACTATTTTTTAAGTTGATTTTTCTACTTTCGTATTTTTAGGGACAAAATACAATTTGCAAAATACACAGCATTTAACATTCAACTATAAATATTAAACACTTAATTTAATTTTTGAATGGCATTTCCAAAAGAATTAGTAAAAAATAATGCATATTAGATAGTATTGAAAGCATTTTCGTAAGGTAAATTGTTTTCTACAAGAAGTTCCAATAAGATGATAAAAAGTGAAAGTAACAAAGTGGGCTATTTCACAATATTAAGAAATAAATAACCTACAAGGTGAAATACTTTAAAATTAGAGCCCAAAAATAATATAGCTCAATAGATGGGTTGTAGTTGTAATATCTCAAAAATAAAAAAGTGGATATTCGTTCACGGGTCTTTGTCAAAAATAAAACAAAATAAAGAAACAAAAATTTTATAATGGTTCAGCTCAAAAAAAGATGAGCTTACGTTTATTGTTCTTCACTATAGAATTACAATCATTTTACTATACACTCTCTCTATAATTCTTCTTTTGTTCTCATTTTAAGACTTAAAAAAATTCTTATAATTCTCTAAAAATATAATTAAAAACAATAAATATAAGCTCTTCTTTTTAGAATTGAACCACTATAAAATTTTTATTTTTTCATTTTATTTTAGTTTTTAATTCATTTTACTCATAAATTACATCTCGTAAATCTAAAAATTCTTTATCGACGAATTTATTAGCCCACAACTTTCTACTCGTTAAATTCTTTGTTCAATGCATATTTTTCCATTTTCTCAAATAGTCGAATCATTTTAAACTTGGTGGGTGGGCAAGGTTTAGGTGACATTGCACGTCTGCCACATACCGATGCCATCATAGGACATTAAGCAGGAAAATTTGCAACATTTGACGTTTCCCAAAGAAAACATGTGTGCTGAAAGCCCGAAATGGATAAAGATCGAAGAAAATTGACTCTTTTCTAGTTCACTGTTTGACCATTGTATAATATATTTCCCTCCCTCCCACTCAACATACCAGGGCAAAAGAGTGTGCATATAATAAAATTGTATAATGTACACTAACAGTTGCAACTACGCTTTTAATACATGCCTTATCCAAAACTATAAATTAGTTTGAAAGAATAATATGTACGTAATTTATAGATCAGTTTGCCAAGAAATTCAATTATATAAGGGTTCTTAAATACGTCAAATTCCATTCGTAGTTGGAGAAGTTTCTAGCACTCCATGACTTAGGACATTTTTTTTGAAGGGATGACTCAGACATTTCAATATCAATTGTTTATCCCAAATTATACCAAACAGAAGAGACCGGTCAAGTATTTGTTATAATTTAGTTGAGCATATGTTTTAAGAATAAGATAATGATTAAATTACATTAGTAGCATTGAATTTTCATTTTTTTAGCCACAAAAGATAAAAGGTATATTCCAAATTTACAATTTAAACCTTTGAATTTACAATTTTTCGATAGATTCGACTCGAAAATAATAGAAATTGCCCTCCATAAAGACAAACTCAACCAACCAAATAAACATAAAAATTTGTAAGTTAAGAAAAGCTTAAAAACATAGATGATTTATATCGCATTTAGTTGCGCTCAAAAAAGCAAATATTTTATTCGACTCAAATAGGCTTGAAGATTATATCTGAAACTTGAAAGAAAATTGAGAAACAAATTCAAGGAGAACGGGCGTATCCACAATATTAAGAGAACAACGGGGCTACAATGCGAAAATATCTAAAATTAGATGGGGTCATCGCCAATGAATGCCCCCGAAAATCATCGTGTGTATATACATACGCACGTGACAACATTCATATGGTAACATCTACATCTACATATATATATATATATATATATAAATGTTCTGTACACATGCTACTCCTATACGCAAGAGCAATGTGCTCCTTCCGTCCCCAAACCCCACCGGAGCCCAAAATGCTGGACCCCACAAGGTGTATTCCCAATTACAAAGTTCACTCTTTTTTTTGGGGGGGGGAGGAGGGGGGGTAGAATGCTATTTCATCATGGTTCTATGTGCCCGCGCAGTACGAACAGTCATGGACTTTCGTCTCGTGTTGCCGCACGATGCATTTGCAACTACCAACACTACTGGATCGCCCAACCACCCGGCTCAATGGGGCCCGGCCCATCTAGGTCCATACAGGCCCAATTGTCGAACCAGGAACCTCCTCAAAAGGGTTTCGGCAGATACATGAACATGTCCTGTAGCGGCGACATCTGATTCCCACCCGGCAACTGGGAGGCGAACCCGCCGCTATCCACCGTGGCATCCACGTAATTATAAGGGAAATCGAGAGCCTTCTCCCACTCCTTCCACTTGGGCTCGCTCTGCACCTCGCACGTGAACTCGGGCGACACCACGTGCTCCGAACAACTCGAGTCGGTGTGCAGCCTGGGTATCGATTCCGACGTGTCAAAGTACAGGAAATCGGTAACCCCCGAGGCAGGCGCCGCCACCGCCGACGGCGGAGGCGGACACGTGTTCAGAATCTCCGGCTTCTTGTCCTCGAGCTCCGGGTAGCTCGTCTTCCGGTTCGAACCCTGGTGTTGTCTCTCAACGGTGCCCTTCTTGTTGTAAATTCGGCACAGAACCCAATCGTCCAACTGCAAAATCAGAGCCGTTGAATCAATTAGAATGAATAATAGCCACAGGATTAGGCAAAAGGCGATAAGAAGGAATACTATCCCTAAGTAGCTAATTATTTAAAACATTTTCATAATGTTAAATACGCTTCTGTCCTAGTCACATAAAAAGCGGATTACTCTTTGTTATCAAAATCAGAGCGAATAATCTAGTTGTCCCATGTCCACCGTAACACGTGTACCGACAAAACACCGAATTATTTCCCCTGGTCCAGGTGGGACCCCAAATTTGGTATATATAGACTTCCCGATTAAAAAGGAAGAGCCCTTATGGCCGCCATTTCGTAATTAGAGCACGCGGGACCCAAATTACCACTTGGATAGACAGTGATCGCAGGGTCAAAAGCGTCATTCCGGAATGACTGTCTAATCTCATGCGATGAGATGTCTAATCTACCCCTAACATTCGTCATAAACTCCGAGTTTGAACAGTACAAATATAGAGTTTTATACCCTTAAACTGTTCTTCTTTCGGGCGGACCGGTCCACGTCAGCGAGCCGGTACTCGTGCATAATCCAATTGGTTTTCTCTCCTCTGGGCGCTTTCCCAGCGTAGAAAACCAAAGCTTTCTTAATCCCAACCGGTTTTGGGTGCCCAATCGGCTTGTCAGCTCCGGTCGCCTTCCAGTACCCGGTTCCAGCCGCCCGGTTCGGCCTCGAACCGTTCGGGTACTTCCTGTCCCTGGGCGAAAAGAAGTACCACTCCTTCTCTCCGTACAGAGCCATACCTGCTCAGTCGTAATAAATCATTTTAATAAAAATAATCCAAAGTAAATACTATTTTCTCGAACTAAGAAAAATAAATTTAAAAAAAATCGCAAAATGACCTGGGAGATCCCATGGGTCGTATTTGTAGAGATCGATCTCGGCGATAATCGGGACCGCGATCGGCTGCGACGCGCATTTCCGGCAAAGGTAGTGCATCACGAGTTCCTCGTCCGTTGGATGAAATCTGAACCCTGGCGGTAACTCTAACTCGCCTGTCATTCTTATCTCTTTCTTCTTTTCTTTTCTTTTTTTTTTGGGGGGGAGGGGGGAGATTAAAAAATAAATAAAAATACTCGCTCGTAGCTTAGCTTGGGTCCAAGTGGTTGAAGCTACAACGGGGGCTTGAAACTTAGAACCCAACGGAGAGAGAGGTATATATAGAGAAACAGGGGTGACAGGTGGCATAACCAGCCGGTGGTTTTTCTAGAATACACGTGAACGATAATAATATTTATTTGTTATTTATTTTTGTGTGCAATATTTTTGGGTTCGTGCGATGGAGCTTTTAGGTGCTGACCTCCTACCGGACACGTGGCAGGCGTGGAATGTAGTGACTGCGTGTCGATATCGCACATGGGGTGGTTTTGTCACTGCTTACGACACCTGATTTGGACGGATGCGCAAGTCCGTCCGGACCTACTGACCTACAGATCCATGTAGTCGGCGGGTTTGTTTGTCCTTTTTCTTGATCCTTGAGCCAACACCTCAACGGTGGATCCGACTTCCACGTCGCGTTACCCACTCCACGTGCGCTCCTGATTTATTTCTCAACAATGGATATTATTTTATTCTTTTTCTTTTTCGTGCCTAGAACTAAAATTTTTGTTATCTTATTCTTATTCTTGCAACGTTATTTCTGCTTAAAAATAATATGTTGTAGTATTAATCACTAATTGGACTTGGCCTAACAGGGGGAAAAAACAAATCTTTAGACTACTAATTTGATTGTTTTCGAATTAGTAGACGTTATTTTATTTCTTGGTGAACAAGACATGCGTCAATTGAATATATAAAGTTGTAGGATTAGTATTCCTAATCAAGTAATTAATCAATTCTAAAGTTGGAAGCTCTTATAATTTTCATTATTTTGATTTAGATGTTACATATATATATATAAAGTGATGTCACAATGTCATTGATCGCAAAATGAACGATATAACATGCTGTATTTAATATGCAATGAAAAGTTTTTTCTGACATAAGTTAGCGATTACGAGAAAATTCAATTATGTTGCTCAAAAAATGAAATTTAATTATGCATGATATAACTTGTTCAGCAATTTTTTTCTTCTTTTTTTGTTAATATTTGAAAAAAAATATAACAGAAAAAAATATATCAATGAGTCTTGCTGTTCAAAATTATCACATTGCATATCAATTAGTAAATAAAAAGTGACAAATAAAATGCTGCCTCACGTATTATAATATAAACCATGTTATGACTTATGAAGTTATAATAATTTGTTACTACCTTCAAAAAAAAAATTGTTACTGAACTCCTCCTAAAGAGATTATCACGACGAAAATAAAGAGATATAGAATCAATCAAATAATGATTGTTTTCTATTGGGATTAAATCAGAATCTGCTTATAAAAAGGAAAAAAAAATACAAAAAAGAATCTGTTTATGATTTTTTTCCCATAATTTGTTTATAATATAGATTATATAATCACAGGATTCGATTCTTTTAATTCCTTTCAATATTTGATTATCCAAAGAAGCCTTTCTCACTATTCCAAAAATTTAACGAGTCTTCATAACCAAACCTGGTTGTAAATTGTTTAGTACTATTTTTTTGGGGGGCTTTGAATTATTCCTACTAAACTATTGCATCGTCACTCGAAATTTTATTTTCGAAATTAATTTAATTTTTGTGCCTTTTATTAGTACGATTAATTTTGCTTAAATAATAAAAAAATTACTTTGTGCTCGAGTTAAGTGGCAGTAAGAAAACAAGTCCAACCAACATCCACGTAGATGTGGTACATTCTACCTTCCAATACGATCTAGAAGCACGTGTAAATTTTAATTTTTTCATTTTTTTTATATCTTATCCCCATTTACTTTTTCCCTCTTTGGTGGCCTTGCTGACGTGTCAATTGGCTTTACTTGGATAGAGATAAAGGGAAGTTACCAGGATAGTACCGAAATTGCCAAATCACACTCCTTCCGTGCTCACTTTTTCAAAAGAACAAAATAATAAATAAATAAATTTGGAATAATCGTCTTTAGAAAATTATACAAAAGTAACGGTTTATGGTGGTGATCCACGTGGTTCCATTCCCTTCACATTCGGTGGCCGTTACGGTCATTACTTGTCATGTCTCTGCTGCGCATGCGGTCAAATATCCAAACAACAAAAGATACCACCATTGGGATTGCGCCACGACACAGTTCACTCACCCACCAGATCTCACCTCCGTTGATTGGAGAAGCCACGTCACCGTAACATTAAAAGGGACATGTGGGCTAGGGACTGGTGGGGGACTCGGTGACCTACACAAGTCGGAAGGAGTGACCCAATCGAGACACGCGTTTCAACTTTAAAGACTAAATTGCCCTTATTTGGCACGTGTCGTATTATTATTAACTTTTTTTTGAAACACCCTATTATTCGTAACTTGATATGATATGGTAGTACAAATTATTGGAAGTTGAATATATTTCGCTAGTAAATTAGCTGGCTTCGAGACTAGATTTTTGTCCCTCTTTAAAGACTTACTCTTACGACCCAAAATGGTCAAATGAATATACGAAAGTGTTGATATGTCCCAATTAACCCCAATGATTTTTTTTTTTTCCCTTAGTCCTTTTTATGAGTGGGTATTTTTTTAATTTATTTTTGAAAGAGTGAATTGTTTTTTTCTTATCTTGTTTGAAGAAGTCAATTACTTGGACCTGTTACCTTGTGGTTTCAAGTTATCTTTAAGTGATGTCAAATGTTTATACACTACCTATTTTGCAAAAGATTTTTTAAGAAATGGAATTAAAAGAAATTAAAAGCTACAGTAGTTTTAGAATCATCGCGGAAGTTTCCATAGTTTTGACAGTTGTGCATCACTTTCACATTTCAGAGATATTAGATATAGTGGGTAATGGAGGCTCTTGTTAAGGATGGCAGCATTAGTTAATGAATCATAGTTTTTTTTTTTTTAATGCCCCCATAAGGAATACCTTTAAAAAAAATGAAAATACGATAAATATTGTTTGGTTTTTTTTAAAAAATACACTAACAGACTACTTATTTTACCCCTATATCAGGTAAAAGGTATTCGTTTGATGACCAAATTCTCAATGGCCTTACTAAACTATACAGTATATATACTTATATAATACTAGTCTTATTTCCAAAGACTACTTTTTTTTTTTAAATTCCCTCTAATTAAAAACGAATAAAAATAAATTATACGAAAAACATCTTTATTTAGGGTCATCAATTTTTTATTCGATACAACGATATGACTTAAAAAGGACTCAAAATAAGCAGGGATGCAAGTAATCCATTTAGTTTCCTCGTGAATTTTGGATTAACACATGTATCACTTACAATAAACAGGTGTGTTTTGGATCAACCTGTTAACCCTATCATTTTCGTATCATATCAATACGACAATAATACGATATATTTAGTGATATTTTAAATATGATTTTAATTAATCCTAAATATATTTTCATATATAAAATTGAATTAATTAGTACATAATCGTATTAAATTAGAGTAACCGTATCAATTTTAAATAATCATATTAAACGGATTATAATATGATATATTACACATTTATTAAATAGGTTATATGTGTCATAATATATAATACATATATCAATCATGTCATGTTAAAGATTAATCATGTCGTATTCAGATTGAGGTGTTATCGTATTATTTTATAATCATATCGATCCGAATACGGCACGATAATACGAATTGCCAATTCTATCTTTATTGTACCATTTTGTTAGTCTTTTAGCACTTTTGACATGATTTTGCAAACTCCTTAGAAATACATTTCCAAAACCAAAAGGGTAAAGCGGGTATTTCGTTAAAATCGTGGGAATATTTGTTTTATTTTCGCATAATAAATTTAACTTGGATATATTAACAATAAGACCTTAAATTATGAAGCTAATAGGATACGCAGTTTTATATTTATATTATTATCATTAGTTGCATGCTAATTTGATCGGTAATTATACTCTATTTTAATATTTAGTATTAAAATTTATAATTTTCAGCACCGGTAATAATAGCAAAAACAAAACAAAGACTTTTAAGCTATATGACTTTAAATGAAATTTTCAGTTCAGTAACATTTTAAAACTTGTATTTAGTTCACTAGCCTTCTCTCTACTGAAATTATGTACTCCCATTATATGCCCCTTTTGCAAAAACTTGAAAATTATCTCAAATTTTTCTTTTGAAAAATGAATATTTGATGTATGAGCAAAGTTAAAATTTTCTTTATAATATTTATTTTTCAAATTTGGCAGGTTTAATTGAAATTAAGCCTAAAAATGATGATTTTTGTCATAAAAATCGTGACTTTTCGATCTGAAAATTGTTTGGCAAAAATTTCTATCAAACTCAATTGGTTCATTCAGACTCGACTAGGTCCAACCCAACTAAACTCAATTGAACTCCATTAGGGTATTTTGAGTTTTTCCACTCTATGTTAGCCAAAAAAAAAAGTTTAAAGAAAATTAAAAGAAAAAAAAAAGATGAGATTACTATTCAGAAGAGGGGTTGGGAGAAGGTTATTGAAATTATTTTTGGAACTATAAGTAATGTCATTCTCACTCGGAAGCTCTTATATAAATTAAAATTTGTCAATCAAGTGAAAAAAAAAAAAAAAAAAGACTAATTAGAACGTACATTTGAGAGTCCTTCGTCGAGTTTTATCAATCCCTATCCCTGTGTCACGCCACTCGGTATGTGGTTAACGTGACATACATACATGATCATGATCATGAATGATACCCTGATCACATATCACGTCGACCGAATAAATTGAAACAGTACTCTATTCATATGATGGCTTCCAATGGCAGCCGCAAAAAGGCCAAAGCAAACTTAAGTGATGGGTGCAACATTTTATCAAATAGAAATAAAAATTGACGGTGAAATATTTCTAATGCTACAAAAACACATACTTCATTAAAGAATTCATTATTTAAATCAAATGAATAAAATAAAAATTTAAAAGAGTAGGCAGTACTGTCCGTCCTTACTATGAAATACAAACAAAGAACGGTTCTGGATCAATAGAGACATCCATTGAACTCAAACAATATTGATCAGTAAAAAGTAATATTAAAGGACATTATATATATATATATAATTAATTAAAGGGAACTTTAATTTGTTTGATATGAACAAGAACGTCGAAGATGCATTTGTCAAACTCTTTTTAAACTAGTGGGGGTTCTGCATGCATGATAACTAGGTAGTACTAAGCATTATAATTTTGTTTTGTTTGGTTCACCATTTGTACGAACATATTTAAATAAAAATTATGAAATATATTAATATAATTAAAATAAGATATATTTTAAATAAAATAAAATAAAATAAGTTATAATTAAAATACATGTAAAATATTAGAATGGATGGTTTAAAAATAAACAAAAAGAATTGAATTATTAAAGTAAACATTTATTCTAAATTTTTTAAATTTTATTTTTATTCTAAGACATAAAAAACAAAAAAATTGATTGAAGTAAACATTTATTCTAAATTGTTTTTAGATGAATGGAATAAAATTGTTGAACCAGACCATATATATATATATACGTAGTAATACAGTTCTATTTGTTATATAATTTAAGTATTAATAGCAATTAATTAATAGTTTAATACTTTTTATACTATGTTTTAATTAAACAATTACAGCATTAAAAGAATAAAAAGAAATAAAATCAAAGACTCGGTGATGACGAGTGTGCTGAACATTCGAATGTGGCTAACAAACATCACATCAGGAGAGTCAATTTACATAATTGTCCCCACAGTGAGTGTTAGTGGGTCTGGGCCTTGGGGTCTTTTTCTTCATTCTTACTTGTAATTAATTAATTTGGATAAAGAGCAAGTGGGGTTAGTTGGTCACGCCTATAGCAGTTGGGTCCAAAATTCAAATTTAACATTACCATTAGTCAGAGAGACCAGAGAGTAAATTGCATGTCCAAGTGAATTGAACACGTTTTTCTTTTTAATTTTGTCAAAATATCTGACTCTTTATAAGCTTTAGCATAGCTTTCTCTCATATGAATTTTGAAAAAGAAGAGGCCGACATCTTCAGTCCCAGCGGCGGCAATCCCACTTGGGTTCTTAGCCGCCAATTTGTCCAATTCCGTTGTTCCATTTTATTCCACATACAATACAATTTATTGTTCAAATTAATCATATTTCAATGGTAGCAGGGGTCATTTTCTGTTGAATAATATTTATTATACGTTAATGGGCAAAAGCGTCTATTTAGAACAAAAGTTTCTATCAAATCAGGATTTTAAGTTTTTAGTGGATCATATGAATCATTAGGGATGTATTTCTCAATGAGTGAACCATGTGAGTATGCATCATTGTGTGTGTTATAAGACCGTTGTCATTTTAGTCGTGGTCTTAAAAATCATGAGACTCAAATGGTTATCACATTTAAAATTGAGTGAGGAGAGCATCATAAATTCCCCATTTTCAAACGAAAAAAAAGACATGTGATATAACAAAATTACTTCTGTAAAATTAACGTTCAAAGTCATGATCAAAAGTCCATGAACTTTCTTTTTTTTTTCCTAAAAATATTCTTGAACTTTATTTTGTTCCACCAATGGTTCCTAAATCTTTCTGTCCATCCAAATATTTAACAGTTAAATTTGAAGGCAATATATGTAAGAATTTCACCAAGAAAAACCTAAAAATTGAGCAAAATTGCTTATAATCACAAAAAAAAAAAGAAAAAAACCCGAAGCTCATGTATTATATAAAGCCAAATAAATTATTAAATCAGTGGTAACATGTCACAACCTTAATTTTTCGAAGGTGATGAGGAATGGGCTTTATGGATTGACCTGCTATTTGTGATCTACAGTGGTGGTGCTCTTCAACGGTGTCTAAATAATCTGTGGCAAAAGGGTAATTTAATTTTGTCATTTATGAAATTTTAGTCAACACATAACAGTAATAAGACAATTTAAAGCTTACTAGAATGGTATATCCGCACAAAAAAATAAAAAAAATCCTGAAATTTGGTATTTTACAATTTAAATCTTAAAGTTTAAATTCTGTAAAATAATATCCTGAGATTATGAATTTCTGAAATTAATACTCTGGACAGATTTTTTGACCCATTTTAAAAACGAAAAAATAATAATATCTAACATTAAAATTAGATTAATCTATATTATTCATTTTAATTTTAAAGATATTATTGTATTTTATCAGTTAAAATTATCCAAAAAGTCAACCCAATGTATTAATTTTTAGAAATTTTTAATCTCATTATTTTGCAGAGTTCAAACTTCAGGATTTAAATTGCAGAACACTTAAATCTCAAGGTATTTTTTTTTTGCAGTTTTGCAGTTATCCCTATTAGAATTTAGGATAATAGGACTATAGATAGATCTAATTTAACACAATACGACTATAGATTTAGATTTATAGTGTTTTTAGTACATACAGATTTAAATTTGTGATAATTTTAGTTTTTACTTAGTATTTTTTCTTTTAGTAGTATAATTATTATTCAGATTTATATCATTTATGATTCAAATCTAGCGAGATTTTTTTTTTACTATTGCAGATCAGATTTTACATAAATTCTTATGATGAATCAATTAAAAGTCTCAATTCAAACAACGAAGAATAGAAATGAGCTATTAATAACCTGTAATATATTCTTCACCATGTTTTTCTCTAAAATTATTGACAGAGATTGATTTTGCTCCGATATTTTTGAAAGTTTTTTATCTTTAAGTTTATGAATCAATTTCTAATTCTCGTTGTAAAAGTTATAATGTAACCTGATATGTTATTTTAACTCTTCTTTGTGTTCAATGAAATTATTTCTTATTTAAAAAAAAAAAAAGACTAAACTGGTTTAGTCTGAACGGATTACTTTCCTACTCACGAAATTTAATATATTTGTTGCTTTAGTTTGTGTACCATTGATTTGCCCTTAACAGCCCATTGATGTCTAGATTGTGAACTAGTAATTATTCAATTTCTTTTGTCATTTTGTGAAAAAGGATATGTTCGACGTGCACTGATACGGTCGATGTCTTTCCACTTTCATGCTTCAATTAGAATATAATTTTTTTAAGTTTAATAGAATATAATTGATAAATATAGTATTGTCAGTGTATAGTATGTCGTTGGTTTGATATATCTTTGTAACATAAACCGTTGTGCGCGGAGACAATGGGAGCTGGGAGATGGAACTTCTATGAGAGCCAGGGAAGGTGCATCTAATGGCGGCTGGGATTAGACTTTGAAAGTTTAATGTTGTTTGTTGACGAGTTTTAGATTTCTTTTAATTTGTCTTATTGGTTTGTGTGGTGCAAAGAGTAGTACAAAGTTTCTTAATTTTTTTAAATCAATAAATTATAAAAAAAATGTTGAAACGTTCATCGTTTTATTGTTTATATATTATGTCTGTCATGTAATTAATTAAATTCCCATTGTTGTGGACGAAAGAATCAAACGTTATTTAGTATTAGAGCAGAAAAGGCAGCTTCAAATGGTTTCTTTTGCTTGCAATTCAAGTTTTGATATCTCTTGTATTCTTCTTTATCTTTTATTCTTGATGACCAAATTCCAAAGCAAATTAATCAACTGGCAACCACTCACAAGGGTTATTCTGATAAGTTTCAGCCTCCACAGAAAAGTGGGAAGCAGACTCTTTTTAACTTATACATTATAGATAACATAGAATATTGATATATTTTAAAAAAATGACTAAAAACCAACCGATAGATGGGTGAACGGATGGCAGTATAGTCATTTAATGCTATACTTTTTTGGATCATGTGAAGAAAAAGGTGGTTTCATGCTTAATTAGGGATAATGCATGATTGGCGCAGTTCAAACTAGTGCAAGAGGCAGGAATATGTTAGTGAAAAAAGAAAATATAATTGCAAAGTAGTCTCTCTCTCATTTTTTTCTTTTGAACTGTATAACTTTTGAATGAGCAGTTAATAGAGAAGGAAAATGTTGGGTACCATTTTATGTCAATGGAATAGAATGAAATGAAAATATTCTAAAATGATTTAATTTTATTATTTAGTTTGAAAATCTAGATAAGAAAAGTTTTTAAATTAGAATAAAATATGGTGGAATTTTAAGATAGAATGGAATACTATTTAATAAATAAATAAATGAAATAATAAAGAAAGTAAAATAATTCTAAATATAAATAATTTAATAAAATAATAATTTAATTAATAAAAAATATTTAATAAAATAATTTAATGAAACAATAAAATAAAATAATTCTAAATATAAAATAATTTAATAAAATAATACTTTAATTAATAAAATAACTTTATAAATTAAAATAATGCTAAATGTAAAAAATTAATAAAATAAAAGAATGCTTTACTTAATAAAAATAATTTAATAAATTTTAATAAAATAATAATTTAATTCATAAAAATAATTGATAAAATAATTTCAAAATTATAAAATAAAATAATTCTCTATGTAAAATAATTTAATTAATTAAATAATTTAATGAAATAATAAAATAAAATAATAATAAATGTAAAATAATTTAATAAAATAATAATTTAATTAACAAAATAAAATAATGATAAATGTTAAATAATTTAATTAATAAAATAATTTTAAAAATAATAAAATAAAATTATGCTAAATGAAAAATAATTTAATAAATAATTTAATTTAATGCTAAATATAAAATAATTTAATTAATAAAAAAATTTAATAAGATAGTATAATGCTAAATTTAAAATAATTTAATGAAATCATTAAATGCTAAATTTAATTTAAAATAATTAAAATGAAAAATATTTTTGTCATTATTCAACTAATTCCATTCTTTTTCACAATTAACCAAATATAAAAATATTCATTTAGTTACTAATTTCACTACTTCAACCAAACAACATAATTACATTACCATTCTTTTCCATTCAATTATAATTACTATTATCGTTATATTACCATTCCACCGTTACAACCAAACGATCCTAAGTGTTTAATAATTAGTACCTCAAGTAACAGAATTGCTCTCCATAGTATTTGCTCCAAAGAGTCTAATAACTGGAACACGTTCGAGAACAAACATCAAAAAAATATATATGTTTGCAAAGAGTTTCACTTAGCTAAGTCTGGCTACTAAGAAACACTTCCAAAAGGTCTAATTAATTTTCCTAATATCTGGGAGGGATAAAAAAAGTACGAGTACTGCACTGGATACTATATTAATTGAGTTTTGTAGCCTATGGCTATAAATAGTTACAATGTTGAATGCCAATGATGACATTCCTTCAATTTACTTGAGAGGTTGATTACGACATTAATGAATTCAACTATATTACCTTGTACAATTAGGTAACTCAAGTAAATTAGCAAGTTATGCACGCAACTAACTCCAATACATGTGCTATATATATAGCTAGCCTTTAGCTGATCAGCTTCATATGTATCCAAGCATGTAATATTTAGATGTGTATATATATGATCATAATATCTTCATGTCATGTCATGAATCCAAAACTTTTTTTTTCATGACTCAACAGATCTAGTATAGTGCTAAATAAATCCCTTTACTTGAATTAGCTAGATTACCTTTTATCTTCTACAGATTTGTTTTAATGCAGCGCTCCATAATGTCTAATATTTTTTTTTTCTTTTAACAAGATAATGAATGTAAAAATGGTACTGGGCTCCATCGTCCAAAATTAATAAAACAGAAAATCACAAATAAATTATATTTAATTATATATAGATGATGAACTGTGTTCATAAGACTCGAGAATTTATATACAAAGCCATATATTGAGAGCCAACCTCAAATAGTTCATCATTCTGTTTGTTTCTTCCATTTTCATTCGAAATCATTAATTAAAGACCTATAATTAATTATTTTTTCATTAACAAGTATATATTAGAAACAATCAATTAATCAAATAAATTAATATGAGTCACAACAAGAAACAAGAACTAACAAATAACAGTATTATATTAATATTAAAACTCCCAAATTTAACAACCATTCTTGGCGTTAATACTCTTATTATTAGGGTGGGATGA
The DNA here is from genome assembly GCA_002914805.1 of Parasponia andersonii. Classification (NCBI taxonomy): domain Eukaryota; kingdom Viridiplantae; phylum Streptophyta; class Magnoliopsida; order Rosales; family Cannabaceae; genus Trema; species Trema andersonii. The sequence continues at coordinate 1,496,870 of JXTB01000035.1, forward strand.
GGATGAAACTTCAGAGCTGCAAATAGGGCAACACTTCTTAATCCGAAGCCACTTGCTTATACACTCGGAATGATAAGGATGTTCACATGGAAGCGCAACCAACGACTCTCCATCTTCATACTCAATCTGGCAAATCACACACCGATCAATACCACCAGGACTACTCTTGTTAATGATCTCATGATCATGATTAAGCGGTGATTTACTACTAAAAATAATTGGATTCAAACACAAAGAGATTTCAATCGGAGAAAGCCCTCTCTCCTCCACTCCTATAAACTCTCCCAACGCAATCAACTCCTCGTAAGTCAACTCGTCCACATCCAATTCATCATCATCATCATCGTCGTCGTCGTCGTCGTTATATTCCTCCATATCTTCGTCTTCCTGGTCGTCTAGAAACCCTAGTTCGGCTTCGAAGAAAAACTCGTAGTCTTCCTGATTGTAGTCGTAAGTACTGGAGTCTTCGCTCGTGATAGAAGCCGAATTAGTATTATTAGCTTCGCGGTCTTCTTGATCAAAATCGGTCCCGCTTTCGATGGTTTCGAGCGTAGTAGTGAAGGGGGCGGCGGGGGACGACCTCTCTTGTCCCTGCGAGGCCATGGCTAGTGCGAGGTCGGACTCGGCTTGGCGCCCGCGGGTGAAAGGGATTCTCTGGCCGGGATTATTATTAGGCTGTTTTGTAGCTTGATCATTGTCGTCGGCCATCGGATTCTTAGAAACTGTACGGAAAATTAGGGTGGAGATCACCAATTCTTCAAAGGTATATGATGAGAGAAGGGTTAGGGAGAGATGTTGTGGTTTGTTCTTTTTTCTTTTTCTTTTTCGAGGCTTGATTGGAGTGGAAGCAACCCAATTGGAAAGCAATGGGGGAAAAGGAAAAGAATTCTTATGAATTTCAATTTCTTCTCATAATGGTTCTAGATTCTAGATAGCTAATTGGCTAAGTAGTAGTACTACCTCAAGAATTCAAAAGTCCATGGAGAAATATAATAGTTTTTAAGGTTTTCTTTATGGGGAAGGTAAGCTTTGACGCGAGGCAATGGTGATAAATATATTAGGTGTCATATAAGCTACAACTTTATTCCAATTTTCAAACTTTGACATTAAGATTTCAATGTTTTTAATAGTAACTTGCTCCATCTTTTAGGTAACCAACCACACGGCTCGGTCAACAAAATTCTGCGTACATGTCCAAGTGGTTTATATTCATATATGAGCGTGGGCCATGATATAAATGTGTTTATATATATATATATATATATATATATATATATATATATATATATATATATATGAGCACCGATATGATATGTATGAATATTAATTTGGTCAATAAAAATTTAGCAGGTATATTTTTTTATTATAAAAAATAAGAGAAAGAAAGAGTATTAATGATGTACGTCTTTTAATGTACTTCATTATAGACATTGAATCACTATTAAATGGTGATCCAACGGCTAAAAAAAAAATACTTATTGAATTGACAACCTATATATATATACTATGTATTATGAATAGAGCAAGAGAGAGAGATTTCAAGGTTTGTCAAGGATAAGTTTGGAGGTCATGTGAAACTAATTAATTTTATGTTTGGATTTTTCTTTAATTTCTAAATTAAGAAGAAGCAAATCATTTTCGTTGATATATATGTATATCAAATCGGTGGTTTAGTACACTTTCGTATGAGAGGGAAAGGCTTGTCGTGTCTTCTCTTACTTCATATTCAAGTGAAACACACACTTCAAAATTTAAGTAGCTAGGTAGCTTGTGGTGCAGGTAAATACTATTGTTCCTAACTGTTTTTTTTTCCTAATAATTAAATATGGTACGACAAAGGTGCAGAAATTGAAAGGGATGGAGAAATTTTTGTTTTTAGTTTTGAAATCCACAAAGTAGCAATAGATAAACCGTTTATTTCTCTTGAACATGGTAACACTTGTTTTCCAAGTTTAAAAATATACAAAAATGCTATGTGATATACCATAAATAGTGTTTTTACAATAAATCTATACCTCTATTGTAATACTGATTTTGATGTTAGCTCTAAAACATGAAGAGTCACCGCCTTCTTCGATGAACTCTTCCCTTATGGATTGTGCCTTTTCGAACAAACTTTGAGGTTCTAATCACTCTAATGGCTTGATCTCCGGAAGCATGATGATGATCACGATGATCACCAAGCTTGATTAAGTTTCTTCGATTGTCATTATAACCCAAATCTCTAGTACTTATCCCAGCTCCAATAACACTATAACCCCTGGGCCTTAACGACTTCCTTAATTGGGCGCTTTTGTAATCCCTCTTCCGACAAGGTAGTAACGACCTATTTTTAATTTTCTTGTGGTAATTAAAATCATTATAACACAAAATTTTCTCGTCTTGATCATCATCTTCTTCAAAACTACTTTTATCGAAGACTTCGAGGTCCATAATCCGTTGTCGTTTCCTTCTTTTGACCGCGAATGAAATTTGACCCATAAGAAAGTGAAGAAGTACTCACAAGAACAGAGACAGGAAGCAAAGCATGCCCATATATTCTGCATAGGCTCCGGCTCACACACTCACGAATGCCCAATTTGTGTAACAATTAGAAGAATAAGAGAACTGCAATTTATGATCAAAAGGGAAAAAGAATAACAAGGAAATTAAAATGCCCCAATAAGCAGATATAGTTCTCCAAAATTAAGCTTAATAATTTTTTTTTTCCTTTTAATGGGATTCTCTTCAATTTTGTTAAGAGGGCTCTGGCAACAGTCGCACTAACATGGCGATTGTCTTATCAGAGCCTTTCATTTCTATGGGTCATTTTGTTAAACAACTATATATGTAGAATATATTTAAATGTATTGTGATATGCAAGCAGACTCACCAATATAGAGTAGAAGAAACACCATGGCCAACTTTAGCAGATTGGCAACACAGAAATGTTCAATGAAACAGAAGAAATCCCATGTTGAGCCGCAAACGGAGCTGATTATCATGACAAAAAAAATATTAAAAAGAATAGGCATAATTTCAACATGTTGTGATCACCCAATAAGACGCATGAGCATAAATAAATAGGCAGAGTTCTAAATTCTATAATTCCTAGGAACTAATTAATAAAAGACTAATTTTGGGAAACGAATTCGTGTTCAAATTCTTTTGACCAGTATTTACACTTTCCTAGATATATATGAATTGTAATATTTAGATACAGTAGCAGTTAAATGTCAAGAATTATGTACGATTCTGGTTTTACAACTTTCCCGCCAGGAAATCCAACGTGGAACCAAAAAGGTTGCCCATGACTTTAGCAAACCCAGAAAAAAAAATAAAATAAAATCATGCACGTTGCCCATTTCATCGTCAGGCTACTAACTAATGAAGTAGAAGCCTCACAGCTGCGGAGTATATATATCTATATATATATATATATATATATAGGTTTCCAATTCAATAAGTATTTTTTTTCATTATTTATGGATAGGTATTTTTTTTTTAGTCGTTGGATCACTATCTAATAATGATCCAATAGCTATAATGAAGTGCATAAAAAGACGTGCATCATTAATATTTTTTCTCTCCTATTTTTTACAATAAAAAAATGTGCATGCTAAATTTTCATTGGCCAAATTGATACCTATGCATAGGTAAAAAAAAAAAATACCTACTGGATTAGTGCGATATATATATAGGTTGCCAATCCAATAGTTATTTTTTTTTATCTATGGATAGATATTTTTTTTTTAGTATAATGAAGTGCATGAAAAGACGTGTATTATTAATGTTCTTTTTTTCTATTATTTTTTACAATAAAAAATACGCATACTAAATTTTCATTGGCCAAATTGATACTTATGTATAAGTAAAAAAAAAATAACTACTGGATTGGTGCCCATATTTATATAGCATAGAGAAAAATAAAAGGTTAACTATGTTTAATGAAATCCTTAAGAATGCGACTTAAATGATAAACTAGTTCTAATTGGTTGAGAATTAATGGAGGGTAATTAAGAATGGAAGAGCAAGGATTAAAAAAAAATTTTAAAAAAATGATCTCTTGAACTCCCAGACTAATTTCTTGTAAATCTTTAGATAGATTGCCTCCAGTGTAACGTAAATTACTTTTTCAAGTTGGAAGAGAAATAAGACTTACGTTGTGTGACACATGCATGTATTTTATATTTATTACCAATCTCTTTACATGATCATAAGAAAATAAGACTACTAAATGAACCGAAGAGGACATATGTACATACAATACAAAACAACAACGAATCTGTTCCGGGAAGAGATGTTACCTTTTGGGGGCAACAAAGTAACTAGCTATCTCAAGTATTATTAAAAAAATTAGTATTTTTCTAAATACTAATTTAAAGTGTTATTTTTCTAAAATATTTTTAAAAAATAATAATTTCTAAATCAATCTAGAATTTTTCAAAAAATTCAGCCAGAATTTTTTAATTTTTTATAGTTTGGGCCGAATTTTGAAAGAAGCCCATTTTACTGATGAATCACATTAAGTATTCGCATTGGCGACCCAGAAAAAATGTTTCTCATGCTTTATTATGCCTTTTATGCCGAGCAAAGGAGGCCCATGCCATCACGGGTATGGTGCAGCATACCTAACGAAACTTCTCGTCAAAGATAAGCAGACAACCCCGTTCGTCTGGGCAGTAGAGGGTCACCACAAATGTAATTCATTCCATTTTGGTACAGCACTACCATTCACCCTATCCCGACTGATCTCAAATCTTACAGGCCTAAATTTTTGTAGACTAGCAAACATTGCCAACACCAAGAAAATTTCAACATTATTTCAAGTCACTTACAGGAACATTTTAGCATTTGCAACGTTGCTAAAATTAAGACGGACCATTAAAATAGAAGATATGGATATTTTGTTATATGCATCAAGGGGCACCCGCAGTGAGCATTTGAAGAAAAATTCAATAGCAAACCGGGGGAAAAAAAAATAAAAATTGTGTGGAGGAAGAACACATTCAAGGGAAACTCAAAAGCTCTGCACTCGAAGAATTCTTCCTAACGAGAAACACAAGTATATCCATACTTAATTATGTTATGATATATTGGTGCACGATTAGCCGCTCCATTAAATGTATATGAAAATCATCATAATACGAGGATCGAAGTAGTACAAAAAGTATAATTTTGAGAGTTAATGATGAAAATTAAACCTTTTTTTCATGTTACAAATCGTATACAATTTTGAATGTTAGAATACGGTATAATTTCTCTATTACATGATAAACTTAACCTTTTTGACCAAAATTCTGTAGACCAATTAGTTTTTTTTCTAAGAAAAAAAAGAAATTACGTTATCTCCTTTCATTTTTTGCTAATTTATAAAAGGGAAATCAAAAAGTGTGCTCTTTTTTTATACTACATTTAATAAATGTTTATTTTCCTCTTTTTATACTTAAATTTCCACACTTAGTATATTTACTTATACCAACTTGAAGTTATATATTTATTATATTAATTTTTAACTAAAAATCCACCACTTTTAGTCTTTTAACTAAAAAATTTACGTCTTTTCATTAATATCAAATAAAACTTTCTGTTAGTATTTTTTTATCAAATCTCATCGGATTCACATATACAATCAAAATAAGAGTTTAAAATAATCTATCAATATTCATAAAAATAACTGGAAGGCAACTAATCAAGAAGAAAAAAAAAAAGACCTGTAATCTATTAGGAATCCAATAATAATGACTCTCAAACGCATAATTTTTTTTTAAAATTATGTTAACTAATTTCAAAAGTTAAAAATATTCATTTTTAATAATTTAAACTATACATAAATTCAGTGAGAATAGATAGAAAAATACAAATAGAATGTTTTACTTGATATTAGTAAAAAAAAAAAAAAATGCATAAATTGTTTTGATAAAAGGCTAAAGTCATGATTTTTTTTTATATTATCCCTATAGTAATATTATATTCATCAGGAATTAATATTGTAACCTTATGAAATACAAAATAATACGGAGTCTTGTCTCAAAAAAGAAAAAAAGAAGAGATTTTATCATAAAAAATGGTTATTTTCACAATGACCCCAAACTATGGTATTTGTACTATTATGGCCTCCAAAACTATTTTTTGTCCAATAGACAATTAGTTAACAATTTTTAATTTTTTAAGGGAAGTGCCAGTGATGATACAATGGCAAAGTTTAGGGTAGTGTACTAGATAAATTGAAAATACTTAGTCTAATTAGTCTAAAGTGATTCAACAACTATAATTCAAGAATTATTGGCAAAGCTTAGAGTAGTGTACTAGATAAATTAAAAATATTTAGTCTAAAGTGATTTAACGATTATAATTGAAGGATTATTTATTAGGGAATTAACCCTAAAAGTTTTCTCTTTTAACAATGGATGAATTATGTTATATCATTTATCCTTCTACGTCATCTTGTAAATTGTGGCCCTAGTATAAAAAGATTTATCAAAGCATTAATGAAAGATAAATGAACATTATTTTTCTTGAACAAATTGTAAAATCTATTTTTAAATTGTATTTAAGATGAAAGTCTGATACCTTTAAGAAGGGTTTATTTGCAATAATAAAATGATAAAAAAAATATATATAGATTCCAAGTCTGGCAATGCCAAGTAAGTTGGCACAAAGTTTGGTACAATAGTCCACATATACGGAATTTATAACTCATTTTCCCAGGGAAATTGACTCAAGGAGTCTAGAGTTGCGTTGATCATTGACTCGTTGTTGATTTGGAGGAGTATGCAAGACAACATTTTAGATTATTAGTAAGTAATATCAGAGTAATCTTCACGTTTTGTTCCTTAAAACAAGCAGGTTTCTATGCCGTGTCATACGATTAAATGAAGCATAGCCAAATTTACATTAGAAACTGCATTAATCTTTTATTACCTGAAAGATAAATGTCAGAACATTGTCTATAACAAATAATAATAATAGTAGTAGTAATAATAATAACAATAATAATAATTTACTTTCTTCAAGTGAGGTAAGGCGATAGTCTGAAGATATGGACTTGCCACAAGTTGTATTTGGAACAGTTACGAATCTAATTCAAATTATAAATAAGTAGAAAGATTTTTTTTTTTTAATTGGCAAACCAAATTTGCCAGCAGGGGCAATAAGGATGCGGGGGAGATCGTAATTAGAGGTTTAGAAACTTCAGTTAAGTTTTTTTTTTTCCTTTTTTTTTAAAAAAAAATTACGATATATTCAGTCCAATTTTTGTTTTCTTCTCTCACATATTGTTTTTCAACCAACTAAAAACACAACCCTGATGTGATCATTGTACACAAACCGAAATTTAGGACTCACATCTAAAAATTTTAGAATTAGTCTCAACACCTCTATTACTATATCTAAGCCATTTAAAAAAAAATGCTGTAGAATACTCGTCGAATTTAATACTATAGTCTACATAGAAGTGGATCTCACACTCTTAAATTTGCATGCAAGTGTATGTTATAAAAGTGCCTTTTTTTGGTCAGTATTAAATTTGAATATTGGAGTTTTAAATGCTGATTTATCTTGATTCTTTTTACTCTAATTCTACAATAATTTAGTTGTCTTTGTATGGAAAGTTCTTTATTCTGGTGTAAATACCAAATCCAAATCCAATTCCAATTCCAATCCCAAATTGATTTACCTTATTATTTTTTTAATACATTTCTTTTGATTTTAAATGCAGTAAAAACAAGATACAGTTCCCTTGAATATTACTTTTGAAAATGACTATATAGCCCTTCAACCAAAAGAAGCAAATTAAGAATTCTCTTCTCTCTAGTTATAACAATATGGTTTTTTTTTTTAGAAAAAAGTAAAATTTAACTAATGACCTTATTTATTACAAATTAAAGTAAAATAATTATTATTATATCCTCAACCAATCCCGTTAGGAATCATAGGTTTTCACGTATATTTTCAATGTGACTCGAATAGGACTGAGATCCAAGTAGTAGGTATTCTTACCATTTAAACCAACTCACTCTGTAGTTATACAGTATGGATTATGGTTTCCTCCTCTATGATAATGTCAATGTGACTCGAACCTATATACAAAATCCAAATAGTAAGTATTCTTACTACTTAAGCCAACTCATTTTGTAGTTATAATAATATAGATTATAGTTTGCTCCTCTATAATAAGGTCACGTAATTAGAGTTATGTCATGAGGAGTTTATTGTCACTTCATTTTTCTAACAACTCAAAAAGTATCAACTTATAAATTATAATTAAAAGACATATGGTTACAACATACAAGTACAACTTACAATGAAAACAATAAATGAATAATTTTCCCCTTATAATACATACAAACAATGCTTCTCCATTCATCATATGAGTAATATATATATATATATCCTCCGTTAACTGCGAGAGGCTTTGGCTCTGAGAGAATCATATATATAGAGAGAGAGAGAGAGACAAAGACAAAGACAAAGAGAGCTCATGAAATTAATTTCATGATCAGCTGAGGGGCATTAAATATTTTGTTGTATATAAATGGAGATGATGATGAAGTTGTTCTTGTTGCTATGTATAAGTTTCGCATTGTCATTTGCGGCTTTCGCCGGTAAAGCTCTCGCTGCCGGCGATGTAACGTACGACGGCCGGGCTTTGATTATTGAGGGTCAACATAAAATTCTTTTCTCCGGTTCCATTCACTATCCGAGAAGCATTCCCGAGGTATTAATTACTCTACATTTTTCTTCTTAATTTTAGTTCTTCTCATTAATTTTCTTATGCATTATGAGTTATGATTCTTATTTTCTTTATGTTGATAAGAATAATAACTTCGTACTTATCATAAAATAACAATAACAATAATAATAATAATAATAAGTTAATAACATTGTAAAAAAAATGTAGAAAGAAATGAGAGAAAACCATAGTCGATGGCCAGAGGAGAGAATATTGAAATCATCTAATTCTCATTGTCTCTAGCTGGTAAGAACGAGATATTTTGTGTGTTAAATCACGAAGTTAACGCCTGCCCTTCTTCCATTTAATTGCATGACGTTTTATACACATATTGTATGCGTGTAATTATATATGTATGTAGCAATTAATGAATAAAATATTTATAGAGAAGTCCAAAATGAAAATATAAGTCAACTACATGGTAATGGTACTATACACAGTGTTCGAGATAATTAATACTCTCTTCATAGAAAAGGAAAACTACACGTATGTTTTAAAATTTATCCATTGTAAGAATATTACAAACGTTACGTCCATTATTGTTTTTTGACTTGTTATTTGTGGCCTTTTTTTTAATTTTTCTTAAAAATTTTGCGGCCAAAATTTGTTTTTGTTAGGCGTTGTTTAGTATCATTTTTGTTTATTTCATTTAAATAAATAACAAAGACAAAAATGATTCTAAACAAGCACATCGTGCAATGTTATGTTTAATTTGTTGTCTTTTTACTCTTGTTTTTACGTGCGATCATCTTCAAAATCCTTACGTTTTGCCTTCTCTACACAATTTTCTGGGGTGTTAGATGCTGCTCCAGTTTTTCTCATTAGGGAATACAGATAAATATCATTAATATTTCTGGAAGTTTCAAAAATTAAAATAAGGGAAAATTACCCCCTTGTTCCCTGATTTTTGCCAAATATTATATTATGCCCGAGATAATTGATTTTTGCATATTTCAGTGCAAAGTTGGCAAAAATAGTCTCACTTTGTCCTAAAATTAATTTTTTGGCTGACCACTTGTTTGGTAAAGTGAGACTATTATTGCTAACTTTAGGACAAAGTATACTAGAGTCAATTATTTTGCGACTAAATATAGGAGTTACCCATATACCCATAAAAAAAGCAGTTTATCCTTAGAATGATAATGAGAATGCCCTTTGATAGAAAATTTGGAGTAAAGAGGAGCACAATACTAGCTAGTTTGCATATTTGGTATACCCACTAACAAATTTCCCCCAGATGATGCAAACTCCATGCTTTTCTTCTACTTTTTGGCCTTTGTTTATATTTAACTAACGTTGCTATACTTGTTCTCACTTTACACGTAAAACCAAATCACCTAACAAACCCAACTGAAGTCTCTTGGCCTTATTCTTTTAAGAAAAGAAGAAAAAAATAGTTCCTAAACTTTTTGCACTCACTCATGGATAAGATTATAATGATTGGGGGTAAGGAATATGGATTTGGATAGGTACAAACCCACCTAGAAACAAACAGGTATTAGTTTGTATGCCTAAACGACGTCGTTATCACATTTTCGGATAGTCCGTGTGTATCTCAATAATCGTGACACACCGTATTATGAAAGATATTGGCGTTATCACATATTTAGTATTGCTGTGTTGTTTTAGAAAAGTCACTAACGTTTTATCAATAGCTAAACAATAAGCAGTATCCGAAGTCAAAAGTTAGAATTTTCTGACTTCTAAGATTAAGAATATAATTAATGTAATGGTTTCCTTGTCACTCAAATTATTTAGCGGTACACCAATACCATATCACATGTGACAACACCACCAAGATATGGACTGCATATACAATACAAAGTTTAAAATAGTAATATATATACTATACTATCTATTTGAGTAATAGTACAAAGTACCATATAAAATCTAATAACACTTGACGTATTATTTTGTGGGACTGGACTTAATTTATTAATTAAAATCCCGTGAGAGAGACTGTTGTCACATGAGTCATTGCATCACTTATGATAATTAATAAAAATTGCATGTCATCTTTTGCAGATGTGGTCGTCCCTGATAGCCAAAGCCAAAGAAGGAGGTCTAGATGTAATACAAACATATGTATTCTGGAACCTTCATGAACCCCAACAAGGGCAGGTGACCCCAACTCCCTATCTCTCTCATCTATATAATTAACCAAATACGTATACATATATGTATAGTTATATGCTAATTGTGCAAATGGGCAAATATCTCTGTTTTGCAGTATGACTTTCGTGGAAGAAAGGACCTTGTAAGATTTATTAAGGAGATCCAAGCACAAGGACTATACGCTTGCCTTAGGATTGGACCTTTCGTTGAGAGTGAATGGTCCTACGGGTATGACTAAAGCCACTCTCTTTAAAATTAATTAACAAGGTCATTCAACAAAATTTCGTTTTGGAAGAATGAAGCAAAATTACAATTAATTAATATCACTTAATATATACTCATTTCATTTACTTCTTTGGAAAAATAAAAATAAAAAATGTCACGGTGGTGCAGGGGTCTGCCCTTTTGGTTACATGATATTCCGGGCATTGTCTACCGTACTGATAATGAACCCTTCAAGGTAAAAAAATGTTAATTAATTGTGATGTCAACCTCTCTTTTTTTTTTTTTTTTTTAAAACAAAGATACATATAAGAAGACAAGTAATTGAACTTATTTACTTTTTCTTAAATTACAGGAACAAATGCAAAGGTTCACTAGTAAAATAGTCAACATGATGAAAGCTGAGAGACTTTATGCTTCACAAGGTGGGCCAATTATACTGTCACAGGTAAAGCATCTATTACAAATTAACTTGCTTAGTGAAATTGCAATAATGTAGTTATAAATTTGGGTTAATTGAATAAGAGTTGAGCATGTGTATGTAATGTAATATTTTCTTTCTAAGATTGAGAATGAGTACAAAATGGTGGAAGGAGCTTTTCATGAGAAGGGAGATGCGTACGTTCGTTGGGCTGCAGCAATGGCAGTGGGGCTTCAAACTGGTGTCCCCTGGGTTATGTGCAAGCAAGACGATGCTCCCGACCCAGTTGTGAGTTTTGTGACATCCACTAATTTTTTTCGATAAGCAGAAACAAATTTTCATTAAGAAAGAAGAATTCGAAGGGTATCAAGTTAAACGAACAATATTACTCATCCCAAAATTTTTACGTCCTTCATGTTCGTATTAATTAAATAACGTCACAACATTCTAAAATAATGAAAGCGTTGAACAGAATTATTAAAGAAAATAAGTTATTAGAATATGAAGTGATATGTAGTTATTTGTTTCGAAGAGAACAAAAATTTGAGACATATGATATCTGTCCAACAATTTAGCCCTATTAGAGAGAAGGGAAAAAAAAAAATGCATCCTTTACCATCTTCATAGCCTCCTCTCCAAAACCTTTTTCATCTAGAAAGAGCATTATTTATCTTTTTCATATGCTCCTTTGTTGCCTCTTTTTCATCTTGTAAAAAAGCATTATTACAATCCTCATTGGCTTGTTACTAGCTAAATTTTTTATCTAGTAATAAAAGTATGCATTCTCTTGTATAGAACGATTGGGATTCTAGATAAGTAAAGACAGAATAAGAACTTGAATAATTTGTTGTAGATTCACAATTTTACCAACATCTCATCTACAACTTGTTCAGATTAATACATGCAACGGAATGCGATGCGGCGAGACGTTTGCTGGACCCAATTCCCCTAATAAGCCTGCTCTATGGACAGAGAACTGGACAAGTTTGTATGTGCAAGGCAAATGTTCCATTCATTGCAAATAAGACACATGTTTATATGGCTTATATTCTGCCCCAAGTAAACCTTTTTCTTTTTTGTTGAAGCTATCAAGCATATGGTGAAAAAGAATATATTAGAACACCAGAAGATATAGCGTTCCATGTTGCACTCTTCATTGCCAAAAAGGGAAGCTACGTAAATTACTACATGGTAAGATAATCTCCCTCATGAAAAATTCTGGTATCAAATATGTTTTGACTATGTGACATCTATCATAATTTTTTTTTTCTCATGGTAAAACGGTTTTCTACATTTAGTATCATGGAGGAACCAATTTCGGAAGAACTGGCTCTGCATTTGTAACTACGAGTTATTATGATCAAGCTCCTATTGATGAGTATGGTAGGCTTCAACCTATGATTCCTTTTCAGTTGCTTATTTCTGGTATTGATACAAAACCTGATTAGCTTATTGTTACCAGGTTTTACTAGGCAACCAAAGTGGGGTCATCTCAAGGATCTGCATGCTGCAATAAAGCTATGCTCAAATGCTTTACTTTCTAAAAACCAGACTACTCTCCCCTTAAGCCAACTACAACAAGTAAGACCACTAATTATATCTACCAAAAAAACCAAACGAATAAGCGCGAAATTCAGTTCTCTTTTCTCCTTCCCTGATGGTAAATATGTTTGATCTTGTTTCTCCAGGCCTATGTTTATGGAGACTACGACTCAGGAGAATGTGCTGCTTTCTTAGTGAACAGTCATAGTAGAGATGCCAATGTCGTTTTTCACAATGTGTCATATTTTTTGCCTCATAGTTCCATTAGTATCCTACCAGATTGCAAGACCGTTGCCTTCATAACTTCCAAGGTAATAAAATATTAAGAAGACAATACATTATTTCCAAGGATTGGCATCACTACATTTGATGTAGTACCAACTTACCATTCATGGAGATGGATTATTTCAAATTCTTCCTTTTTGAACAGGTAAGTGCACAACACGATACAAGATCAATGATACCAAGCGAAAAGTTCAATTCAGAAGGTAGATGGGAAGAGTATAAGGAGGCTGTTCCTAATTTTGACAATACTTCGTTAAGAGCAAACTTGTTATTAGAACACATGAACACAACCAAAGATGTATCTGATTATCTTTGGTACACTGTCAGGTAAAACCCCACGGAAGCAGTAGCTAAAATTTAGCTGAACTGGCCGAACATATGAACTACTAACGATGCTTGAACTGCAGATTTTTGCATGATTCGCCAAATCCTCAAGCTCAGCTGAATGTCAAGTCCGCTGGACATGTTCTGCGCGCATTTGTAAATGGAAATTTTGTAGGCAAGATCTTCCCCACCCCCCTGAAATTTCTTCGATAACAAACCTTGTTTAGTCTATCTTCAATATTGTCATATATACTTCAATCGATTAAATTTTATCTATCCAATTTTCAGGAGCTGCACATGGTTCTCACAGCAATCCAAGCTTCTCACTAGATAATACTGTTACTTTAACTAAAGGGATGAACTACATCTCCTTACTTAGCGAAATGGTTGGATTACCGGTACTTCTCAATCTCTTTCTCTGATTTGTTCCATGATTTAACGCAAAAGCTAGTAACAAAAGAACAAAGTAAGAAAATTAGATTACTGTTAAAGAAGACCAATTTGCCTCTGAAATTCTTAATATAGTACCAGTAAAAACTGAATTTTATTCCAATGTGAAGGATAACGGACCATACATGGAGCGTAAAGTTGCTGGACTACGTAGGGTGAAAATTCGAGATAAAGATCTCAGAAGTTACTCCTGGGGTTATCAGGTTAGTATCTTTGTTGTTGTTCTTGAAACTTACTTAGAGCATTATGTACGTTGCCCACTAGTCCTCCGCTAAATCTTATGCTGATATTAACTACATCTAACAAATTTTTATGAAGGTTGGATGGGTAGGTGAGAAACTTGGAATTTATTCAGATGTTGGATCAAGAAAGGTTCAATGGAACAAGTTTGGAAGCTCGGCTAATCAAACACAGCCACTGACATGGTATAAGGTATGAACTTTGGTTCTGCATATATGGTAAGTACCAATGAAAAAGTAAATTAAATGTGTATCTTTCTAATCATTTGGCTTTTTTTTCCCCTTAATTTTGGCAGACTGAGTTTGATGCACCAACTGGGAACGACCCTCTTGCATTGAACCTTGGTTCAATGGGAAAAGGTCAAGCATGGGTCAATGGTCAAAGCATCGGTCGTTATTGGGTCTCTTTCCACACACCTAAAGGACAACCATCACAAACATGGTAAAAAGGACCTCCTACGAGTAGTGACTCAAACTAAATATGTTCACATTTTAAATAAGAATGAGTGAAAATAATTGTATATTCTTAATTTTAGGTACAATGTGCCCCGGTCTTTCCTAAAGCCAAGTGGGAACTTGTTGATTCTAATAGAAGAAGAGATTGGGAATCCTCTTTGGATTTCTTTGGACAGAGTTGTAAGGACAAGAGCATGTGCACAAGTGTCTGATTCACATTTGCCCCCAGTGAGTTCATGGGTTGTAGAGAAGCAAAGAAGAGACGGAAAGAAATATAGACAGGGTTGTCGCAAAACGGTGCCGTATGTCCAACTCAGTTGTCGTCCGGGAAACAGCATTTCCAAAATTTTATTTGCAAGCTATGGAACCCCTTTTGGTAATTGTCAGAGCTATGCCCAAGGAAGCTGCCATGCATCTAATTCCAAAACAATTGTAGAGCAGGTGAGATTCCCTCTTTCATCATTCACTAATTGAAAATTGATAAAAATACAGTATGCTATATACTTTTTATGGTTGTTAAAGTTTTGAAAAGAAAAGTTTCAAACTGATTCAAGTCGAGTCTTTTCAGGATTGTTTGGGGAAGAGGAGCTGTTCGATCTCAGTAACGAGTAAAAGATTTGGTGATCCATGCCCAGGACTCCCCAAAACTCTGGTGGTTGATGCACAATGCAAATGAAGTAGCCAGACAACTGGAGAAGGATTCAACCGATTATGTTATCAATAATTGTAAAGGGTCATTGTACTTGATGTTTTTCTTACCAAAGATGAATGATTATAGATGTTATTACACGGCTCATAACGTGCCATTGGAAAGAAAGAAAGAAAACAGAAAAAGAATAAGAGAAAGCAATATTCATTCTCAAAGGACTGAATTTGGAGGTATGAGGTTTATATAAAAAGATATTAAAAGTTCAAGGGAATACAAACCCGGGAAGCTAACCAATGTAATTGAGAGGCAGAGCACAGTGCAAAATCGTTATAGTAGATCTTGCAGTAGGAAAAAGTTACATTTACACAAATCTTCGATGTCGGTGCTTGAGGACTGAAAAAAATCTAAAAAGAATAAGGTTTCAAACAATTAGTAGTCGTCAGTTACATCTTCTGAAACAGTGTTTGCTTCCACTATCTTTCTCTTAGCAGCAGATTTATTCACTTTTGCATTCGAAAAATGAGATGGTAAGGTGGCCCTTTGTGAAGGCAATTCAGCAATAAAAAGCAGAGTCTGAGCCCACCCAGCATACTTGCCATATCTGTTCACAAATGCCTCAGCCACACGGCTGCACAACTTAGGTGTCAGGCGGGCACCAGCCAGCTCCGGTAATAGGTATCTTGTAGCAATCTTGCTCAACCACAACATGAAAAGATTTCCAAAAGTCAGAACTACTTGAAATAATAACTCGGAAAACAATAAAACAAATCGTAAAACTTTCAGCACTCAAGTGGAGGACCCTTGTGTTAAAAGTAAGTTGTTTTTCCTTGTATTAGGGGGATTGTTCCTCGTGGTTTCTAAGTACATGTTTTAAGGGTGTTGTGTCTTGTACACACTCTATATATGTTGTTCACATCCAAGTTTTGAAACATGAATGAAAAATAGCATTCATCAATAGTTTTTCACATGGTATCAGATCAGAGCCGGAAATTTCCGGCTAAATTCATTTTTTTTAAAAAAAAAAAAGAAAAAGAAAAAAAAAAAGAAGGGAAACAGAGACGGAAAAAAAATCAAATAAAAAAAAAAACTCAGTTCCACAACTAAAGAAAGAGCTCTTAGACTGAAGAGCTCGTCGATTCACCGCCGTGCACCGCTGCACCGTTTACCGCCGATTTGCCCAACTCGTCGCCTGGGGCGGCATCGAAACCGGGTCGGGTATGACGTCTTAAGCAGACTCCGTCGGCTCAAGCCTCCACCATTTCCGAATAGCACCTGGTGTTCTTATTGCCGCCACCGTGAACACCCGCACCGCCACCGCCTCAGACTACTGAGGCCTCCGTGCATCAGCTGCTGTAAGTTCCGTTAAACGTCAGGACCTGTCAAGCTCCTTCACCGAGCACCAGCAACCTTTGTCAAACACGCTGAGCTTCGCCTGGTCACCAGCAACCTTTGTCACACTAACACCGAACTCCACTGTTCACAAAGGGACCCCACAGCTGGGGAATATAGCGTTTGGAACCAGAGGAGGGAAAGAAGAAAAGGGTTAGACAGAGACAAAGACACCATTTTCTTGGTCATGAACACCCATCGCCGAACTCCACTGTGCGCCGCCTCTATTGATCTGCTGAGGCATTGTAACCGTATCAAACTTAACTACTTTTAAGTGATATATATATATATATTTTTNTGTATTATTAGCTTTTACACATATATATATATATATATTCAAAAAGAATATAAATAAAAACATTTTAAAAATAAAATTAAATAAAGGGAAAAAAATGATGAGTAAACAAAAAAATTGAATTATTTTGGGTCAAATCTATTCTCGTTGTAGTTCAATCCGAAAGAGTATTCAATGCGAGAATTATTCTTAGAGAAACAAATTACGATATATATCGATGGAAATGTATATTGTCAAAAAAGATAGCATCTTCGTCATTCGTGGCAAAATTAAGTCACTTGCAGAATCAAGGAGAATACGAAAAATGAAATGCTGAAAATCAAAAAATTAAAAAGTAACTACTAACATCCATGTCACCAGAAATTATAAAGCGTTATTTGCACTTACCCACTACTTACAAACTACTTACAACATTTAGGACGCTTTGTCCAAAGTATTCTACGATACAAGTGATGAATTACAAGTGTTTACTCTGAATCAAAAAACTTTCTCAGCAAAACAAAAAAAGAAAACACTATCCGTTTATTATGGAGAGCTAATTATAATTTTCCAAGAATTAGACCATTGTGATAAGGTCGTTACGAAGAATCCAGATGATGTCAAAACATATCGCAAGACTATTGAACAACAGAGGATTCACATATTCTTTGCCGACTCAGATGATGTTTTTGACTAAATTTGTGGAGAGATTCTACGCAAAAAACCAATTCCAAATTCAGAAGAATGTTATTTTTTGGTTCAACGTGAAGAAATATGACGCACTACATTAAATAAGAAGGTAGAACAATCAGAATTACTACATTGAATAAGAAGGTAGAACAATCAGAATTTTCAGTATTGATGACTCAAAATAGATCCAATTAGAAATGACTTCCTCAAAAACAACAATCAAAATCTAAAAAGTTCAACCACAAATGCACCCATTGCCACAAAATTGGCCATACAAAAAATCGATATTTTGAACTTGTGGGGTATCCAAAATGGTGGGACCATAATCGTGATCCACGAACAAAGAATTCCAAAGAGACTTCCATTACTGCAATCGTTGAAATGAAGACCCAAGATGAAAAAGGCAAAGGTGTCTCAGCATTGACAACAATTGCAGATAATTTCGTGTGGTATTGAATCGAATTAAAGCTTATGTTGTGAAGCTCATGATAGTATGAGCCTAACATGTGAAGCTTTTGAAATTGAAGCCTATGCTGTGAAACTTATAATGGTGTGAACTTAACATATGAAGTTTCTGAAATTGATTGTGGTGTTGTGAAGCTCATGTAATTTTTGACTTTGGCATCTAAAATTCTACAAACCGATGTGTCGTGAAGCTCGTGTGAATATGAGCTTGGCACGTGAAATTTTAGAAATCAATCTATTGTGAAACTCATATGAACTTGAATCTAATATGAGATATTTCCAAAATTGTTCTAAATACTTGTGTAAGTTGGTATGTACCAACTTGAAAAGGAGTGTTAAAGCAAGTTATTTTTCCTTGTACTAGGGGATTGTTCCTCCTGATTTCTTGGTACATGTTTTAAGAGTGTTATGTCTTGTACACACTCTATATATATGTTGTTCACATCCAAGTTTTGAAATTTGAATGAAAAAATAGCATTCATCAATAGTTTTTCACACGTTGTTCGTTCTAGTTTTTTATTGGTTTGGCTAAATATTCATTCGGGTGGACATTTTACCAAGAAGCAAGAACACATAAGTATTGTGCTATGCTTTTTTCTTTTTTTCTTTACTTCCCAAAAATCCTGAATCCACTAAGTTAACTCAAGTTCAAAACTGAGTTGGCACTCTATAATCTTTGAAAAGCATGATCAACTAACTCCCTGAGGTTTGTGCTAGGCCATTGATCAACTAACTCAAAAGGAACCATGTCTATTGTTTCAAAGTCAACCAACTTAACATCAACACAATAGAAGAAAAGGATAATGTCTGAGGTACAAACTTTTGTATCAAATTTTTAATAACAATATATGTGATACATGATTTGTCATTATTTAATTAATGATAAGATTAATGCTAAGTGTGCCAAAATTTTCTACCAAATTTTTAATATGAACTCATATAGCATGTGAGTTAACAATATTAAATTGGTCAATATGATTAATTTATTTGTGAAAAATTTTAATACATTAATTAAATTGTGCCAACTAAAAATATCACATGTGTTGGTATTAAAAAATTAGTACAAATTTTGGTACACCTAGTATTATCCTTAATGATAATATGTTTAATCTATTTATGATAAGTTTTAACATACTAATTAGTTATTAGTTAGTGACAACTTTCCGTGTTGGTAAAAAAATTTGGTATAAAAGTTGGGACCTGCAGTGTTATCCAAAGAAAAAATACCCGGTATATGTGACTGACGAGTAAAGTATAATTGTAACTCTGAACTGAAAGCATACCTGCCAAACGTGTGTATCAACAGGAATGGCATGGTGCTGGTCCAGAGAAAAGAGAGCAATACATGCTGCTACTTTGGGACCAACTCCAGGCAAAGTAGAAAGGGTATCAATGACCTCTTCAAGTTCTAGTTTACGAAGAGAAAAAAGCCACTCTGCTCCTCCACCCTGTTTTGATTGCAGCGCCTTTACCGTGCCCGTAATATACTTAGCCCTGTATATCGATCACATCAAGATTAAAAATGGCGGTCCAGAAGTATTAACGCAAAATTTTGACAACATCGAGCAAGAAACTAGAGATTTTAGATACAGCTCTGAAAATGTTTACGAAAGCATTATACTTTAAACAAATATAAGCAGAGAACCCCATATGTCTTCCTTACCAAAAGCATTTTACACAAGAATTTAGACGCAATTCAATTATTGACCAAAACTTCCACAAATAACATAAACAAGAACAATCTACAATGCTACGTTTTGCTTCCCAACACTTGTATTTTATGTTCTTCAATGAATGGTGAAAACGTCCTCAAAATATTATATGAGAAACTCGTTTCCCTTTCAAAAACCAAAAAATCGAAAACATAAACGTTGCGAAGCAAGCCTAAGTTAACAAAAGCAGGAAGAACTAAAACAGGTAGTACCAACCTATAACCAAAACCGGCCTCTCTAAGCTCTTGCTCCGATACTGTGGACAACCGCTCCAAAGAAGGAAACTCATGGAACTCGAAACCTTCAACGGTCCCTAAATAAGTCCCCAATGACGAAACGAAATTGACCATCTTCGTTATTCTCTGAATGTTGTTGTTAGAGGAACAAAGAAACTGAATCAAACACTCAAGTGGGTCTTGCCTGAGCACCCGGGCACCCCCCAAATGGTTCGCCAACTCGGCGAACCTCAAGTCCGAAGCCGAAAACACCTCCCAAATGTCACTAAGACAAATACCCACATTGAGAAAATCCCTCAAAGCCAATAAAGCCTCAGCTCCCGAGGTCGTACGGTGAAGGCAGTACGAAACGTCGCCGTTTGGTAAGTGTTTGAGGGAAACCAGATGAGGCCCAACAGCTCCGGTGTACTGAAGAGGCCCAGTTTGCTTCCACCTGAAGGTTTGGCCAGTTGGGAACGTCAGAGGCAATGAAAGCTCCGATTGGGCGATACTGAGAGATACCCATCTTCCGGTTTCGGGTTCTGGTGGCGTTGAGGTGGGTTTAAGGAGGGTTTTGGGGTTTTCGGAGAAATGGGTTGTACGGATTTTGGGAATGATTTGTGGGGTTGGAGGAGTTGATGGAGGTGATGGAATGGGTCTTCCCCTCTTCATGATAGGGACTGTACTCAGTTTCAATGTGTGCATGAGAATGAGATATTTGCAGGGATTGGGATTTTTCAGCTAAGTAGATCTCGCTCTCAAAGGCCAAAGCATTGTTTAGGGACCTGAAGAGAGAGAAAAGGAGAGAGGGATTGGAGTTTCTTCTACGCAGTGCAGCTCTCTCCCCCCTCTCTCTCCGCGACTCCAGCAGGGGCAAAGTACTGGGTCTTTTGGGAGGAAGGACAGGGCCGTCAATTTGAACACCGTTACGAAATTACTCCAATTGACATAATTAATTAATTTTTTATAAAATATACATATATATATTAAGTAATTATTTCATAGAAATATTTTTTAATAAATTTTTGTAAATAAAATAAAAAATAATATATTAAACGAAATTAAATCCAATCGACATAATTAATTAATTTTTTATAAAATATACATATATATATTAAGTAATTATTTCATAGAAATATTTTTTAATAAATTTTTGTAAATAAAATAAAAAATAATATATTAAACGAAATTAAATCCAATCGACATAATTAATTAATTTTTTTATAAAAAGTATTATAAAACATTAAAAAATCATTTCATAGAAAATATTTTTTAATAATTTTTTCGTAAATAAAATGAAAAATAATACACTAATAGGTTATTTTATCTTAATAAAGTAAAACTGAAGTCAAAAAATCAAATGAATAACGGCTTATAAAAGATCTATTTTTTAAAAAATAAATTATATAATATGTTCACTACCACACAATAACATATCCTATATCTTTCCTAATTTTTAGGATTTTTATTCTTAAAATTAGGAAGGCTATAAGATATGCTATTATGTGGTAGTGAACATAGTATTTTAAAAATAGATCTATTAAAAACCATCCGATTAGGAAAAATACTCCTCTTATGTGTAAGAGGATTTTTGCCCCTCTTATACTAGAATTTCCCTATAAAAGTATTGTAATATATAACATTTTCATTAAACAAGTAATTCATAAGTAACATGAAGCGCGCACGATATAAATGGGTCAACACGAAATGACCATTGTCATTGTCAGTCAAAAACAGAATGAAAAATGAATTATTAAACTAATTGTAACAATATAATGTTTATGTTGTCAATATTTTGTCATTTAGTAACAAGCAAATATTGAAATTATGGTAGTCTTTTAATAAGAAAGCACCTCATTTGATATTGGCCTCTCATTCATAATGCCAAGGATGAAACCATGGTAGTCTTTTAAAAGTTGAAGTTTGTTAAACTCGTGGGGTGACTTTCCTATGAATCAAGGATATTAATTAAGTTTTTAATTTCCGGAGTCGAATGCATTGTAAATATGTAACCGTTGGATGTATTAGTGTGTTCTCTTTCTTTTCTTTTTTTCACAGTGCCAACGATAATTATGGGTATCATGATTGATGTCAATATAGACACACATAGTTTAGCTAGGTTCTTGATGTTCACATAGATACGTATAGTGTAGCTAGGTTCTATTAGGAGCGGATGATGATGTCCATTGGTTAAAGACTTTTTTCTTCGAATTGAATTGTTGCTGTAATGAATATTTACTTATAATAACAGACTCATTTCCCCCTAAGAAAATCTAGTTGTATCCAAGTTGTTTAATAGAAACGTCCTGTGGTCTTTGTTCATAGCAAAATGAAGATACATTGAAATGAAAAACACACGGCCTTTCATTTTCCGCCGCTGACGTACATGAGGCTCTGCTCATAGTTCAATTTTTTCTTTTTTTTTTGAAATAGCTCATAGTTCAAATCTTAAACCTCAAAGAAATCACGAACTTTCAAAAGCGTTCCTCAAGTATTATTACAATAACACCAAGCTTGAATTGCGTAAACTGAAAAAAAGACTGTTAAAATCAGGCTTCAAACACAAACATCTATCTTTGACAGTAACAGATCAAACAATCAACGGGACGACGATGCAATAGCAGGTGATGCCTTCATTAGGGATGTTTGCTGATGAGTTCGGCTCTTTGTTTGGTGTCTGGTTTTCTGTGCAGCAATGCTTGCGCTGCTCCGGTGTGCGGCCCCAGATGATCCACCTTGGCTAATTCTCTTCCCGGCCTTTCTACGAGAGCTGCATCCACCGTTCCCGAGTGCAGCTTTGGCCACACTATCGGTGAGCACTTCCCTCGCTCTCTGTGGCTTTATTGGCTGTTTGTTCAGGTAAACAAGCTTTGGGAGGAGACCACAGACTGCCTTGCGCAGTTGATCCTCACTGATGTTGTTCTGAATCGGGTTCCCAAGCAGGTTTATAGCCTGCAGCGAGTTGTAGTTTGCCACAAGCTGGCCGAGTGCCTTTGTCGTTGTTATCTTGTTGAAGCTCAGGTCCAAAACTGTCAGCTTCAGTAGCCTATGTAGCCCCTCAACATCACTGATTTTGTTCCCGGCAAGATAGAGCTCCTTGATTAGTTGACAGTTTGATAACCCTGAAACAGGAATCAACATTGTTAGGGGGGAAAAAAGTTGTTTACCTAGTAAAAGAAATTGTCATAAAATGAGAGAGGATCTGAAGTTTTACCATGTCCAATTCTAGATATCCGGTTGTAACTGAGATCAAGAACTCTCAATCGGATCAGCTCTCTGAGTCCTTCAATAGTGCTGATCTTGTTTCTTGACAAATTGAGTGTGTGAAGGCCTTTTGGAAGTGATCCTGGAGTTATGTGCACTGCAATAGAGATAAGAATAAGTACTAATTGACAAAATAGTATTCACAAAGCAGCTTTTCATTTTTTCTAATGTTAGCATATATATACCTATGAAGTTGCTTGACAGATTAACTGATCTCAGACTCGAAAAGCACGAAATGGTGGGAATGGCTTTTAGTCCAATTCCAGCAATATGAGCCACGGTTGAGGAAGAATTAAGAGACTGAATAACACTATTGGCATGTAAGATCTCTTCTGATACATTAATATCTGATCGCCGAGTTGAGTGGCTAGGTAACCTTGCCTGCGATGTAGGTGTCTCAGGTGGGAAGACATTCTCCTCCTCGTCATTGTTGTCGCATTCGTTGATTCGAAGCGATGGGTGTGGATCAAGATGTTTGACCCACTCTTCCACTCTTGCAAATGGGGATGATTCAGTAGGGAAAGCAAGCCATTGGTTCTGGGGCCATAAACCAGAGACCCCAGTATGAAAACCATCCCAACTCTGCTTGTCATTTTCACTGATGGGTTGCCCTTTGATTAAGGATTCTCCAGTGAATGAACCGGGTGATTCCATGTGGCCGAACTCCACACCTCTGTTTGGTTCAAGAGTATCCGAAGAGTACCCGCCTTGCCGGTTCAAGACTGCGGATACTGCCCGTTGTTTTGGGGTCCATGGCTTGTGCAGGTTCCTGTGGCTCCAGAGGAACAATTTCCACCATAATCTTCTGCTTCTTGAAGGGAGAACTTGGCTTGAAGAATGCTTCTTAAGCATAACTCTATCAGCACTCCCATGGCTCAGAACAGACTTGGGAGATCCAGGACTCGTATCTTTTCTCATTCTCTCGGCTAATTCTTGCAATTGTTCAAAAGATTGAGACTTTGAAGGAGGAGGCAACTGATCAGCTATCTTTCTAATCACAACACTCGTCTCCAAATTGGAGCAGGAGCGCTTGAGATTTGGAGAAGCCCAGAATTCCTCCGTCTTGATCCCAGGATCACTAACATGCCCACTTTGCATAAGATCAACATCCCTTTCACCATCTTTTTCTACTACTTTATCGGATTGTTCGATCGTTTCAGTGTCGAAGGCTTTGGAGAATCCAATCTTTAACTCTTCGGCCGAGTTGGTTTCGTGGACTTTAAGATCAAAATCTGAAAAGTTTCGCTTGATTGAGGAGTTCTCTTCATGTTCATCTTCCCCTTCATAAGCTACCTCAGCTGCTTCGCACCCAACCGGAGTCGCATGACTAATTACCTTAATATTGTACTCAGAATTCTTATCGATTCCCAACGGTAACGAAACCCCAAAAGTTGTCGACTTCACCTCATCTGTCTCAAAAGGTTTTACTGGTTGTCGAAGCCTGATTTGGAGGGTGCTTAAAGCTTGGTTCAAATCAACTGCTTTTGAGGATTCTTCATTGTCCTAAAATCAAAAAGAAGATAACAGAAATCAGCAATTTGAAGTTCAATACACATCAAGTACCAAAATCATCACAAACCCATAATTAACTTTATTCTCACCTTACTAATTTTCTTCTTCCAGCCACCAATTACAGAGAAGCAATTGAATTTGGCCATTCTTGAACTGATGAAAATCTTCAAATTGAGACCCAAAAGCACGGTCCTTAGTGTTATGTTTTGTTTTTACAAGTTTTGCTCTTCAGATACTCTACAATCTGCTCACATCTCTAATGGTTTAACTTTTGAGCCTCTACAACCAAGAACTTGGTTGGGGAGTAGAGGTTCACATTAGGAGACTAAATTCAATAGAAGTTAGCCATAATCAATGGGAAGGCACCAAACAAGTGAACGAGGCCAATTGAAACACAATCTAGGACCATAAAACAAAGGGAAAACGCCAGCTCCGGCTTTAGAAAATGTCTCTAGAGTATCGGCCAGAGTTGTATCTCCTCAAGCTTCCTTTTAGAAGCTTTGCCAAAATAAGATTGTTGCAAGCTTCTCCTGTAATAAAAGAAATTCCACAAACATCATCATTCATTACCACAAAACACAGAACAACCTCTCTCAATCATAGTCAACAAACTTCAACACCCCATTAATCAAGATTCAGTCTTGTGATTACAAAGACCCAGTAGTTCAACACCAACATGCAACTCAATCAACAGAAGATTAGAAAGAAACCCATTACGAATTAAGCAATTTGACACAGACCCAAATCCTTAACAAGCCTCCATATCCATTCTTAAGACAAACCCATCAAGCATAACCCACTTAACAGTCGAATTCTCACAATAAGACCCAGAAGAGCATAGAACAAAGCCGTACCTTTTGAAGCTAAGCTCCGCCAGATCGTTAATTGGAGACTATAAACAGAGAATATAATATGAGCTAGCTCTCTTGCTTTGCTGTGATGAATATATGAGAGAGAAAGGGAGGACCAGAGAGAGAGAGAGAAGGGGTGGTGGTGGATGTGAGTTTGAGTTGGAGACAATTTGGCTGGGCCCGGAACCAGCTATAGAGAGAGACAAGTAGGGATATTTTTGAGAAAGAGCTCAACGACTAAAAGAATCCGTACGCGCATCAAACACGGTGTTTCGATTACGAATGCCTGTAACCTACTAAACCATTTAATTATTAATCATACACATCATTTACACTCGCACAAATTTAGGAAAAAAACATTAAAATTATTTGTCCTCCTTCAGACAAAATAATAATAATAATATAGGATGTTAGTTGTATCATTCTTGGCAATTGCTACATGCTTAGAAAGAAAAGGCACATTGCATGCTTTTGTATATCGGGGTTTTACTTTGTAAAGCAGGACTCACTAATTGTTCATGTGGGGACAATCCTAATTATTCACTTTTATATTTTTTTTTTGTCTATTTTTTTTTAAAAAAAATTCATATTAGTAAGTGACCAATTTTGCTAATTTATAACTTGATGATTTCTTTTAAAGTAAATATTTGTTAGTTAGGAGGTTTTATTTTCTTTCTTGTTTTCTTTATGGTTATTAAACAATAAATTTATTTTTTTCTTAGTATATCAAGTTGTTTATTTTGCATATTTTCACCTATATCACGTTGTAATCTTAATTTTGATAGATATATTTTCACGTATAGTATATCCGTTTATGAAATTGATATATCTGATAAGATTTTATGAGAAAAAAAAATTTGAGAATTAAGTTTCTAAGTTTGATAGATATCTTTTTATTCATAATATATCTGTTTATAAGCTTAGTATATCTAATTTTGAATTAAATGTTGTATTGCAATAGTAGAATTAATATTGATGAAAATACACTAACACAAAATGGATAAATTATAAGCTTAGTATATCTAATTTTGAATTAAATGTTGTATTGCAATAGCAGAATTGATATTGATGAAAATACACTAACACAAAATGGATAAATCAAGAGAAAAAAAATGTACCATTTAAAATTGATTTCTTGTTAATGATTCTAAAGTTCATTTTCTGAAATTTCTTGGATTCATAAGTATTGACAAATAGTTTACAAATCTCTTAACTACTAAATGACTATTTAATTATAGGAAATTGTGGTTTTTGAAAAGGATAATAGTCAATAACAAAACATGTGATATACATAAAAATATACCAAGTATATAAATAGATATATTGATAGGAAAAAATATATACACACATAAAAGTAATACTTAAAGCATGGCCCTTTGTGTTATTTTAAATTTTATGAACTTATAAAAGTTAAAAAATAGTTTAAAAAATCTCTTAACTAATAAATGAACATTAATTTATTTTTAGAAAAGGGTTCTGACAAGGGCAATTTGATATTTATTTTTAGTAACTTTTGAGTTAGGACATTTGTTGCTTTTAGGCCTAAAATGATATATATATATATATATATATATATATATATTGTCACGATCCGAAATCCGAGCTAGTGGCAGAAGGGGAATTTCACAAAGATGGAAAATTTCTTGATTTATTTGAAAAGGTGTCAAAAGTTCTACTTTTATAAAACGGTCTATTTAAATAAAATAATTGGAATTTCATCTCGTGAGTCAATCCCACAATTCGTATACACCATTAAACATATCGAATAATTATTTAAAAATGCGAAATCAAATATAAGTCCAAGCATCACCATAATCCATAACGAAACTCAAATCCCAGAATGGTATACATAATAAGTTCACAGACAAAATAGAAAGATGTAATCTTGGTTCAATGCTAAACAAAACCCTAATAATCCAAACACCATAACGATAAGTTTCTAGCATTACTAAGAAAAGAACTACAGTCAAGTTAGCCTCTTACTCCTTTTGATCATCAAGATCGCATTGGACACCACCTGAGGAAGAAGGTAGGGGGTGAGCATAAAATGCCCAGTAAAAAAAATGATTACCTCAGTCGAAAATATTTTAGTGATAGAGAATTCTTGCATGGTTAGGTTAGTCCAAAACATACATATATATGTATATATATATATATATAATCCAAATTGGAAATCTATATATGTATATATAAAGCAATGTAATCAAAACGATTCAATTCATATGCACATGACACAAATCAACCTATACCTATTAGCTCTCATCCTCTCGTCTGTAGAAACCCAGGATAATAGCACTAAGTATACCTACCAGCCTGCCTGATACCTAAGCCCATACCCAAAGGGGACACCCATGTGTGGCCTACCAAACTTAGAAGGGCTACCGAATTGCCTACACTGCTAAATGGGGAGGTAATCAGAAGTAACAAAACTCCGCACAGGTTTATGGACTCTACACCGACGGTAGAGCACACAGCGCCACACTATAAACCCACGATACTAACACGGTGCTCATGTATAAACCTATGACATGTGCAATACAGAACTGAAACATGAAAATAATCATGCTCGGGTTTTTCAATAAAATCAACATAGTAGGTTTTATGGGAAAACAGGTAGCATAACGGCTCTATTTTTAATATACCCAAAATAACCTACACTCAGAAAATTCCCAGAGTAATGCAATATGTATACATCATACAATCAATTCCCATCACAATTGTTCAAGAAAACTAAAAATCACATTTGTTCTCACATGTTGCAGAAAATAAGTTTTATTTGAAAACAATATAAAACAAAGGTAATTGAGTCCCTACCTCGCTCAAATAGTGATACCACGCTATTGAATCCTCAAGGTGTTATTGACGATCATCCGAAGGGTCAGGAACTAATTCCAAGCCCTTGATCATTTTCTTGCGAAAAATCAAGTTCTCAACGGAGCTTTAAATCCACAAACGG
This sequence comes from Parasponia andersonii, assembly GCA_002914805.1. NCBI lineage: Eukaryota > Viridiplantae > Streptophyta > Magnoliopsida > Rosales > Cannabaceae > Trema > Trema andersonii. Next base: position 1,525,614 of record JXTB01000035.1, read on the forward strand.
AATTCTTTACTGAATTCCTAGTACCCAAAATAACTAGGTTAGACATATAACTTGTCCACTTCAGGTCTGGGCCCAACTGGGTCGAGCACGCAAAACGAGATAAATCTCGACCATCTGATCTCGAAATCTGTGCCGATCACCAAACATAGGCAATATATATATATATATATCAAACTTCTTCATTTTCTGAGCACATTCCAAAAATGAAAACAAAAACATAATCCAATGGCTGAATTAAAAAGTCAAACTTAAACTCAAAACATTCCAAAAATGACAACTTTTGATTCATGCAGTATGGGGTTAAGATATATATACATTGAGTTTTCTCTTGACGAGACGAATCCAAGAGGTCTAGTTTGAGATCGAATGGAGGTCAAAATCGTCGCCGGCGGCCAAAAATCCGAAATAACGACTTGAAGTTTTTCCAGCGATGTAGACATCGGCAGTGACCAAGGATGAGCGGCGTGGTTTCCTGGCAGCACGAACGAGTCGACGCCGGCTGGTCGGCTGACTGGACGATAGCCGGAGTGGTGCGACTGCTTCCCAGTGGGTCACGACCGAGAAACAGAGAGAGTGAAAGAGCGTCGGGGGGAAGAGAGAGAAATGAAAGTGAATAGGCCACATGGCCTATTTTGTATAGGGCAGTGAAAATTGTACATAAGTCTCCAAATTTTCAAATCTCTATCAATTTTGTCCCTCAAAAATTTCAATTTAGTCCTACTGTACAAAATTTTTGTAAATTAATCCTTCCCATTATTATATCCAAAAAATTGGTAAAATTTCCAAATTACCCTCCTAAAATCTGGGTTTTTACATATATATATTCAACCATTAAAAAATAAATTTAAAAAAAAAACTTCTTGGGCTTAGAGGCAAACATGAAGAAGGGTTAGCGTTTAGAGATCTAAAAGCTTTTAATCAAGCTCTACTTGCAAAAGCAAGGGTGGAGAATGCTTAATAATTCTATTTGATGGTGAGGGTGCTCAAACCTAAATATTTTAAGAATGGATCCTTCGTAGAAGTGCGTGAGCGATCAAATACGTCATATGTATAGAGAAGTATCTAGTGGATTAGAGAGGTTTTGTCGTTGGGTGTGTAAAAAAAATCATAATATGCAAAATCCTAATTTGTATCATAATAATATCAGAATCTTAGAATTTTATGATTTTCACAACAATAATAATTAGGAGAAATTGTATATCTAATTTCATGATAAAATCTTCAATAAGTTAGATAATATTCATTAGAAATTCTCTAGTTTCAGAATTTATGTTTCTCTCTCTTAGCTTCTTTTAATTTTTTTTAGCATGTATAAATTTGATGGGTTTTGTTACTCTTTTAGAAGCAGAGAGAGGATCAGCTTCCTCAATACACCATTTACACATTTTTTATTAAAGTGTGTAATTATCGAGAAACTTACTAATTTTTAATATTTAACTAATGGGCATTAAGCATTTATTTTATTCATTATATCATAATTTTGATATTCATAAAATGAATTATTTATCTTAAATATGGAATATAGACCATATTAAGAAAATTCTCACAGGGTGTTAGATGGAAGATTAGATGGAAGACTGGAAATTGAAGGAGTGTTAATTATTTCCAAGACCTATGTATTATGCCCCGATCATTTGGCTCCCAAAAATCCAAATGTTATTGCTCATGGCTCTAAGGTCCTCTATATATACTACTCACCTAAAAAGATTGAGGAAGACCTTAGAACGTGGTAGACATTTCTAGAGTGATTAAGAGAGGTCTTGGCCATGCTAGGAGACTCTAGTTGGTTCTACTGAGTCCTAAAAGGTTCTAGACAAGGCCAGATGGTGCTAGATGGGTTGGACGGTCCTAGAAGCTCCTAGAATGATTTAGAAGAGCCAAGATGATAGGTGAACCTCTTAGAAGGATCTAGACCATGTTTTGTTCTAGAATTCTCTATGTAAATATCTTTGTAGATATTATAACTTTAGTTGAGAATAATCTAGACCCTTTGTAAGATTATGCCACTTGGTAAGATCCTAACCCTTGGTTGGTTTAGGCTTTGCCTATATAAAGGACCTCTTAGGTTCATTTATACATAAGTCCTATTTTGTGAGAGTTGTAAGTATTCTAAGAGAAATACAAAGTTTTCATTCACCGAAACTCTCTCATCCTTACCACTTTGTGTCAAAAGCTTACTCTAAGTCCCTTTCTTGAGTATTGTTAGGCTGACTTAGTACGACGGACCGTGCTAAGTACCGCACGATTGTCTAGTATGAGGCTAGAGTCGTGACAGTGTGGTATCAAAGCCAGGTTGCTCATTATATCTTGGTGGTTCAATCGTCTAAATGAAGACCATGGTTACAACTCCTGACCCCATCGAAGTCGGTGCTTCTGAACGTGGGCATTATGAAGGGAAGAAGGGTACTACCCACGGCAAGTCCAGGGACGTGGTGACTAGCTTGGAGGCTAGACTGTCCCGACTAGAGTCCAATTGGGCACATTGGGTAATCGTGTAGACGATCTAGATGGCCGTTGCGATGGTTTGGAGACTGAGGATACGGAAATCCATAGCGGCATCAAAGATGCACTTGGTGGGCTAGAGACCGACTTAAAGCTTGAGATTGAGTTCCTTCATTCGTAGATTACCAAGGTACGAGATCTCTTCCAAAGAGAACTTAGTAATGTTTTACTTAGAGTATATGAGATGTGTAGTGATCTTACTTTGTGCAAGCGAGCGGTGGCCACGGGGGTGACCACTATAATAACCATTGAGGCAAAGAAGTTTGAGATACCTAAACCAAAGACCTTCAATGGTACTCGCAATACTAGGGAAGTTGAGAACTTCCTATGGGGACTCGAACAATACTTTGAGGCCACCGGTGTGAAGGATGATGCCAATAAAATTTGTAATGTTACCTTGTATCTAACCGATACTACCATGCTATGGTGGAGGCGGAGACACGAGAAGATGCAACGAGGGGTGTGTACTATAGCCACCTTTAATGACTTCAAAAGAGAGCTAAAAAGGTAATTCTTCCCCGAGAATGCCGAAGAGGAGGCGAGAGGCCGTCTTTGCCACCTTAAACAATCTGGTAGTGTTAGAGACTGCGTGAAAGAATTTACTACACTCTTACCTGAAGTCCCTGACACTTCAGATAAAGATGCCCTATTGTTGTTCATGGATGGTCTTCAGAACTAGGCCAAGTTAGAGCTCAAGCGTCGTGGCGTCCAGGACTTAGCCAAGTTAGAGCTCAAGCGCTGTGGCGTCCAGGACTTGGCCGATGCTATTGCAGTAGCCGAGAGCCTTATTAATTACTTTACCAACAAAGACCCTTCTAAGGCCAAAGACAAGAAAGGTGGTAGAGCAAAGAGTGGAGGAGAGTAAACAAAAGGAGGAAAAGGAACAAAGATAGTTCCTCCTACAAGCACAAAATCAAGGGCAAAGAGAAGGAAGACTGTGACTTCTCCAAGCCAAGAGTCAAGTGCTTTCTTTGCGATGGGCCACATTGGGCACGTAAGTGTCCTAAGAAGAAAGCTCTTAATGCCTTAATTGCCTCCGAGCCAAGTCAAGAAGGAAGTGATAGAGAGGACGTGGTGCACATGTTGGTTCCTTGCAACTCCTGAATGCCTTGCGGTCGGCCCCTAAGTCATAAGCTAAGGGCCTACTTTTTGTGGATGCAACAATCAATGGCGAAGCCACTAAAGCCTTGGTTGACACAGATGCATCCCACAACTTCGTCTCTATTGAGGAAGCTAAGCGGTTGGGCTTGATGGTGTCCAATGGAAGGGGCTCTCTCAAGGCAGTAAACTCAGTAGCACGCCCCATCCATGGGATTGCTCATAATGTTAAGGCTAGCCTAGGTGCATGGGCTGGCTAAGTCAACTTATTAGTAGTGCCAATGGATGATTTCGCGGTAGTGCTTGGTTTGGAATTTCTTGATGCAGTGCGGGCATTCCTTGTTCCTTTTGCCAACTCTATGTGCATCATGGATGGTGAAAAGGCTTGTGCAGTACCAACAGAACGGTCCACAAAAGCGGAAAATAAAGTACTCTGCACTTCAATTCAAGAAGGGCTTGAGAAGAGAGGAGGAGAGTTATTTGGCCATCCTAAAGGAGCACGATGATGAAGAGTTCGAACATCAAGGTAACCTACCCATAGAGATATAAACTGTCTTGGATGAATTCCAAGATGTGATGCTTGACGCCCTGCCCAAGAAATTTCCACCTAGGAGGGAGGTGGAATATGAAATTGAGCTTGAGCCAGGCACGAGGCCATCTACGATGAGTCCTTATCGAATGCCCCTCCAGGGTTAGTAGAACTCCGGAAACAACTAAAGGAGTTGCTTTATGCGGGTTTTATCAGGCCTTCCAAAGCTCCTTTCGGTGCTCCGGTGTTGTTCCAGAAAAAGAAAGATGGCTCACTAAGGATATGCATTGATTACCGAGCTCTTAATAAGGTGACGGTAAAGAACAAGTTCCTCATCCCGCTTATTATAGACTTGTTTGATCAACTTAGGAACGCTTGATACTTCTCAAAACTTGATCTACGTTCAGGATACTACCAAGTGCGTATAGCAGAGGGAGATGAGCCTAAGACCACGTGTGCGACAAGGTATGGTGCTTATGAGTTCTTAGTCATACTATTTGGTCTTACCAATGCACCTGCTACCTTTTGCACCCTCATGAATAAGTTATTCGATCCCTACCTCGATCAGTTCATGGTAGTCTATCTTAATGATATAGTCATCTATAGCAAGACCATAGGAGAGCACCTAGAACATTTGAGGAAGGCGTTCGAGGTCTTGAGGGAAAACCAACTATTCATCAAGAAGGAGAAGTGCTCCTTTGCCCAAGAGGAAATGATGTTCCTAGGGAATAAGATAAAGGTTGGGAAACTTATGATGGATGATGCTAAGGTGCAAGCCATCTAAGAGTGGAAACCCCCTACGAAGCTGTCAGAGTTAAGATCCTTCCTCGGACTTGTAAATTATTATAGGCAGTTCATTAAGTCCTACTCAGCAAGAGCAGCGCCACTTACTAACCTGCACAAAAAGAACAAGCCTTGGGAATGGAGACCTAAGTGTCAAGTTTCATTCGAAGACTTGAAGAGGGCGGTAAGCGAATAGGCAATTCTTAACTTAGCTGATCACTTAAAGGCGTACAAGCTACATACGGATACCTCTGACTTTGCTATTGGCGGAGTACTAATGCAAGAAGGGCATCCAATTATATATGAAATCGTAAGTTCAATAATACCGAGAGACGCTACACAGTGCAAGAAAAAGAGATGACTGCTGTCATCCATAGCCTAAGGGTATAGCGGTACTACTTGTTGGGTATTCACTTCATGATCATGACTGACAACGTAGCCACAAGTTACTTTTAAACTCAGAAAAAGTTGAGTCCCAAGCAAGCTTGGTGGCAAGACTTCTTAGCAGAATTTGATTATAAGCTGGAATACATGCCTGGGAAGGCCAATATAGTGGAGTTGGCTACTTTAAGCAGGCCCGATAGTACCTTGATAGAGAAAATTAAGGAATGATTAGAACACGATGTTCTTGCAAAGAGCCTACTTCCCCTAGTAACAGAAAGAAAGATGAGACATTTTTGGCTGAGCAACGGACTTTTCTACACCAAAGGCAATCGACTCTATATGCCTAAGTGGGGGAACTTAAGAAAAAAGGTCATCAAATAGTACCAAGATTCCTTGTGGGCTAGTCACTCAGGTCAGATACGCACTCTTGCTCTTATTAAATCTATCTACTATTGGCCTCAACTAAGGGATGATGTCGAGGCCTATGTACGAACTTGTCTTGTGTGCCAACAAGACAAGGTGGAAAAACAATCACCGGATAGATTATTGGAACCTCTTCCTATTCCTGAGAGACAGTGGGAGAGTGCTTCCATGGATTTTATTACTAGCTTACCTAAGTTAAAGGGCTTTGGCAGCATTATAGTGGTGGTTAATCGCTTCAGCAAGTATGCCAACTTTATACATGCTTCATCCGATTGTCCTACTGATGAGACTGCGCGGCTCTTTATGAAACATGTCGTAAAGCTTTGGGGAGTCCCATCAAACATCGTAAGTGATCATAACCCTCGATTTATCGGAAGGTTTTGGACAGAATTGTTCAAGTTAATGGGTTCAGACTTGAACTTTTCTACTAGCTTTTACCCCCAACGTGATGACCAGACAGAAAGGGTGAATGCCTTGCTGGAGTTATACTTGAGGCACTTTGTGAGTGCCAATCAAAAAGAATGGGCAAGATTACTTGATGTAACCCAATTCTCTTTTAACCTCCAGAGGAGCGAGTCTACGGGCAAGAGTCCTTTCGAGATAGTCATGGGTCAACAACTTATGACCCCACATGCCTTAGCAACAAGTTACAATGGGAAGAGTCCTACAGCATTTAAGTTTGGTAAGGCATGGCATGAATAAGCGGAGTTGGCTAGAGCCTATTTAAATAAAGCTTCTAAAAGAATGAAGACGTGGGCCGACAAAAAGATGAGGCACATTGAGTATCAAGAGGGGGATTTAGTCCTTGTCAAGTTATTGCCCTAACAATTCAAAACCTTAAGGAAGGTGCATAAAGGGTTGGTGTTCAAATACGAAGGTCCATTTTTGGTACTAAAGCGTGTAGGTAAGGTCTCCTATAAGCTTCAACTCCCTGCCAAGTTAAAGATTTTCTATGTCTTCCATGTTAGCATGCTAAAATCCGACCATGGAGATGAAAGAGATCCTGCAAGAAGCGAATCTAAAAGGGCTCCTACTGCAGTGGTAACCTCTTTTGATAAGGAGGTAGAGTGCATTTTGGCAGATCGCTTGATTCGTTGACGTGGTGTTCCTAATTATCAAGAATACTTAGTGAAATGGAATAATTTTCTTGAGTCTGAGGCTAGCTGGGAGCATGAAGATGCCTTATGGCAATTTAAGAACTATATTGAGCGGTTCAAAGTCGATGGTGCAACGGGGATGTCACGAACTTGAGTGGGGGAGGGTGTTACGCCCCGCTCCAAAAATCCAAATGTTGTTGCTCATGCCTCTAAGGTCCTCTATATATACTACTCACCCAAAAAAATTGAGGAATACCCTAGAACGTGGTGGACACTTCTAGAGTGATCAAGAGAGGTCTTGGCCATGCTAGAAGATTCTAGTTGGTACTACTGAGTTCTAGAAGATTCTAGATAAGGCCGGATGGTGCTAGATGGGTTGGACAGTCCTAGAAGCTCCTATAATGACTTAGAAGAGCCAAGATGGTGGGTGAATCTCTTAGAAGGATCTAGACCATGTTTTGTTCTCTATGTTTTGTTCTAGACTCTAGTTGGATCTAGATTTGCTGCTCTTGATTTTCCAGTAGCTTTCTCAGGAGGAGTTCAAAACTCTTACTATATTTCTTTGGAGTTTATGCAGTGAAGCGAATATAATATGATATAGAGCTAGCTATCATAAACCAAAAGAAGTACTATGTGATATAGTGGGACGTTTTCTTTTTGAATATCAAGAAACTCGGATGCATATTGAGACTCCTGCAACTATGCTTACTTAAAGCCATGAAAATGGTGATGCCCTCCTTCTGGTAAGCTCAAGCTTATCATTGATGCCTCTGTGAATTCAAAACCCTGGGATATATGGAAATAGGTGTAGTTGTAAGGAATGATGCAAGTCCCATGATTGATGTGCTCTCCAAATTTATATCAGTCTTTGAAAGCCCTTATGTTATTGGGTTAATGGCTATGAGAGAAGCATTGCACTAGTATTAAAAAAAAAGGCTTCGATATCTTTACTATAGAGAGTGATTGTTTCAATGCCATTGATGTAATGAATAAAGAAATTGGTTTTTCAATAAATGACAATTTGGTTGGGGATATCCAATTTTTGGTTAGTAGTTATGGTGTAGGTTCTTGCCACTTTGTTGCATGTTCACGAAAGTAATAAGATAGCACATACACTAGAGCTAGCAATTTAAATATGATCTGTCAACATGACTCGTAACTCGCACATTAAGTTGGCAAGCTTAACATGAAATTGACTTGAATTAATATGATTAATTAACTTTTTAACAAAATATAATATAAAATATTAAGTAACGACTCCATAGAAAATATTTTTTAACAAATAATAAAATAATGAGATAATTTACCTTAATAACGTAAAACTGGAATTAAAAATCAAGTAAATGAATAACTGTAATGCTTAGAAGTATTGTGACACATCAGTTTGACTAAAATTTTTATTAAACAAGTTGATGAGTGATTAATTTACTCGCAAATCAAGTATCATTCAGCTCAAATAATTGTAAGTTCTCAAACTTTTATGTTGGTTTGATACGCTTTTGCTTAGATTTTTTAGTTCTTATGAGTAAATGAGAATCAAGAAATATTTGTGACAAATATGAATATTTCAAACATTTAGAATGCAATTTGAGTCTGATACGAATATAATATAATGAAAATAAAGCAAAACGGAGCTAAAACGAATAAATGGAGCCCCCGGGAAGAAAAGATGTCGTTCTAAATTCCAGAGCCGAGAGCACTGTGGCACTTTCTAAGTAGCACTCTAGAGCATCGCGGCGCTGGCCAAAGAGTGCCGCAGCGTTACACAACATCTAGAAGCGTATTTTTAGTGAGTTTTTTGATCCAATATGGACTATTGATGTCATTTGATCGAATAGTTAATATTCCACTCAGCCAAGGTCAACTTAGAGCCTCTTAAATACATCCTTAAGCCTCTATTTCATATGTGGAGAGTTAAGAGAGAAAATACAAAATTGAGAGCTCAAAATTCTTGAAGAGAAGAGTGCATTGGAGCAAAAATCTTGGAGAATATGGCTTGAAGAGATTGAAGCTTGGAATTTTTCCTCCACAAAAGAGTTTTCTCATCCTCTTTCTCACCCTAATTTCATTTAAATTTTGTATTATTCTTGATTATTGAATATATTTGAATATATGAAATTCTTGTTGAAATTAGTATTGGATTCTCCTATGTTGAACTAATTGTTATGTGCTTGGGGAATGATGTAGCTTAAACTTTGATTCTATGTCTTAATTTTCAATATGTTCTTTAATGTTATTCTTAAATTTGTTTATGCTATTTCATGCTTAATACTTCTCAACTAATTAGCTACTAGTTAGATGATTTAGTTTCTAGAATTTGACACTGGAGAAAGAAAATTTTAGAAATAACCATAGGATAATATAACTTAGGATTTTATAGAGTTTGAGAGAATTTATAATTTCTTTGAAGCTATGATCAAAGAACCATTAAATATAATGAGTTCTTAATTTCTAGGTTTGAAATAGAGATATTGAACCAGGTACTTGAGAGAGTGAGTAGAAATATCTTTACGTTATTGGCTTATAAACTAGGAATAATTTATTAGAATGTAATTAGTAATCAAAAGACATAGTTGATGGTTAGGTGAATTCAATCCCCTAGTACATTTGTACATAGAGTTTCCATATTTCATTTTTATATTTATCTTTGTATTTATTTAAATTATAAATTCATTTAGTTTGGCTACCTAGATAAAGTAAAGTCACGATAATTCTAGTATTTGGCGATAATTTAATACTCAATATCTCGTGGGATCGACAACTCTATACTTATCACTTTATTACTTATTTATGATTCGTACACTTACGGTTATTTTACGTATATTCATTATAGCGTAACAAATTTTTGGCTCAATTGCCGAGGAATTGGTATTTTAGATTGTTGTTGATATCAGGAGTAAGTAACTTGATTTTAATTTAGGTGTTTATTTTCATTCTTTTAATTTTTATTTTTAAATATTTATTTTGCAAAGTACTTGGAGATATTAGATCAACAAGTCCTCTTGCGGTTTGCTCAACGAGATTTGGAGCCATTTTATTATATATGGTAGAAATATAAAGAATTGCTCACGACATACCCGAATCATGATTTCTCCTGAATGTATCAAATACAAAACTTCCTCAATAATCTTTAGCTCGAAATAAGAATATGGGTGAAAAGAGGTAATGGTACCATCTCTATTTATCAATTATCTATTGATGAAGCCTATTGTATGTTGGAAGACATAACTGACTTCGACTATTAGAACTAGAATTATCTATAAAGCTACCTCGATTTTGGAGATAATTCTATCATTCTGGTACCATGGTGTGATACTCTACACCATCAAGCATAGCAGAGCTTTTTCCCAATCTTGAATACCTTTTTGCATAATTTTCGGAGGAGACAAGACTTCGCCATGAAAAATGGGAAAGAACGAAGAAAATTCATAATTCACAATTTGAATCTCTTCATGACTCCCTTGAGGCATGACAAGGGCGGTGGCTATAATTGATCCACATGTCACAAATAATTATGAAAGCCACCATAAGGAGCCAAGCACAAGTGGGAGGACCTTAAGTTTATTTGATGATGAGGACTCAAGTGAGGAGAAGAACCAAAGTGGACCAAGGAGGAAGAATCATAAGACAACACTTATGAATCTTCACCATTTGAGATCCAAATCATCATGTCACCACCATTCATCAAAGATCACATTTATGGCGATCCTATGTGGCCAAAACTTCATCTACCATCACTAGCACCATTCATTTGAGCTCACCAATTACATGTGTCGACGCTGAGTCAAGTTAAGCATATGTGCCAATTATCACCATATATCGCCAAGCTTAAGGGTGTTCAAAAGCAAGACACATTTGTTGTGTTGTATGACACATACTATGAGCAAAAATTACTATTTGATGAGCTTCACCAATGTGTGCATAAATAAGCCTAAGGAAGCAATTTATAGAGAGAAGTCCTACACTACCCAAGTTAGAGTCGTCTTGCTTGGAGCACCACATTGACCAACCTTAATAGGAGGCGAGAATGTCTCGCCTCTCTAGTATGTGTTCTTCTTCCCTTGTTCTTATATTGAACATTTAAATTTTGAGAACATTGCCAATGTTGAGTTTGGGGGTGAGAGCGCTTATTGATCAATTATTTGTTAAGTATGACTTTGCTTGTGCATTGGTTATTTTGACTTTTCTTCCTATGAGTTGGTTTCTTTTGGCAAATCTTTTATTCACTTTTGTTTTCTTTTGCTTGTTTGAATAAGTTGTGAGTTTTGTTGAGATGAGATAACTTGTTATTAATGATGAGTTTAGTCACTAAATGTCCTTTAGGTCTTTTGAAATGCAAGTTATTGAAATTATTTGTATGCTTGACTCACATTAATTGAACCTCACTCTTGATTCTACACATTTGAGCATGATGATCATAATCACTTGACTATGAGCTTTTGGAGAATACTTGTGTGTATTAGATTAGCATTGATATCTCATGAATTCTAGAACCTATTTGAGTGAAGCTTGAGGTGAAATTCTATGTTAGGTATCATTAGAGAAATGAATTAGGCCATTTTTTGACCTTTTGAATCTTTCAAGCTAACCTTGAGATATTGTCATCCTTGTATACCCACTTTGAGCCTATTTGTACCTTTCTTTTTCTACCATATTTTTTGTCAAACCAAAATAATGACTACAAACCTTATCCTTAAGTATATTGATTGTTTTAAAGAGCTATTTTGTGTTATGTTTATGTTGGGAGGAAGAATGATGTTATAAAGCAAAAAAAAAAGAATAATTTGGTGAAAATTTTGTGTCCTTACCCTCTATTTTATTTTTCAATATTAAGGACAATGTTGATCTTGATAAGTGTTTGGTAGAGTGTTGATAGAAGAGAAATTTAGTTGAAAAAAATTGTGGGAGTACTATTTGGTATACAAAGGAATAATTCTACAAAGGTCCTGGATTAATATGCTTAAGGATGATTTGAACCTCAATTCTTCTTTTTCCAAAATTACCTTACCTTTGCCTAAGCCAATATTACAACTTAATGAAAGACCTCTTGACCTTTGATGACATACTAACATATATTAGTAGAGAGCAACATGAAAAATGAACATATGGTAGTTCTGCATTGCATCATGTAGAGATCTTTCAATGTCTTTCAAAATATACAAGTCTATCTGAAGTTCATTTTCTTAAATGATATTTATTTTGCACACACTTACACATTGAGAGATTTGAGTTGAAATGTTTGCATTTCCTTTGAGCTTGGATCATTTTGTAGCTTCAGAGATACTTACACCATTTTTAATTCAATATAAAACTCACATTTTGTGTTTTGCTTTTTTTTTTTTTTCTTGTTTTGTTTTTCTTGAGGACAAGAAAATATTCAAGTTTGAGGGTATTTGATGAGTGATTAATTTACTCACAAATTAAGTATCATTCAGTTCAAATAATTATAAGTTCTCAAGCTTTTATGTTGGTTTGATATGCTTTTACTTTATTTTTGTAGTTCTTATAAATAAATGAGAATCAAGGAATATTGATGATAAATATGGATATTTCAACATTTATTATGAAAATTGAATCTGATACAAATGCAATACAACAAAAATCAGGCAAAATAGAGCTAAAATGAAGAAATGGCGCTCCCAGGAAGAAAAGTTATCGTGTTGAGTTCCAGAGCCAAGAGCGCCACCGCACTATCCATGATGCATCACAGCACTACCTGGACATCAGGCTTCCAGAGGCTAGAGTGTTGTGGTACTACACAGTATCTGAAAATGCATTTTTAGCAAGTTTTTAGAGCCAATTTGGATCATTGATATCATCTTATCGAATGGTTGATATTCCACACGGCCTAGGTCACTTTGGAGCCCTTTAAATACATCCTTAGGCCTCCATTTTATGTGTAGAAAGGTGGCAGAGAAAACACAACTTGAGAGCTCAAAATCCCTGGAAAGAAGAGTGTTTTGAAGCAAAATCTTAGAGAGAATGCTTGAGAAAATGGCTTGAAGAGATTGAAGCTTGAAATTTTTCCTCCACAAAAGATTTTTCTCTTCCTCTTTCTCACCCTAATTTTATTTGAATTTTATATTATACTTTATTATTGAATATTTTTAGATACATGAAATTCTTGTTGAAATTAGTATCGGATTCTCCTATGTTTAACTAATTATTATATACTTGGGGAATGATGTAACTTAAACTTTGATTCTATGTCTTGATTTTTAATATGTTCTTTGATGTTGTTCTTGACTTTATTTATGTTGTTCTATACTTAATGCTTTTTAACTAATTATCTACTAGTTAGATGATTTGCTTTCTAGAATTTGGCACTTAAGAGAAGAAATTTTAAAATAACTATAGGATAATATAACCTAGGATATTATAAGGTTTGAGAGAAGCTACAATTCCTTTAAAGCTATGATCAAAGAACCATTAAATATAATGAGTTTTTAATTTCTAGATTTGGAATAGAGATATTGAAACCGAGATTCAAGAATAATTTCACTCAGTACTCGAGAGAGAGAGAGAGAGAGAGAGTAGAAATATACTTACATTCTTGGCTTATAAACTATGAACAATTGATTAGAATGTAATTGGTGATCAAAAGATATAGTTGATAGTTAGGTGAATTCAATCCCCTAATACATTTGTGCATAGAGTTTCCATATTTTATTTTTGTATTTATATCTATCTTTGTATTTATTTAAATTATAAATTCATTTAGTTTGGTTACCTAGTTAAAATTAGGTCACGATAATTTCAGTACTTGGCGATAATTTAACATCCAATTCCTCGTGAAATCGATAACTCTATACTTTTCACTTTATTACTTGTTTACGACCCATGCACTTGCGGTTATTTTACATATATGTATTATAGCATAATATAGGTAACCTGCGAGTAACACAAAATCTGCATGATATTAAATAAATCAACACAAAATGATACGAATTATCAACCCTATCATATACTTGCAAAGTTATGCTTTAGTGATGACATTTTCTCATTTTTATCAGACGTAATTCTTAGTTATATTGCCCATGTAATGAAGGATGATTTGAATTAAAAAAGTTAATCTTTACTTAAAAATATAAAAAAAAATGAATTTCTATAATGGAGTTTTCATAATAGCTGTAATTGACTTGTGGTAATTTTAAATTGAAAAAAAACTAAAATTAAGTATTTATAAAGTAGAAGTTTATAAAATGATGGCTTTGGAACTTCCACTTATATATCTTATCTAAATAAGTTCAAAATCTATATTGGTTGGGGCTACAAAACTAAAATTGTCATCTCTTAAATTAAATTGGGTTAATTAGGACTTAGAGGTTATCACTTTCTAAGGAGGGTTACTAAATATAACAATGAACTTTTATACTCTTTATGCATATAAAATTAGATAAATAACTTTACGAATAATTTTAGAAGCTTATAAGGTCCAAAGTGAGCATTAAACTTTTATCCTCAAAATTTGATACATTTATGGTATATTTACTAAAGTGGGATGAGAATTATAACATTCAATTGTTACTAAAATATTGAAACGGGAGAACTATGGGATCTACACAAATTTGATAAAAAGAAAAGAATTAAAATATTTTTTTGCTTTTCTCATCAATATTGTGAAGAATGCGATTACTCTTAAACACTCCATTCTTTTTTAATTATTACACTTCAAAAATATAATTTTACTTCTAAAATTTTATCTACTATGGAATGTGCATAAATTTAAAAGGCAGTTCAGTACATATAAAACATTCAAATTATGTTTCGCGATTTAAACATAAATAATGTTTTAATAGTTTTGATTCCATTTTCTTTCAATTTTAAATAGAGAATACAATATGAATAAGATTCATATTCTCTTCTATTTTATTTTCATTCATTTTCCCTCTCATATTTTCCAAATACGAGTACAATGTAAGTAAACATGCCATAGAGTTAGAAAAGAAAAAATGAATATAATTACTAAAAACAGTTGAATTCCCGACAAAGATGGTGTTGCAAGTTTCGACATTGTGTATGCTATTTTTCTTCCCCTCCCCCCCTTCTCCTAAAATTATTTGGGACAAATTGTCCATTCTACCCTTGATTTTTATTAGAGATAACACTTTACCCCCATATATAATTGACTTTGATACACTATGTCCTAAATTTAACTTAAATTATGTCATTTTACCTTAAAACACAAAATGGCATTAAAAGGGTTGGCTCACTCTATATAATATTATTTTACATTTTTTTAAAGATAAATTACCGAAAACCCACTTTGTGTAGTGCTCTCTTCTCCATATTCATTTCATTCATTCTAGAAAATCTCTTGAACCTCAAATTACAACCCATAACTAGTATACAATTTGCCAACCTATACTATTTATGTATTAAACAATGCCCCTACTCCCACTGTACCACACGCCTAAGCCCAATAATTTGGCCATACACGTAACCTCTCATGCAGTCCAACATGATATGTCCAATTTTAACTCAAATTAGTCCAATCCAATATAGTGTAACCATAGCTAGCTTGGAGATCTTATGTGATATACATAGTTGATTCTTAAATAATTAATCATGTTTGATAATTATTTAATTTTATATCAATTCCACCAAAATACTCAAAATTACTCTCTAATTATTTATAACTACTTTTGGAGTAATATCAATAATTCTTTGTTTATTACCTCTTTGTATAACATAATGAAAATATAATCAAAAATTTCTTAGTTCTCATTGATTTCTCCAATGACGTCAGTCAATATCTTACCTACTGAATCAATATTGATATGCTTAGATCTAAGACTTATGTTCAAGTACTGAAATCTACCGAGTGATGTCATTTTACCAAATTCTATATTATTAATTGTAATCATATAATTCAACAAATATATTTTACCAAATAGTAAAAAAATATTAACTTCAGTTGATCTTACTCATTTGCAATTCAAATAAAGCCATATATGTAAATACACAATCACAACTAATTTAAGATTAAGAGTAAAGTTAATCACTGCTTATAAAATTCTTTCTATTGATATTGTCAATAGAATTTTATTTATGATCTAATTCAATATAAATCCTATTACACTAGTTGATTTAAGTTGACCAAGATAAGTCAAATTTTGCCAAAGTTTACTACAACATAAATAAAGTGTACAACCTTATTTATATTGTTGCGATCCGCTACTGATTAATTGTAGATAACTTGTATTCATATCTTCTATAAATGTACATCGTAATTATAAATAATTATACAATTTAATGAATATTTATTCAAATAACATTATGCACAAGTAATAATACTTATATTTTATTAATATGAAAAGTTTAAGTAAAAATAACTACTTTTATGAGCTTCACCATTAAATCGACAAATTGTCACATTTGACAAAAGTCAAAAGGGTAAGGGCTAATTTGTCCAATCATTTGCCAGATGGCCCGAATAAATAGGGGTTATATTCGTACCCAAACAACATAAAAGTATTTTTTGTCTAATTTTTATTACATATTTATCCTTGAATGAAAATACTAAATTATATAATTTTATACACCCTTTTAACTACTCTTAATTATTACACCCAATGTATAATACATAAAAAACTTCATTAAACTTTCTCCATAAACATTTTATCTCTAATCTAATCTGATTCAATTTTTTATTGAGGTACCAATCCGAATTTTTATTGAAATTTTTGTTCATCAATCAAACAAGATAACGATGAAGTTTCACCATTCAAGAGTTAGTGAAGATGTTTAGCATGGAATCTAAATCATTATCACCATAATGGAATGGATTGTTGCAAGGGAGATCATAATTCTAAATCCCATACATGAATATTTGTAAAATATGTTGTATGTAGATACATATTTTATTAATCTTACAAATCCTTATCTCACAAATTCAAACCAAAGATATTGTTCAATTCTAGCATCTTGCATTTAAATTAAACTAATTTTTTTTGTCCTTCATCTTTCCAGCTAAACCACACTTGTTTATTTTAGGGTTTTTATTTTTTTTTTTTTGGGGTAGTAAATTGAATTTTTTTGGGGTGATAAGTTGGTTAACATTGTTGATTAAAGATTCCCTCCTTTATTTCTATTTTGTATCAAAGAGGAAATATAAACGCTACTTTATATATGAAAGCAAAAATTAAAACAAGAGATTTGTTTTACTGGGTTGTTTGTAAAATAATTTTTTTATTATTATTAAGAGTATTTTTGTAATTTTTTATTTGTTCTTTCGTAAAATAAAGTGAATTACCATCACTTGGGTGCAAAAATTGATGAGATACACAAGGGAGAACTATTTTAGAAATGATTTGGGATACCAATACTAAACGTACTATTATATTCAAATTTTTAATGGGTTTAGTTCATATAAAAGGTGCAATTATATTTTTGAGGTGCAAATATACTCCCAAATAAATTACATTTCGGGAATTATATATGCACCCAACTTTGCATAAAAGTACTCCGTTAATCAATAAAATATCTAAAAAAGACAATTTAATAGAGAAAAAAAAAAAAGATTAGCACCACATCTTCGTCTCTTTTTCTTTTTCAATTCCTGTTCAAAAATTCCTTCAATCTTTTGCATTATTATTATTTTTTAATTTTTTTTAAATTAAAACAAATGAAGTGAAATGAAATTTCTTTACTTTATGCCTAATTTGCTTCTTTTTATTTTTTATTTTTTTAATACATTTTGTTTCATTTTTTTCATGTTAATTGTTTGTTTCTATCGTAATTTTTAAAAGTGATATTTTCTAAATACTTTTAAACTAACTCTGGTAATTTGACTTATTATTTCAAATTCCCATCAATTAATAAAAAATAATATTTTTCTAAATACTTTTAAAAGTAATATTTTTCTAATTAAAATATGAGATTTTTCAAATAATTCTAGAAATTTTTTAATTTTTTTTAAATTACCATAAAATATCAATTTTTTGCTTCTATTTATTTTAGGGATAATACTTACCTGTGTACAATTGTGCAAATATAGCTCCCTGTTATATTTACATGACAATTTCCCTATCCAAAGACAATTTTGCCCCTGGGACAGTGGCATGTGGCTAATTTTATAGGTCTTAGGCGAGCCAGGACTGTTCAATCACGTTAGCCATATGTGGATGGTTCTTTTGATTCTCGGGTGCACATAGCACTACCGGAATACTTGTCATTTGTCAATTATTTTTAAGTTGACACGTTTATTCCCTTCTCTCTTACTCTCTCCTTGATGTCGTCATCCCTTACATACTCTATTTCAATTTCTCTTTTTATTTTTATTCTTCTTGTTCGGTTTGTAGACTAGTCAGTATTTTAGTAGGTGTAGGCTGATGAATAACATATATGCGATTATGGCTAGCGCGTGCTTTTAAATGTCAAAATACATTGTTAATTTTTTTTTTAATAAAAACGGAGTCCACTGAAGAATATATTATTCAAAGTAAAGGTTTTAAGTTAGAGGCTACATAGATCACCAACATAATAAAAATAAAATATTAAAATTATTATGATTTTTCAAAAGAAGCAGATAATAAAGACTAATAGATTATAATTTTTAACACCTGATCTTAGCTACATTTTTGGTGAATTAAACTCCATATAGTTAACACTAATTAAAAATTATGCTTGTAGTAAAAGAAAAATATATGTCCACTAATAAATCTATATCAAAGAAAAGATCTTCAATTTAAGATTACATGAACGAACTTAAAATTCACTCAAAAGTGGTATTACATCCAGATTTAAATACGAAATTATTAAAGCTAAAAAAATTGAAAAAGAAATAGAAAAATAAAAGAAAAAAATATAGCAGAGAAGGAGGAGGAAGAAGGTGCAGAGGGAAGGCCGAAGAAGAAGAAAGAAGAGGCTCTTTCTCCGGCTTCTGTGAGGAATAGTGCTGGCTTTGGTTATGAGGAAATACCGATACAACAAGAGGGAGGGAGGCACTTGGCCGGAGAAAGAGACTTTCCTACTAGTAGGTATTTTTTTTTTACCTATACATAGGTATCGTTTTGGTCCATTAAAATTTATTTTGTATATTTTTTTATATCAAAAAATAAGAATGAGAAATAACATTAATGATACATGTCTTTTTATGCATATCATTATAACTATTGAATCACTATTAGATAATGATCAAAAAACTAAAAAAAATACTTATATAAAGGTAAAAAAAAAAATATCGAAAACATTTAAGAGTGTGTTGGGGGAGCATTTTTTCCTCGGCAGTACAAAGTTGAGGTTTTCAAAATATGTCGTTATTAAAAATACTAATAATGTTTCAAAAAAAAATACTAATAATACCGATTACATAAAGAAATTAATGGGTGCTTTCAGCAAAATGGCCAATTTAGGCCCCTAGTAATGTGTGCTCGTTTTTCAACCTGTACTAAAATAGTAGAATATATATATATATATATATATATATATATGTATATATATCAGTTAATATACTCAAGTGGACTAATTTATTTAATTAGTATACAAACCGATAAAACTGTTCTCAAGAAAAGAAAAAGAAAATGATAAAACTAGGTATATAAACTGAATCTAGTATATAGTCTGTACATTGATTGGATCCAAATATACTACTTGATATATTCAGTGTAGAAAATGATTTACTTGGCTATTTAGCTATAAATAGGAAAACATCTACTAAACTTAAATGTAACGGAAAAAAAAAAAGGACATTTACTACAATCTTTCATTTTTTACAAAGAAATACTAAATTTTTACATTAACAATTATAAATTGTTAGTTTTTTAAATCTACTTATAAAGAAAAAAAAACTATATGATGAATTGAAATTTCACAAGTCATTGGTACAAAAGTTGATATCCTTAATTAGCATTATCTTTATATATATATATATATATATATATATATATATATATAGATAAATTTGATAGTTTGGAACCAAAGTTGCTAATGATTCTTGTAAACAATTATTTGTTTGTTTTTTCGTGTTTATGTTTCATCCCAAGTGTGTTTCCTATGCTTTCCAGTTTTTTGTTTTTTTGCTTTTAAATTATACAAAAGAGGAGAAAATATAAAGTGTATGTGATCAGTTTTCAGTAGGTTCTTACTAGGAATTTGGGGGGAATTTAATTAAGTTGAATAACATTGTAATATCCCCTTGGAGAGGGTTTACATTGGGATAAGCTAACTGGTTGCTTTAATACGCTTTGTAAAATGCAATAGAATACATATATACAAACCGAACATTCTTGGGTTTTAGAAAATATGTCTATAATTAAGTCGTATATAAATGTAACAGGAAGTCAATGCAATATATATATATTTATGTATGTGAGTTTGAAATAGAAGTCAATGCAATAAGATTAGAGGGGCTCAACTCTTCTAGCAAATAGCCATTAGTAAATCAAGGTCGTATTTGGGATAGTTTCCGTTTATACGTAAGTACAAATAAAAATATAAGAATGTTATTCCCTAGGTTATGAACTTATGAAAAGCTAGCTATAGCATGCGGAGCAAGTTGTTTTAGTTAATAAATACTTATAGTGGCTAATTATTTGAAGAATCAAGCTTACTAATATTTATCTTATTCAAGTTTAATTAGAACTGTGCTAACAATCGTGACATATTATATATATAGAACACATTTCTGCTTTCTGGTTTTTGTATTTGTGAATAAATTGACAAGAAAAAGCTATTGTAGGACCTATGTTTTGCCCCTATATTGGGGAATTTATTTTATAACGATTTGATTGAGATCGGAGGGCAAATATTTTTAGGTGCAATTTACTCGTGCTACTTACATTCACATATAATTATCCTTATAACCTCGTAGCTCAAAGAAAAAGAAAAGAAAAGAAAAGGAAAAAAAAAAAAAAAAAACAGCTCCCTCCCTCAAGATTCTTCTTATATTTCCTTATTACACAATTACATGAGTAAGATTAGGTCCACGATTCCGAGTAAGATTAGGTACCAGATAGAGAGATTGGATCCTTCGAAATTGGTGTCCAGGTCGGCATTGCAACCATCTAATATAAATATAAATATATATATATATATATAATAGTTGTCAATCTAATTGGCATTTTTTTTTACCAAGGAATATGTATTTTTTTAAGTAGTTGGATCACCATTTAATGGTATCTAATGGTGATTCAATTGCTATAATAAAGTGCATAAAAAGACGTGCATTATTAATGCTCATTCTCTCTTATTTTTTATAATAAAATAATATATATGCTAAATTTTCATGGGTCAAATTGATACCTATGCATAGATAAAAAAAAAAAATACCTACTGGATTGGTGCCCATATATAATTATTAGCACTTGATGAAATGAGTTAGTTCAAACGGTAATAGTATTTTTTAGTTGAAATTTTGATCCTAAATCCCAATCATACTGATGTAAACATGAAAACTTATTATTCTTAATGGGTCGAGGTCATTAGTTAAGTCGTACTTTTTAAAAAATGACTACCACCATTCCATTTCCTTAACAAATTCGATTTGGCAAAAGGGACATTTGATCTTGTTAGGTCCACGGTGTTGATCTATATTGGCAAACAAATTGGCAAAAATAATAAACTCAAATTAAAGTATTATTGTGAGAAAAATAACAAGTTGTTATAATAAGTCTGCTGATGTTGTAAAGTACTTGTTGTAGCAGATTTACAGGATCACTCATAACAAATTTTTGTTGGCCGAAAATCCAATTTCAGAAACTTTTTGTTTTTGCATCTTTTGGTCTAATTTTTTTTTATTTAACATTTCTAGAAGGATAATAGGGATTATTGCTGATAGATTTTCATGACCAAGCTAGACCTAATTGATTGAGATATTTTATCTCATTTTTTCCTTGATTAAGTTTCCATTTTTATCTTGATTCTCGTTCTTTATTGCCTCAAATATTAGATAATGATTATTAACAGGTGTATTAGCAGAATCATAGTGATATTTCGTCCATTATGGTACAAATTACGTTCTCATTAAATTAATGTAATTAATTTTATGAGCTGTCAAGATTTTCTGATGAAATCTGTTGCAATAGATTTCACTGTTTATGGAAAGTTTTCTTATTTGATTATTATTGACTCTAATTAATTGTGAAATCAATCTTTGCCTTTAAGGAAAGTTTTTGCAGGTAAATAAGAGTGATTTTAGCTAATTAAGAAAAGCCAAAATCGTGGAGAACTTTTCTCAATGTACCTGGACAATTTTTAGGAATAATTCATGAAACATGTTGCAATAGATTTCTGACTGTCCAAATAAAGAATGACAACGAATTTTATAGCAAATTATTTATTTCTTATTTTTAGCCTATTCACACTAAGAAAGTACAAAATTGGAGCTGAAAATTCATCTATGAAAACTCAACAAGTCTAAGAGATTTGTATGCACTTCATTTTGAGATATATTCGACGTCGTTCGTCAATAATATTTCTTCGGCTATTACTTCAACTTCGTTTGATTCGTCTTTTTATAATTTTATGGCAGTTTTCGGACACCATAAAACTCGAGGGGCAGTGGGATCAGAATTTTATCTCCTACTTATTTCCTAAAGGACTATGCAAAACGTCTATTTAGAGGAGACGGAGTTTTAGATCGTCGAAGTATCTGAAATTCCTTAAAATCCTAGGATTTTCTCCTCGCTTCATGCCTCAGCATATCGTATTACGTAATTTTCCTCCTCGAACAAAAGAGTAACTAAGCCAAATATTCATTGTTCGATGTGATATATTGCTATATCCTATTTTGCCATGGAATTTTGAAAAACAGTTGAGTTTGCATCACTCATATTTGCTATTTTCTTAAGCGACCTAACTTATCCTAACACTTAAAACTTGTTTTAAGTTAGTTGGATTCAAATCACAAAAAGCGTACTGATCAGTCACTTAGTGATTGACTACTTAGTTAAAGTTAGTGTTGTGTTTTCATTATTTTGTAGGAATGTCTGATAGGGAAAAAATAATATTCATTGAAAGAATTTTTGCACCCGTACATAAGCAGAGAGAGGAAGGGGGACCAACCCCGCATTATTCTAAAAAATAATTAAAAAAAAATACAAGTGTTTATTATGTGGAAGTGCTCGCACTGCCATATCCAGTTTTGGCAGTATCCTCCCTCCAACTCTGGATAAGCTCGACCACATCCTCACCAAGGATAGAGAAGCCAAAATCCGGATGCTCGCAGAAGATGTTAAAAATAATGGTCGACGAAGTCATGTCACTAGCTTTATCTTCGAGCTCTTTGACTTCAGTCGCCTTGAACTCTTCGATAGCTTTGTGAACCGCCTCTGTTGTTGCCTCCCTCATGCGATCCGGATACTTAGAGATAGTTTTCTCGAGCTCTTTGACTTTCTCCTCGAGGTTCTCTTTCTCGAGCTTCTCCTTGGCCAGGTCTTCAAGCAGCTGCTACCTCTCCAAGTCAAAGGCTTTTTCTCCTCCTCCCGGGCTTTCTCCGAGTTCTCGAATGCTTGGGTTATCTCTTCAACTTTTTCGGCCTTCTCTAAGCATTCGAGGACCGAGTCATGCATCAGGACAGTAGTAGCCGCGGTCTAAAAATATAATCATTAATACCAAGAAATAATAAATTTGAGGAAAGAATAAAAAAAGTATTTACATTGGCCAGCATCCTCATCGCAGAACCAAAGGTGACCTTGGCAGATCGTCGCTTCATCCACTCCCAGCCCTCTTCAGAAGTGAAGCGATCAATGAAGGCTGCGCTCATACCAGTCTTATCTGATAATTGATTGAGGAGCACGAAGAGCTCCTCATCCTTATCTACCAGGATCGGTTCCGAAGAGGTGACAACCTCTTTGGGTGGTTCAGAATGGCTCGTTGTCTGAGGCTGTAGAGGAGGTGAGCATGCCGGGATGTCCTCGAAGACAACTTTTCATTTTTTAGAGTTGTCGATCTTCTCTTTCCTTTTCGATGGCAGAGTGCTCTCGGGTGTCTTGGATTTTGCCATGGACCCGAGAGTGGAGGGTGGTGCTCGCAGGCCACTACCAATAACCATCTGTGTTCAGATATGTCAGTGAGTGAGGTGATATAATACAATGATAATTAGAAAATGTATATGATTACCTTCTTCTTGTTGAGAAGCTGGTTGAGGAGCTGGTGGTGACACTCCTTTTTGGAGAAGAAGATTCCGAAGCTGGAGGGGTGGCAAGTGTTTTTCGTTTCCTAAGTCTAGAAGACGAGGCACTTATATCCGTCTGTTTCCTTGGCTTCTTTTTCTTCGAGCTCGAAGGTCTGGACGAACGGACGGGGGAGTCAGGGAATGCGGCTCCCTTTAGAAGCAGACCGCAAGCAACCAGGTTCTTGGAAGTTCCAAGTACCTTCCAATTAAATTCCTCAATTGGAAGATTGTTGATTTTGTACACCCTTGCGAGCTGTTCCCTGGAAAGTCCGGGCCGTTCCCTGTTGTCTGCGATGACATTCGAGTGCGATCAGGATAAAAATAACAAAATAGAAAAAGGCGATAAATTGGAAAACTACTTACCAAGAATTTGAAAGAAGCCGTTATCCGCATAACAAAGTAGAAAAATGGATTTTTCCATTTTTCCATGTTGTTGCGAACCCCGTAGATTGTTTTTATTGCTTGGTTCGATCATTTGCTCGCATAAAAGAAGCCAAGATCTGATGGGTTTGATTTTACATGATAAAACTAAGCGAACTCTTCAGGAGAAGGGGAGTCTAAACCTAATTTATGGTAAAGTATGTACAAACCTACCATATATCTATATGTATTAGAAGTCAGTTGGAAAGGGACGACCCCATAGTAGTCGATAATTGATTTTATGTACGGATGAAGTGGGAGGTGGA
>JXTB01000035.1:1552364-1610733 GCA_002914805.1 Parasponia andersonii
CATGAAAGTGATACTAGTTGCTTGATATGTCTATTATGCAATATGAATATGTTTATTATTGGCTTATTATGTATGTGAGAATCTTGGGCATCACACTCAGATTCTCCAGAAAATGCATTTCCTTCCCTAAAATCCTCACTACTAGACATCTGAAAAGAAATACGGATGGTTTACTCCTATGTGAGTATCAAGGATTTTTCACTATGTACTAGTAAATTTTGAGGGTTCACCCTAGGATTGTATTAACAAGCAAGCTCATCGAATTTTTTCTAATTGGTCGAGGGATTCATAAAAATTGCTCGAACAGTTTGTCAAAAAAAATAAAAATAGGGTATCATACCCCAGAAACTCTTTTTACGAGTTTATCTTTGATCATTATCTAGTAAAAACTATTCTAAGAACCGGCAAAGGGGGATCTGAAAAATTCTCATTCCAGTTCGTCTGAATATGGGATGTGTTTCAATTTCTAGAAATTAAAACTGAATAAGTTTTTCTGAGGACAGACGAAGAACAATAGGAGAGAAGAAGTGTACTAACTTTTCTTCAAAAGCGGAGGGATTGAGATATGATCTGAACTTTGTCGGAGAAGATACTGGAATTATGCGAGCTGAAGAACGAAACGGCGCTGTAGGGTTTGCTCTGAAATACTTCGAGATTTTACAAAGATGGAAAATGAGTCTGTAATAAAAAATCAGAAGCTGATTGATTTCCGATATTTATTTCTCGAGCATCACTAAATCACAGCCGTAGATCAAGGTATTTGATTTTCAGATCTAAAGGCCGAAGTTCACGCGGGATTTGATTTTTTCCGAAATTAAATCAGTATCTTTCAAAATTTGAAACGATTCGAATTAAAGACGACAGTTGGCATCATCGATATCCTTGAGTCTCCTCGAATTCTGCTATTTTTCTTAGAAAAGGTGACACGTATTTTCATCTATCAAAAAAGGTGTACGTGATCTTGAGAAATGTGAGATTTGAGAACTAGTGACTCTTCGACTCTTCAAGGATCTCAAGTCTAGGTCGTGACATCGCATTTTTTAAGTTCGCACTTACTTACGTTAAAAGGAAGCTCTATTTTGTCCTAAATAACTAATAGAGCTCGGGGGCAATTATTGTGCGGTCTAAAATCCTATGTCAGGTCACATGAGTAAGATTAAGTGCGACCTCATCCGAAAGGGTTGCATGCGAGCTCATCCGAAAGGGTTGCATGCGACCTCCACTGCATAAGTTACATGCGACCTCATCCGAAAGGGTTGCATACGACCTCCACCGCATAAGTTACATATGACCTCCTCTGAATAGGTTATGTGCGACCAGAATGAAAAGGAGACTAGTCTATGTTTCGTCAAACGGGTAACTTACAAGGAAAGGAAAACAAAACTTTCTCTTTCAAGTTCGACCAGTTACCCAATTTAAGTGATTACCCAATTATATTGTTACCCAAATTGTATTACCCGATTCTATAGTTATCCATTCTCACAATTAGGAACATTGAGTTACTCTCATCTATATAAAGGGAGTTCAATACTTCAGTGAAGAGGGATTTTTCGAATCTAGATAAGCTAAAGAATTCTTAAGAGTATTTTCTTCTTCTTTCCGGACTACACATTGTAATTTTGAGTTTTTGTAATTCTCCATAAAATAGTGAAAAACAGTAGACGTAAGCTCATCTTTTTCGAGGCTGAACCACTATAAAATCTTTGCCTCTTTATTTGCTTTGATTAATAACTCTATTCACACAAACCACGTCTCGTAATTTTTTCTAAATTTATTGGTGACAAAACCTCCATCAACAACTATATATTGCAAGTGTGCTTTTAATCATTTCATTATGATCCTATGGTTCAGATAATACCCTTATCTAGTGGGTGCAAAAACGGTCTTACAATAGCTTTGTCCAAAATTAAATATGAAAACTATTTCAAAAATTTACTTGGAAAGTCGACCAAGGTTTGGTCAAGTATTTAAATAGAAATTGTGAAATTCGTTATAATAAAAATAAGAGATATTTAAATTGAAATAAAATGAGATGTGTTAATTAGAATTAACTATTCGAAAATGAAAGAGCAATATTATTCTCATTCCAATAAGAAAAAACTCATTCGAGTGATTTATGTAACTAATTGATCATTTGAATGGAAAAATTGAATTTTTTGAAACAAATATTCATTCTAATGAACTATTTGAAAGGAAAAATTGAAATTATAAAAATAGACACCCATTATAATGAGTATAGCATTTGAATTATACGAAATTAGTGAACCAAACAAAGTCTTTTATTTAGAGAGACTGAAAACAAAATATATCTAAACAAGTTTATAATTACAAGCCTCACGTGAAACTGTATATATAATTAGGGGTAACAATATAGGTTATGACACGATAACACGATTCAAAATTAGCACGATTAGTTGAATTTGTTTGACACAAAATTAATTCAAATTGACATGATTAAGTAATTTTTTAATAAATTATATTAAATAATTATTTTTTAAAAAATATTTTTTCATGAATTTATTGTAGATAAAATAAAAAAAAATATAAAGATAATGAACTAGTTTAACTTATTATAGTAAAATTTAATAAAAAATCGAATAAATTAATAATTATATTATTTATATATGTTTTGACATATTAATTTACAAATTATTTTCATTAAACATGTGACACGTAAATTAACTTGTTAATAGCACGTTTAATTAGATTAAATAAGACACAGG
Organism: Parasponia andersonii; assembly: GCA_002914805.1. Taxonomy (NCBI): domain Eukaryota; kingdom Viridiplantae; phylum Streptophyta; class Magnoliopsida; order Rosales; family Cannabaceae; genus Trema; species Trema andersonii. The sequence goes on from JXTB01000035.1 coordinate 1,555,088, forward strand.
TTGTCACTCCTATGTATAATAATAGATTTATAGATCAGATGATTGTAATTGGTGAGACCAAGAAGAGCCGATGGCACAACTTGAATTTTAGTATAGTCTGATTAAAGAAAAAGGATCAATATTCTCAGCATTCACACACAAAACCCCTCCTATCGTATCTACGAGGATTTTTCCCTAGGGAAAACCTAGTTTTCATGATCATGACAAGCACGTGCATAGCCAGTAGTAATTGCCCATATAATGCTGTTTTTTTAATTGACTGGCCGTGATTGAGTGGCCATCACATCTCCATTGGGTAGACCACCCTAATTAAACTAACTGAATTAATAATTAATTATTATAGACGTGGGACAGATTATTTTCCATCAATCTAAAATAGGGATGAGTGCTAAGTTGGGTGTATAATGTTTAAATTATTAACCAACTCAGGATACGTGGTAGAATATCTTAACTATTAATTAATAATTACATTAAACTACAATATATTATGCAGTTCGATGATATACGATTTATGCAGTTTAAATTTTTGATATAAGTCCCAATTAAATTGGGCCAAGTTAAAAAATAATAATTTTTAAAAAACTATTTTTATTAAAATAAAATCAGTTAAAAATTAACATAAATATAAAATATTTAAGAAAATTACACCTTTGTATATTCATATTTGTCTAAGTAACATCTTAATAAGACACAACATTACAATCTAATCAAAATATAATAAAGTACAAATGTCCAAAGTTCAAAAATTTAAACATCCTTCTAAATAACAAATAATAAAATTATTTAAAAATTAACACAAATATAAAATATTTAAGAAAGTTACATATTCACATATTCATATTTATCTAAGTAATATCTTAATAAGACACAATATTATAATCTAATCAAAATATAGTATAGAATAAATGTCCTAAGTTCAAAAATTTAAAAATCCTTCCTAACAACAAACAATAAAGTTGAAATTTAAATTATTAGCAACAAACATCCTTCTTCATTTGTTTGATTTTATCCAAAACTCTTCAAATTTCATTCACAGTTTATTCCAATAAAATTTAGATTTTAGATTTTAGTATATTATATATATGAATTTATGTATATATATATATATATTTTAAATTAGAGGTACATATATATGCGGTGCAATACGAGCAGAAATAAAAATCTTATTCTGTATTCTATACATATATATGCGGTGCAATGCGAGCAGTGAGAGTAGAAATCTTATTCTGTATTTTATACATATATATGCGATGCAATGCGAGCAGAAATAGAAATCAAAATCTTATTCTGTATTATGTGCCACGTCGTGGTAATAGAAAAAAATTAGATCCTAAACTACAGTAGAAAACAAAATAACCACACCATACCAGATGGTAAATTTTGATTTAAACATTTTGTACGGTTAAAGTGAAAATCTGCTCACAACTAATCTCAAGTAATTGAATTCAAGCGAAAAATAAGTAATTGGCCAACATCCACACCTAGATCCTCAATCAGGCTTACTCTTTCTTAGGATAGGCAAACGTGCACTCATCCTTCACTTTTGTGGGATTAATACATCTTACTTTTGTTTGTTTAAGTGCTTTATTTGTACCTTTAACAATTAAATGACAATAATTAATAATTGTGTTCAAATGTCTTTTTCTATACAGTCATCAACTGTACATTTTTTTCCACTAAAGGGGCGGGGCAACTGGGGAAGAAAAGTGCGTACTTTTTTAGCTATAATTATACCCACGTAATTATTAAAACACTTCTAAAATAAATGAAAATAAATCAGAACAAGAAATAAAAAAATAAAAAGACATATTAAAAGCACCCTAAACAACTTCTTAAAACTATCTCTTCCCTATAACTTTAGAGAACAAAACAAATTAGTAGTTATAATTTTAAAGATAAAAGTATTGAATTATTGAATAAAAAATTATGAAAAAAATAATTAACATTATAAAATAAAATACAAGATATTGGAAAGAAAAAATAAATAAAACAAAATAAATTAAGTACAAAACAAATAAATTTCGTCTTTTGTTCTACTTTAATTTAATATTAAAGAGATTATCAAAGAAATTAAAACTGAATGAGATGAATTATGCATAAAAAGAAATTTAAAAAAATAATAATTATAATGCAAAAAATGGAATGAAATTTTTAGTAAGAATGTTCATGTGAAAAAGAATGAGAGTTGTGAAATCCGAGTGTTTTTTTTCATCTCCACTAAATTAAATGTCTATTTTAGTTATTTTATTAATTAATAATACGTACTTTTTATGCCAAGTTAGGATATATATCTTCTTTTTTTTTTTTTCTTGATAATTAAAACTATAAGGATAAACTGCGTCGTGTCCAAATAATCTTGAATCACGTTTGTAGGGCTCGCTAACAACCACTTGATGAATAAACTCTCCAAATGAAAATCTTTATCTTATTAGGCAAAGAGAGAGACCAAAATCTCTGCCACCAAGACTGGCTTGCAGTATGAGTAGACGAAGATACTCGTTCCAGTAATGATTTTGCCAGCCGGCAGCTAGATTCGACGGAATAAAGCCCATTAGTGGTGTGATGCCAAAAAAAACAATTTTTTATTTTAATTTTTTAATTTGTAAACAAAAATTTTAAAAGATTCCATGGGAACAATTATTTATTTCTGTTTTCATGTACTTCTTCTCTTTTGAATCAAAAGACTTTTAATTTCAAAAATTATTGGAAAAACTATTTACTCTCTCATCATGCAGAAATTATTTATTTACACCATTTTTAAAATACATTCCCAAATTAATTTTTGAAAGTAATATTATTTAAACTAATTTTTGTGCTCAGTTAGAGTTCTAACTAAAAAAATTCCCATCAAATGACGGCAAAAGAATCGACAACACCGCAGCACTTGGAGTGTCCGGAGATAATTTGCCCTAAAGAGTCTAAACCTGTAGTAGCCGACAAAGTTAGGTTCTGTTCGCTGGGTTTATTAATCGCATGAGCTTTAAAAAAAAAAAAATATAAAAAAAATGGCCAATTCGGCCATAGGCAGAGCAGAACTCCAACAATGTTTCGTATTTAAAATCCACCCAAGTAATTTTCCCATCATCACCAAGTGCTATCCTAGAGCCTCGATGAAGAGGTTTAGATATATCTAAACCCACCCTTACATGAGCATACTACCCACAACAAAGTCCTTTCTCATCAGTATCTACGTATACACAAAAACCGATACTATCTCTAACCCTTAAGCCAATCACGAAGTTGGCTGTCCAACGCAGCCGAAACTAAACCCTTTTTTGGCAAGGAGTTGTGCACTAATGACCTCACCTAATTATTAAAATAATAATAATTAAGTGCAGAATCATTGTTGTACTAAACTCAATAATGTCAAAAATAAATTCATCCATAACTATTAAAGGGTCTATGCAACTCTAGATTTATGGATATACGAATATTCCAGAAAATAAAATAAAAGACAAATAAAGTATGTGCTATCAATGATTTACATGTTGATCTAATAAAAGTCAGAACTGAGGAAAATTATAAGCCCCTCACTTGGTGTGGATAAAAAGTGTTCCTACCTTTATATTCTGGCTACTGCTAGCTCAATGCACAAGCCACAAATTATAATTTATATTTAAATAGTATTTGATATATCGTAATACATGTTTGCTGGATATTCCTAGATAATAGAAGCTGTAATTTCTCATTAAAGATTTTGACCTTCTTTATATAAACCGACAGCCGTTTAGTTTAGGGCTAAGCATGGGGGCTCTCCTTTACTGCTGCATGGTGTAATGAGAAACTGCTAGCCTAGTAGTTCATTTGCACAAACCGGGCTCCATAGCATTTTGAATTGTAGTGAGCACCATTCTCTGCTCAAGTGAGTGTAGGGCCTTTTGTGATGATTCGCTTCTTATTTACGTATATGGCTTTAAGTGGGATGGCAAATGTACTTGTTCTCTTCTTAGAAAGTTAGGAATTTAAGTCACCACTGTTACTATGTTGAATGGGGTGTATATACAGACAATTCATTTTGTTTGAAATCTATATAAGATATAAAGTACGCAAAGTCATATGAGATTATTTGGGTATATTGTTTTCTACCACTAATTAATTTTGATCTGTTAGAACGACAAAAAAAAAAAAAAATCTTCTTGCCCATTTACTCGATAAAGTCACATAATTAATAGGTCAACCATTACTTAATAGCTATAATCATGTTTATGTACCATTGATTATATTTAGTTATTTATAGATATTTAGCTATTTAAACTTATAAGTAAGTTTCTTTAAATCTCTAGATTTCTAAAACTCCTTATTCGGTCTATTGGACTTCCTTTTATTATAAACTTTCAAATTTATGGAATGCTCTTTCTCAAAAGACCTTAAAAAATCATCTTAATTTTGTTTTTCCTTAAAATGAAGATTTGATGTTTGCGTGAGTTAAAATGTTGACTATAAATTGAGTTTTTGAGATTTAAAAGGTCTAATCGAAATCTAAAGACCTTATTATTGATTTGAAGCTTCAAATTACGTTTTTTCGACTTGAAAATCACATTTTGGCAAAATTTTTCCATTGGGCTTGACTGGCGCCAATTGAGTTCAACTGGGCGTTTTGGGCTTTTCAGTAATCATGACATCAAACAAAATTTTCATAAAAAACAAAGAAAAAAAACAATTTAAATAAGAATGTATAAAACTACACGACCCGAGAGCATGAACATTTGTCATTTATACTCGATTCTTCTGTAACAAGGCCTTCACCAAGGCATGCTAATATGGAGTGCAAAGGTGAGGATGGCGTTGGGATTCAACTCCAACCCAATGCCACTTTTAAACGATAAATTGCGGTTAACACCAAAAATGAACAGTATCAATAATGGTGTGGAACTGTTCAATCACGCCTAATCTCTCTCTCTCTCTCTCTCTCTCTCTCTCTCTCTCTCTCTCTCTCTCTAAGTTTTCTTATTTTGCAAAAAAAATCCTACAAACTAAATTATAGTTTTCTATTTTTGACCCCAGCTTCATAGTTTTAACAAAATTAACTACTCTTTGCTATCAAAAAATAAAAATTTTCCTTTTGTGTCCCAATTTCACACCAGTGTTTATGTTTAATTCTAATGTTTTGATAATATAAATTTGTTTTAAAATAATATATTAATAATAAATGTGTCATTTTAGTTAATAAAATATAATTTACTAATCTATTAGTTTCTACAATTTTGTTAAATAACAGAACATATTATTGAATCAATACGTTAAAAAAAAATGTAGGTGGACATAATTGGTGAAATAGATAAATAGTAGGAATTAGGAAAAAAATGCTATATGGAGAGTAGATAATAAGGAATATATATGAAATAATCTTTTTTGGTGTGAGAAATTGTATAATGGGTTGGAGATAAAGTTATTATTTGATATAAAAATTGCACTATTTTAGTGTGAAAATTGCACTATTTTAGTAATATGAGTTGGAAATACCCCAAATTCGTAATAAAAATTTGATGGAATAGGAATGATATATATTGGATAGGAACTAATCCATGTTTTTTTTTTGGTTGGGAACTAATCCATGTTATTGTTTCTTAGAAAATAATTATCTTCAACAAGGCAATTTTTTTTTTAACATTTTATGAATTGAACACATACTTATTCATGGAATTTATTACGATGCTAAATAACTTAAGTCTAAATCTAAATTCATGTATAAGATCTTATTTTTCGACCAGATAGACAATTATTGAGGTCTAAATCTAAATTCATGTATAAGATCTTATTTTTCGACCAAATAGACAATTATTGAGCCACAAAACTTAGAAGTAAGAATCAATTATTTTTAAAGCAATAGGTTAAACACTGTAATGACTGTGATCAATTGTTGAGGCAGAATAACATCATTTGACTACAATTTTGATTTCCTCACAATAGTTTCAAGGGGAATTTAGAGGGTTACGAAGTAAGATTTTATAAACATGACACTTTGAGGTCCAAATTTGAATATCAAGAGCTTTAACCTCCAACATCGAAAAGGAAAGCATTGTCATGGCCTTGGCTTTCAACTCCATGGCTTTTGCTCAGGAAGATTGTGGCCTTTTGGTCAATTTGGCTAACAAGCTGTGGGGAAGTTATGGTGATCAGTTATGGTATCTACTGCAAGATGAATATGAAAACCAAATAAGCTATTTTATTGGGATCCGAAAGAGAGGATTTATGACGCTGTTGAAAAATTGAAGGCTGGTTTGCTTGTGATGGGTGAGTCTCTTTTTCTAGAAAGAAAAAAAATAAATTTATGTATAATGGCAAGATATTTGTTTACGGGGTGGGTGACTGTACAGATTATATATTAATAAAATCACCTAAGAGTCCCACAACAGACATTTTTATATCAAAGTCACTTCATAAGATACTCAAAACATTAGTAATATTCGTATAAGATACTGAAAATATTAGTAATATTCGTTTAATTGACACGTTTGATATAAAATTGACTTGAATTTGACTAGAATAATTAATCTGTTTAATTACAATGTATCGTGAGACATGGAATGACTATTTCATATAAACTATTTCTCGATGAATTTCGTGTAAATCAAATGAAAATCATAAAACTAACATTACCATGTGGGTCAACTAAGAACAAAGCCATATAGGGCTATGTGGGGGCAATTACCCACTAAACTTCGTTTAGTTTCAAAATATATATAAGGTTTCTCTAAAATTAGTTTATACTCCTCTTGAATTTATCTTTTGTCTACTCAATACTCATAAACTTTTATGTATGCTTCCTTAAATTTTGAGTTACTTTTTCCAAAAATAGAGCCTACTTGATTTTGCTTTAATTGGATTAAATTCTTGTCTCGGTTCTTGAACCCAAAATGAGGCAATTAGGTTGATACAACACAACTTGAATTGCCACCCCCAGATCCCAAATTCACATAGTAATTATGCAAATAAAATTACAACAAGAAGTGTGACATCGTAACTTAGTAACCAATTGTTCTAAATATCAAAAACTTAAAAAATGATACAGTGGTGTCAAATAGGCCAAGTAAGGTCGGCCTGACCCATTTTAGTGTTAAACTAATTACCAAGCCCATCCTAGCCTATAAGCCTGCCTAAAATCAGGCCTAGTAGACGGGCCAAGATAAGCCTGGGTTAGCCCATGATGGCCAAGACATTATTAAGTTATTTTTTTCTCACTTTTAATTTAATAAAATTTGAACATAAAATTGATCATTAATAGGTTACGCCACTAAACTCTATATATATTTCTATGTTTGTCACTTTAAAATCAACTTATACTATTATTTAACATATATAAATTATAAATTTACGTATACTTTTTCATGAGCTTGATTAGGCTGACCTTGGGCTCCAAGCCTATCTTTGACCGTAGCTCATGACAGGCCATTATGGATCGACTCATGGGCCTAAATGCCTAAGTCCAACTTGGCCTAAATTTCATAAGCCAAGATGAGATGGGCCTATAATTAGGCTAGCTGATTCAATTTCAGTATGGACCCGGGCCAGCCTAAGAGCTTGGGCCCAAGTTGACACTTCTAAAATGACTATATTATAACCCAATTATACGTGACTCATTATAGTCTTTAAAAGTAAGATATTTGAACTTTAGACTTTAACAACATTGGAGATAAAAGTGTGATTACTATTTATGTTAAGCCTACGACTACTCTAAAAAAGTCGTATTAGCGCTAGAGATAATCAAAAGAGAAAAGTACGTGGAATGCCATTTTTTGGCTCCCATGTTAACGAATATCTTTTTTTTTTTTAAATATATATATATATATATATTTGAACTTTTATATTCTTTTTTAAATGTACTTTTAAAATATTTTGCTTTTACCCCTAAATGAGCTGGTACATTAGCAAGCTCAGAATTGGGCGATGCACTCTTCAAGCTCAAGCAACAATTGAGTGCTTTCTCTCATAGTATATCATTAGTAAATAAATAATATACCAATTTATAATAATTGTAAATAATTAATTTATGATGATATAATGATAAAATCTTATTATTATAATTCAGAAAAAGAGATACATTTGTTTATAAAATAAAAAGCCATATCTACTAAACTTTACTCTCAAAAGTGGGATATTCTTGTACAAGTCCTAAAAAAAATTTGCACTCATGTGAAAATTACATAAATACCCTTTTTTTTTTCCCCTTTTAGCCAAATAGCTGAACTTTGGATCATAGTTTGCGAAATGATCGTTTTTCAAACATTGTTAAAAAATGATTAAATTTCAAAAATTATTTTAAAAATGGCCATTTTTCATATTAGTATGTCAAAATATATTGATTTGTTTGAAAATTGATTCACTTTTTCAAAAATTGATTTACATTATAAAACATAGGTCAATTGAAATACAACCATTTATCAAAATAAAATTGTAAAATAATTATTTATTAAATAGATTTAAAAATGGGTATTTTTAAATTGATATATAAAATAATGGCCTTTTTTTTTTTATAAATACTCTTTTTTTTTAAAGGTATAAGGATTTTTACATAAATCAAGGATCAATACCAATGAAAAATTGAAAAATTCTAGATAAATTGAAACTTTTAAGAAATTCCAGATTCGTTTAGAAAATTACCATAGTTGATAATATTTAGAAAAATACTATTTTTAAAAAATTAGTACCGTTTAAAAGTACTCAAAATGGCCAATCAAGTTTTTGGCATAACCAAGAATTACTTAAGGTAATTAGTCTGATTACTTCACGTAACTTGATCAATTACCTCAATTATCTCTTCAATCAGTAAAACAAAATGATATTTTATGAATGGTTTTAAAAATGGTATATTTTAAATAGTTCTAGAATTTTTTTAAAAAAAACTTAAAAATCCTAGATTTTTCAATTCTTTTAAACTTTACTATAAAAAATCGAATTTCCTCTATTGTATACGAGTATTAACTACTAAAATAAAAAATAGTTCGGTACTGGTGAAATATAAACAGGTACTTAAATTTCACAATCATTGATGTGGCGTCAGTGCAGTGAACCATAAATGGGCTGGGCTCGAGGCTTGAGATAATAAACAGTCCAATAGGTTGCCTAAGCCTACTAGGGAGCGAAAAAAAAGGGGGGCTTTTTAGCGCCGTGAGTAGGATTTTTATGCAAAATGATCGTTTTTGAAATACTATTAAAAAAATTAAATTTTGAAAATTATTATTTTTAAATATTTAGTATATCAAAATAAATTGATTTATCTTTTGAAAAATTAATTTACTTTACAAAAAAATAAATCAACTAAAAAATGATTATTTATCAAAATGAAATTATAAAAGGGTCGTTTATACCTGGGGATAAAAACAGTCATTTTTAAATTGATCTTAAAAAAAAAAAAAAAGGTCATTTCTTATAATATACTTAAAAAACCCGACACCTCACGTACCGCATTAAATCTAGCAACGTGTCAGCAATTAAATGCGGTTTCACATATAAAAAAGCATCAGCGGATCCATCTTATGACAACCCATCGCTTCCTTCAAGAAAACACTCCACTTGTCCTAGTTCTTTAATTCAAAGTCAGTTATTTCTTCGCCTTTCTTTTTTTCTCTCTCTCTCCGAGCTCCTTGCCATGGCTTCCGCCACCGGCGACCATCGCAATCTCCGGCTAGATTCGATTCCCCTCATCGACCTCCGCCTCCTGTCCCAGTCCGACCTCTTTTCCCTCTCTCTCTCCTCTTCCTCTTCCTCGTCTGACCCTCACCGCCGCTGCAGCGGCGACGACGACGTTCTGATCCCCAAAATTGACCGTTCCGTCTTCAACGAATCCGCCGGCAGCCGCAAGCAGACCTTCTCTCGCCTCCGCCTCGCCCCTCGCAACTCCCAATTGTCGTCTTCCGCCTCCGCCTCCGCCTCCTCCGCTGCTCGCCGTCAAACCTCCGAGCCACCCCTTGACCAGGAGACCTTTCGGATAATCGGCCTTCTCAAGCAGCTCTTCGCCTCCGAAACTCACGCCGAACTTGTGTCCGTGCCCGTCGATTACAACGACTCCGTGCCGGAGTCCTACGGCGATGTCCTGCACAATGTCCCCATTGACGTTTTGGTCGATTCGGCGATGAAGAAACGGAAGCGAGGGCGGCCGCGGAAGAATGCGGTTCCGGAGTTTTCGAAGAAGGCCGAGAACGGGGACCGGAAATTTGGGGATCCATTGCCGGTTTCGTCCAATGCGGTGTCGTATAATTTGGGGAGGGGCATTGTTCCGGTTCCGGTTGTGTCGAATTCGGAGGGATTCAGTAATGCTGCGATGGCCATTGTTGCGTCTAATGAGGTCTTGCACAGTCCTGTGGTGCACACTGCTGGTGGCGGTAGTCAGGGGAAGCGAAAGCGAGGGCGGCCGCGGAAGAACGAGATTCGCACTGTTGAGAACGCCAAGAGTGGTGGCGATAAGGCGGTTCGTGATGCGAAAGGGAGAGTGAATAAGGAGGAGGAGTTGGTGAATGTGAACTCGAATTGGAATGTCAATGATGTGGATTTGGTTGCGTTGGGGAATCTGGACGACCCATTTGGTGAGGAGTTGAGGAAGAGGACGCAAGGGTTGGAGACGGAGGTGGAGTTGTTAGGGTTCTTGGGAGGGTTGGAGGGGGAGTGGGGGAGTTGGAGGAGGAAGAAGAAGATTGTAATGGCGAGCGACTTTGGTGATGTTCTGCCCATTGGTTGGAAGATTATGATATCTCTCAAGAGGAAAGAAGGCCGTGTCTCGCTCTTTTGTAGGCGATACGTTAGGTTTCTCCTTGCTCTCACTACTTTTATTCGTTGTTAAATTTGTGTATGTTGTTTGATCTAGATTTACGTAGTGATGGCAATGAGTTCAACATCATGGAACTTAACTGGTAAAATTTTGTTCATGAGTGAAAAATAAAAACTGGTCAATATTGTTCACAATGGCGGGAAAAGATAGTTTGTGAAGCGGATATTTGAAAGTCAAACTGGTAGTGTTTAATTTCTTAACCATTTGAGTTTGTCTGTACTTATCTCTATCTAAATTTGACAACATAAAAAGAGTTATTGTTTGAAACGCTAAATCAGACATTCTTTCTATGCGGCGTTTCTCGGTACTGATTGCAGTTATAAACTTCCTACCTCAAATTTTTATGGCACCGGGCTGCTTTTTTTGCGTCCATACTGGTTGTATGGCTTATTATGAAGTTATGGTAGATTCTTTGTTGATAGTTATTTGTTTTTGTTTTCTTTGAACTGAATGCTAGTATGGTTCGTACTGCTTATGCAAAATTTCCTGATTTGGTATTATTGTCCAGCCCTAATGGGCAGCAGTTTGTCTCCTGCAAGGAAGTTTCTTCCTTCTTGCTCTCCTCCTTTGGACTTCAAGATGCAGGCCATTTAAAACCTGACCTTGCTGATGGCAAAGTTGAGGTTGCTAATCAAGTGGGTTCTGAAGATGTAAGTCATCTAACCTGATCTCTTTAAACTATTTCGTTTTATTCATGATTTTTATTTTAAAGTACGCAACAGGATGCAAATGAGCTCGTAAGCTGCTCAAGAGGTCCACTTACATCTATTACTGATGATTGGAAGCAGGGCATCCTCTTGGAAACAACAAATCCTGGGGACGTTCAATTACCGAATGTCTTCAAATGCCACCATCGCACAATGACTTTAGATGAGAAAAATGACTTAGTCCACCACCTTTTATCATCTCATAAGGATGCAACCAGTTGTAATTCTAAAATTTGTGAGGGAGTGATCTTTAAAGACAGAAATTATGAGTGCCAGTACTGCCACAAAATACTTGATGAAAAAATCTGTTATAACGGTCGTGTTGCAGTGGATGCAAAGGATGATATGGAGAGCATTGATGTTTTACAAGGGCTAACAAGCGTGCCGAAGAACCCTGATCCTTCACTAAGTGGTGTTTCACCAATATCCTTGCTGATGCAGGAATCAGTTGGAATTGATGAGGAAAACCCTTCTACTGTGGCTGCTAATGATGATCTGAGTTGTGGTTTCGTTCATAGCAAATTAAAAGCAGATACTGTCACTGAAACTTGTATAGATAGAGACAGGTTCGTTCAATTTTCTGATGAAGAGCAAGCTACAGATGCTAGCAAAGACAAAATAGATCATGAATTTTGTGAGAATCAGGCCAGAGTTCTTCTTATGACTAATGGTGAGTTGGAAAGGCTGGATGAGGCTATTAAAATTTCTATAACTGCGACCTCAAACAATGAGAACAAAACTACTAACAAATGTTCTGATGGAATAGATGTTGTCAATTGCATCTCTATTAGCACTATGCAGGAGCCCAAATTAGATACTGATCCTCAAGCTGGTTTTCTTGCTTCCAGCAGTAAGGAAAAGACTCGTAGTGCTAAAGCTGATGATATTGATTATCAGCAATTTACTAGCAGAGTGGAAGATGGGAATGATGAGTCAATATCTGGTCATTGTAGGCCCAAGAATGAGGAAGAATGTAGTCCAGCAAAGGATGCAAATGTTTTTCTGGCTTCTAACATAATTGATTCTGTGCATGAAAAAAATACGGAACCTAGTCTCTGTAGTTCTAATATTGATGAGAAACCACATTTAGTTAGCAATGGTGGTAATAGTGTTTCTTCTAGTACTTTCTATGAGTCTAAGATTATTGGCTCTAACAGCAATCATGTTACATCAGACACAGATGCTGTAAGTGGTGGTGATCATGGTAGAAGTTCAGGAAGCTATTTACGTGTTCCTCCTTTAAATGAGCAAGATTTTGTTGATGTAGTTAACACACAGAATCTCAATTTTAAAATGGAGGAACCCTCAGAAAAAACGAGTTTCCAGAGCAATGTTTTTACTTCAATTGTTGATGACAATAATGTGAATAACTCTTCTATTGGCGTAGTTGATGTCAGAAACTGCAAGGGTAGTGAGTTTAGCGTTGCTTTTGATAGCAAGGATCAGGGAATTCATGTGGACACCATCCCATGCATAGAGCGAGACGGAAAGTCTGGAGGTGACTCACTTAATTTATTCTCGTACGAAGATAAGTTTGCTTCAAAAGATAGTGTGGCCTGCAATACGAAAATGGATGATGTTAAACAGGAAAGGGATTTTTCAGACAGCGATCTGTTAAGCCAATTTGATTATGAAAAAAGCTATGATGGAATAAAGAATGTGAATAACCTACCCGTAAGATCAATGTACTCGAAAAACAAAGAGGTGAGGAGCTTATGGAATAGGGAGGTCTTTGGTCATTTTGGCAGCAGTTACACAGGAATGGGTGCTAGTGCTGGTACAAGCACTGTGAAGGGAAGGAGTTCTGAAGGATTTTCCCTTGTTATTTCAGGGAGCGACCAGACATTTTCCATCACAAATAAAGTACCTGATACTTGCAGTAGCACTGTGGAGGAGCTTAAGTTGAAAAGAGCTTCTGAATTTGGTCTAATTCATCCATCTGGTAGTGAGCAAATACATGCTGTTGGAGATACTAAATCAGAGGATGCTACCACGTCTAGGAACAATGAGTTGATAATTGGTTTGGGAAAACATGGACGAACTTTTGGAGATGTCATGCCTGAGCTTATCTGGAAAACTGATGAACAAAATTTTCAGCTGAGCAGATTAGCTGATACTTCATCTGCTCCAATGCAATTATCTGGCTGTTATTCGAACTCCAATATATTTTCAGACGAGGTATGAAAAACAAAAGATTTCTAGTATACTGTATCAAGTAATTACGTAAATCTTCAAGCAAAAAAAGGAAAAAGGAAATTAAAAGGATAATAGAATTCTCTGGACTTAGATGAGGTGCTTTTTCTCACTCTCCACTGGAGCGTGGGCCTTCAGTTACTGCTTTTAGTCCTCCCTTGAATAGACATGTTTATTTTATTGTCAGTACTTTTTTTGGCTGAAGATTTATAGTATGGAATTGATTGGACTGCTTGTCGTCAACAAAATGTGTGTAAGATATTCTTTGGCATTATACTGGTTTTTTTATGAGATTTATGTTACACGATTTATTTTGCTGGAAATTCAGATTTTTTAGCTAGAGCTTATTATGAGTCGCCATTAATGATGGTTATTCCTCTTCTATCCTGTAATTATTTTCAATTATGCTAATATTAGATGACGTCAGGATTCTGGTATTTTATATTTGTCATGAGAACTACTTAGGAATTCTACTTTTGTTGGTAGGGTGCCTACGGAAATCTGAGTGTGGATGACAAGGTTGAGAGCATATCAGATCTGGTTGGGTTGGAATCAAGTAGCACGGAACAGTTGCAGTACAATTTTCTGACTGCACAAGGAACCTCCAATTCATATGAATCAGAGGGCTTCTCACATGCAGACATGAATCAAGGTTTTGATTCCTCTTTTTGGCTTGCAAAGGAAGAATCGACTCTTTTTCCAAAGACTGCTAGCACACATGAAACCATTGCTGTCTGTGTCTGGTGTAGCAAGGAGTTTTATCATCAGGTTGTTAGCTCTGGAACAGAATTAGATTCAATGGGCATCATGTGTGCGACCTGCCAGGCCAAGTTCTCTGGGTAACTCAATCTACTGCAGTTTTCCATTAGTGCTCTGGCTCCGGTGATGATGATCCAATTTTTTGTATATCCAACATCTTATCGGATTCCTAGATACAAGGTAATCTCCATAGCCAAATGATGGCTCCGCTCTTTTGATGTGTTCCCTTTTTTTCAGAAGCATGCTGGACCTTTGGAAAATGTGCGACTAGTGTTGCTCAAATTATATTGTGCACGATATTATATTAGCTGTTTGAGACACAAATGCAACTGCGGTGGATATTCTGAAAGACGTAATTAATAAATTTGAGAATGCTGAATGGTCATATCCTCATAGGTTCCGGGACGTGATAACGATTCTTGTTAGAAATGGAACTGTAGGGACACTAATGTCTATAATCACCTATGATAAAATTTATGAAGTTTTCTGTGGAATTCTGCTGTTTGTAGGTGGCACAGTTTTCAAGGGTTTGTAGCGATTTCTTTTTTGCCATGTTTACTAATTCATAATGGACCGCTAAGGGAATGGAAATATGAGAAGTATTTCCCCTTTTTTGTCAAGTCATATGTTTACTTATATGTTTAGGGCGTGTTTGCTGATCCGTAATGGAGAGCAAAAGGAATGGGAAATGCTTTCTCTTTTGTGTGTTTGCGTACCAAATAGAAACACATAAAAGGGAATCCTAGTTTTCCCACTTATTATTTCTTATTCCCCTTAATTCCTTTTCTATTGATTCCCCTTACCCTCATTCGCTTTATGGAGATGCTGTTTGTGGGGCAATAAGTAGATGCATTGAGAAAAAAAATAGATTGGAATTTAATATCATTATCTGGTGGTAAGATGTAAGAGATGGGGTTATTGTCGTGCTGCTTATGTCATGTCTTGCTGAACTAAAAAGGAAGCTAGATTTTTATTTATTTATTTTTTTCAAATAACTTTTTTGTGTGTATTAGACGTATGTTATGGCGTATCTCTCTCTCTCTCTCTCTCTCTCTCTAAGTTTTGTTTTGGTGCTTTAGGTTTTCAAAGGCTTCTTGTTCCAACGCAGATTATGAAAGCTATATTTTCCTTTTTCTTTATAAGAGCAAGTTCTTATATTTTACAGAATCCCTGGTCGTCAATCCCCTTTAGATGATGATGTTGATGATAATGACCATGGATATTCTAATTAGTCGTTCTTTCATTTTATTTTTTATTTTTCAAAACTAGGTGGATGCAGTTTCGGAGAATGCAGGATTTTGTTGATTTGCTGTTCAGGTTATGCATTATATAAGGCTAATTTTTGGAGTTAGAAGGTGACCTACTGTGCCATTCATATTGCTTTGTCTCCTCTTTAGTTCAAATGATTGTTTCATCACTGACTAGTGATAACAGATTTAGGCATTTTTTCGGTTGACCTATTTTTTCCCCTCAAGAAGGAAACTGACTAGCCTTTAGGCGGTTCTTTGACTCCCCATTATAAGCATTTCGGGGAAAAAAAAAAAATCATATCTGCGTCTGGAATAGTGTTTGTTTGTCTGCCTGTAGACTAATGTGCCTACACCGCTCACTGGACTGTAACCTCTTTCTTGTATTCTAGGTGTGATTTTCATTTGGGGAGAATTAAAATGAATGACTTGTGGCATCAGCTTGGAAGTTGCTGATAGCTACTTTTTATGTTCTTGATTTTTCTGTTTTTGCCTTTTATTTCCTAACATGGTTGGTTTGGCATTTTCAATTTTCTTGTTCAACTATTGAATATTAGCATTAGGCTTTATTGTCAGTGTATCTTGAGCTCTGAAACAGACTTATTAGTCATTGATTCTACCTGGAGAAAATGGGAAGGTCAAAGTGGGTAGCCCTTTCTTTCGTCGTAAATTACTATATTGACTTGTGTTGAACTCATCACGTATATCGACTACTAATCTTTTTTTTTTTTGGGGGGGGGGGGGGGGGGAGAAAAGTATGGAGTCTTGATCTTGTCACCTTTTTTTTAGCCCCATCTTATCTGCATCTCTGTACTCCTTCTCTTTGTTCGTCCTGGATACTCTCAGATCTCTACCCTTATTTATCATTTGTCGGCGGTGTGTGGAATGAGTTGGTAGTCATATATTTTATAAGTAGTCGTTAAATTGTTTTTGCCAAATAAAAGTTAAAAAAAAATAATTGTTTTTGCGACTGGCTGGCAACGCATGTGTCTAACAAAGTAGATCATGCTCTGCTTAAATGTTACACTAACTAGGAACTTCACAAAAGATTCATTCAACGCACCAAAAAAAACAAGAAGGTAAAAAAGAGCTACCACTTAGCTTTGTACTTCAGCTCTCTGTGCTTGGGAAAAGATTTTGCTGGAATTTATTTTTCTTTTACTTTCGTTATTAGTGGGGGAAGAAAGAAGACGTGGCATGGCATTTCTTTTCTTGCCAAATAAGAATTAAGAAAAGAAATTTTTTTTAAAAAAAAGACTGAAGAAGAAAACGAGTGTGGAACTGAGACTGGTCTCATTTTGATTGAGGTTTGGTATTATCCTTTTCTGCTGCATATATCTAAATCTAGAAACATATTTCCAAAAGTCTTGATTTAGGATCAAAGTGGTGATTGGCGTTACAATAAAACAAAAGTATGACTATGTTCTGACAATAAAATTCGGATGATATCCTGTCCTTATTTATCCCCATATCAACGTCAATTAGAAATCAAATCCATTCTGAATTTGTCTTAGAAAAATGGAAGCATAATACTTATGGCTAATTCTCAATTTCCTCTTTTTTTTTTTTTTTAATTTCTCTTCTCATTCTTTAGAGTAAAAAAAATACCCAACTGATTAGAAAGATAGGATAACATTAAATGAAAGAAAATAAAGAAAGAAAACAAAATTCTTAATGGCAAATTTATCAGAGGAAAATGAAATCATTTTTAGGAAATTAATAATAATAACAATAATAATAAATTATCATATTGCCAAAACCGGAAACTCCCAGTCCCAGCTCCCGGCTCTAACCCCCACCCCCCCCCCCCCCAAAAAAAAAAAAGAGTGACCACTCAGATTGTGGCACCTTTGACAAAAATCAAAGACACATTCTCTCTCTCTCTCTCTCTCTCTCTCCATTTTCAACCCCCCACAGCTTCGACGCGAGGAAGATGTGCCGGCCTTCCACCGCGATTTCGACCCAATCTTCTTCAACTTCCATATTTTAGGTCCTTTTTTTTCGCTGAAAATAATAAATTTTGGGTTTGGGTTTGGGTTTGGGTCTGGGTGCGGAGGCGGGTGCGGTAGTTCCAGCGTCTTCGATCTTAATGGGGGTTAGGGTTTGGATGAGTGAGATCCTTTTCCTCTTGCTTCTATGGGAGAGCCTCGTCCTCACCTCCGCTTCCGAACCCAGTTTCTGCCCTCCAAATTCCATCACTGATTCGATCTTAGGGTTCTCACAATCCAGTTGCCCCCTCTACGCCGATTCTCGATCCTTTCCCTTCAATGGTGTTACCGAGGTACTTTTATATTTATATCTCTATATGTATATATTTCTCTCTTGTTTGTATTTGTTGAAATTGTGATTGTGGGTTTTATTCGTTTTGCTGGCCCAGTTTTCAAATTGGGGGCTTGTGTTTGAAATTTTGGAATTATTTTTTTTTTTTCAAGGAATTCGGGTTTTGATATTCCATTTTTTTTAAAAGTTAATTGTGCTGATTGTTTGAGGGATTAAGGGTTTTGTTTGGTTTTGTGGGAAGTTTGGAATACTCACATTGCATTTGAAGCAAAATTCGTGTAGATATGTTTTTCAATTTAAGTTCTTTTCTTATTAGAAGGCAATATAAGTTCTTTTTAAATGCTCTATTCAGTATCATCCTAACATGAATTTGCTTGACTGGGGAATGTGATTTTTGTTTTTCTAAGAAATGCTTATTGTATTCAATATCAACAGAAAAATAATCATAATTTAGATGACAAGCTCTGTAATATAGAAAAGTCCCTCTCTGGGGCTTCCTGTCATCATTTCTTTCTAATCTGTTTGGACATGGCAAGCACCTACAGCTTAGTTGAACTTGAGAATTGACGAATTATTACGTCCTAATCACGGCATTTCATTGTTAATGATGTGAAGGGAGATGAGATTTCATTACAAAGGGCACTGAACATGGTTCACAAGAATAGTTATGATTATGTGGCCGTGCTCTTCTATGCATCTTGGTGCCCTTTCTCTAGGACATTTACGCGAACCTTCTCCATCTTGTCATCTCTATATCCTTCCATCCCGCATTTTGCAATTGAAGAATCAGCCATCAGGCCAAGGTTTGCAAATGATACACGCTAAAGTTACTTACGTGATATATTTATTTATTTATTTATAATTATTATTATCTGTTTTGGCTTTTGAGTATAAAATTGTGAAGTTTCTACAGCATTCTCTCGAAATATGGAGTTCATGGATTTCCTACTCTCTTCATTCTAAATTCTACAATGCGTGTTCGATATCATGGCTCTCGGACCCCTGCTTCTCTCATTGCTTTCTATGGTGACGTTACTGGTAAGAATCGAGGCATAATTTGCCCTTTTCTTCTTGTCATATTGATATGCATTAGGAAGCATAACATAATGCATGTTTAATTATTTTCCTCAATGACTTTGCCATCTTTTACCATTTCCCTTTGTTATTTCCAAGTGATATTCATTGAACATGTTGTTTGAATGTAGGAATCACGATTGCACCACTTGATGAAACATCCCTGGACAGAATTGGAGGCCCATCAACTCAAGAGAAACACGGTAGTTCTGAGCAGGAAAGCTGCCCATTCTCATGGGCAAGGTCGCCCGAGAACTTGCTCCGTCAGGAAACATATTTGGCGCTGGCCACTGCATTTGTGGTTTTGAGATTGCTGTACTTAATTTTTCCTTCTTTGCTTGTAATGGTTCAATGTGCTTGGAGAAGGTACATCCGAAACATGAGATTTGGCACCATGTTGGAGCATCCTATCGCCTATCTGAAGCGAGCAGTACTGTTGTCGAACTCCTTAAAGGAGCCTTGCAAGAGGAGCAATTTGCAGGAAGGAGCAATGAATGCCAAAGCATGGGCATCCAAGTCACTTGCCACTGTCTCAATTGGTGATGCAAGCACCAGCCGGCGTGTGCCAGTGAACGAATGCCACTGACCTTTTCAGAAGAAGTTCAGAACTACGCTAAAAGACTTTGACTTCGACTCAGATTATCTATGAATGATCCAGC
The DNA here is from genome assembly GCA_002914805.1 of Parasponia andersonii. Lineage (NCBI taxonomy): Eukaryota > Viridiplantae > Streptophyta > Magnoliopsida > Rosales > Cannabaceae > Trema > Trema andersonii. The sequence goes on from JXTB01000035.1 coordinate 1,574,772, forward strand.
AGCAGAGCGTTTGTGCTGGAAGCTTTTTGTTTAAGAAGCTCATCTCGGAGCTCTTGATCAGGGTTTAAATTTGGGGTGGTTCAACGTCATTCGATGAAGGTGAAATATGTAACTAAATCTTGATGGTGTAGTAATTCATTTTTCGGTTTGTCTATATGTTTTAACAGGGTTACAATATAATCGTAGTCATTCAAATTGCTTTGGGGACCGCAGTTTGCGAATAGGTTAATAATTAGTTCAACCAACCTTCATATCTGTGTACCAAGAAAAGCCATTTCTTATTTTTGTTTTTGGTTTCTCGTTAAGAACTAAGAAATGAATAGCATTTGGTTACTTTTCATTTGGAATGGAATTGAAGGAAGATGGGATACACTGTTATACATGTATAATTTCATCAGTGCCATCAAACTTCATCTAATAATTTCAATAATAAAAACACTTATTATCAGAATATCATTCATTTGTTTGTTCTTATTTCCTTTTAATTATAAAAAAAATACGTGTATAAATAAGATGACAAAAATTAGATTCCGAAAACGTGTTTTGGGGATTCGGTTTCTCAAAAATATCGCCAAACGTGGTCTTATCTTTAGTATTTCCCGGTTAGCTTGCTGGGTCTTCACGCGGACAGACTTCACTCGGCAAAAGGCATCAAATCAATTACTTCTTCGTGTTATAATTAGGGTTTTGAAGAGATCAACATCCAAAAACCAGAGATATCGATTTCGAGAAATTGGTATTAATCCCCCGAATCAAGAGTTTCAGTCTTCAATTGATTCAATCCCAATTTCGTTTCTTGATCAATAAATCCCAATTTCATTCCCTTTCCTCAGCACTCAGATCCAATCGAATTCGAGAAAAGAGGGACTGTGACAGGAAAAGCTGCTGTACAGGTTGAAAGCTTTAATATTTTTGGGAATGGAAAGGAGAGTAGGGCAAAAGTACAAGTTGGGTCGCAAAATTGGGAGCGGCTCCTTTGGTGAAATATATATTGGTTCGTCAGTTCCTTGATTTTATTTATTTTATGTTTTTTTTTCGTTTTCAATTTCTTCTTGTTTCAAGCTTCAATTCATCGATATTCATTGCTGATTTTTGTTCTCAAAATTTGTTTCAGCAACCCATGTTGACACTCGCGAGATCGTCGCTGTCAAGATTGTGAGTTCTCACACGTTTCCTGTTCTTCTTCTTTCCTTTTTCTTCAAATGAAAATAGAAAAAATTAAAAAAAAAAAGCTCTGACTGGTTCTGAATATTGTAGAGCACGCTTATTGAAGCAATACATAAGTGGGTCTATTTGTATTTTCGATAAATGGCTTTGCTTTTGCTTTCTTTGTATATTTCTTTGCTGTAATGGGAAGGAGTTGAATGTTTCTCCCGGAAAATTTGTATGTTTCTTAGGTTGTTATTTTGGTAAACCCATTGTATTTCTGGTTGAGTTATTGTGATTCTTGGTCCAGTTGTACGTTAGTATTAGGTTCTATTCTATAATCAGTGTATTTGTGTGCGTCTGCTTAATATGGTCATTTACGGCCTCGGGCCGTTTAAATTCTGTAGTTAAGAAATGATTACATACTTATTTCTCCTTTCTTGATTTTAGTAAAGCTGTCTGTATTCAATGTAATTGTCTAGACTTCGCATTCCAAATCATGCTAACTATACCGTTTTGGGAAAACAGAACGGAATTCATGTTGAGGAGTCAATCTCATGGTATTGTCTGTAGAGAGAATAAAAAAAGAATTGGTCTGGAAACATTTCAAAAGTTGTGCTTACAAAATATTGTTCTGGTTCATTTCAAAAAAAATATTCTTCTGGTTGCTAATGTTCTTTATTTTGGAGAGCAATGTTTTTGGTATAGTTAATTGTAATTGATTGTGATTCATATTTGAGCCTTGTAGGAGAATGGCAAAACAAAACATCCACAACTTCTCTATGAGGCCAAGGTGTATAAAATTCTTCAGGGTGCAAGTAAGGAAATTATAGTATGGTTTTGTTGGGAAACGGCATGATTATGCAGATTTCCTTCGAATTTTACGTTCTTATCTGATTCCTCAATTTTTGTTAACCCTTCAGGTGGTATTGCAAACATAAAATGGGCTGGAGTAGATGCTGATGACAATGTCCTTGTCCTCGATCTTCTAGGACCAAGTCTTGAAGACCTGCTAGTGTACTGTGGAAGAAGTTTTTCACTCAAAACCATCTTAATGTTAGCTGATCAGATGGTAATTGCAAATTTATTTTATGATGGGTTGCTGTGACTCTCTTGTAGAAGCTTGTATTTTCTGCCTTGTGTTTTGGTATTAGAGAGTTGCTCACTCTGCATATCTTCAAAGTCAATTTTATGCTACTTCACTGTTTGTGTTATTTCAAATATTTTTTTTTTGGGCGTGCTTGAAGTCATTTTTTATTTTTGTTTTTTGGTTTTTATAAGTGAACTGAGAGATGAAGTCGTTCTCAAGATGTTATTTGAAAAGATCTTCATCATTCATTTCACTTTCAAAAACTAAAGTGTAAAAACTAAAAATATAAAATAAATGTTGTCAAGAAAGCCCTTGATGTTTTTATGCAATTTGGACAGACCATTTTAGGTCTTCCTTGGAATGGTTTTTATTCTGCTTGTAGGCATTAGAAGAAGATAAAATACAATTATAGCTTTCAAAATTTCCTTTGAAGTGGCATTTTAAAATAGCTTAAGAAGATGAAAGTGTTATTTTAATATCTGTCATTCCAAAAGGGATAAGATAGTTCTTGCAAAGTGTTATTTTAATATTTTATCTGTTTTAGAGCCAAATCTTTTTGTGTAATATTTAAACACTCCTAGAACAGCTTTTGACCTTCGAAAGCAGAAACAAGTTTCTAAAGGCCATGCATAGACTGGAGTTGTCTGCCCCACTTGGCACCCCCACCCCTCCCTTTCTCCCTTTCAATTTGTGCTAATTTATTTACAGATTTGGTAATTATATCTTTTNCCCTCTCCCGGTTAACCAAATCACAGATCACAAGCATAGAGTATGTGCATTCTAAAGGATTCTTGCATAGAGACATCAAACCTGATAACTTCCTCATGGGTCTTGGCAGGAAAGCAAATCAGGTAAAGTTCATTTGGAAGCACATAGTTAATTTGCAAGGACACTGTTCTCTTAGGGATTCTCATCGGTTCTATTACTTTTGTGTGTGTACTGTGTAGATACACTTGCGAATCAAGTTTCAATTCACAAATCAAGTTTCAATTCATGCATTCTTTCCTACGCCTAACTTCTTTTCTCATTTGGTAACCATCCCCACCTTTTTGTTTTTAATTTCTGTCTGTATTGTATATTTTGAATTTATGTTCAGGTTTACATCATTGATTTTGGGCTTGCGAAAAGATATCGGGATCCTTCCACAAACAGGCATATACCTTACAGGTATATATTTGATCACCAAATCTGTATTTTAAAGCTGGTGACTGTGAATCTCACGTTTGTCGTGCTCATTTTCTTGAGTTTGTGTGATCTGTTTTTATATCTTTTAATTTATGTTGACTTAAGATCCCTGCATTTTCAAATATCATGGTTACAATTGTCTAATTTTTCTTTGTTTCCCCTCCGTAAACTCATGCAGAGAGAATAAAAACCTAACAGGAACTGCACGTTATGCTAGTTGCAATACTCATTTGGGAATTGGTAGGCAGAATATAAGGGTACATGTACTTTTTTAACTCTTGAATTCAAATGCTGGATATAACTCTGTCAATTTCTCTTGGTTTTATGTTTTCAGAGCAAAGTCGTCGGGATGATTTGGAGTCACTTGGCTATGTTCTTCTGTACTTCTTAAGAGGAAGGTAAAAACTTGATGTCCTAATTTTGGGATTTGATATTTGCACCATTTCCATTTGTCTTCCAGTTGCGTTTGATATGTCGATAATCTAGTAAAGAATAAATTTTGCTTAGTGTCTTTGACAGACAATTTGGTCCTACTAAATTGTTTTCCCTGAATGTTGATTTGTTCCTGAGTTTAGCCTTCCTTGGCAAGGTCTTAAAGCTGCCACAAAAAAGCAAAAATATGAGAAGATACGTGAGAAGAAGGTATCAACACCCATTGAGGTATGCATCCTAAATTTTGAACTTAAGTCTTGACAAATTATCAAGTTTTATGTTTATAGTTCAACTGGTTAGATTATTAGTAACCTGAGGCATTCTAAATGAGAAAAAGTGTTTACTGGTATAATTAATTCTAGAAACAGCTTGCAGTTTTTATTAGAAATTTCTTTTTTTTTTTTTCTGGAGAACTGCCATGTAAAAATTTAGAGAAGCATCCTGGAGGGCTGTTGTTTTTTTGCAATATAGACTGATTTATCTTTGTTGTGTAGCAATTTACCCTTCAAATTATAATTTTCATTCAAATTCAACTAACAATTCACACTTCATAGGTTCTATGCAAGTCTCATCCTGTGGAGTTTGCATCATACTTCCATTATTGCCACTCCTTAACCTTTGATCAACGTCCTGATTATGGATTCTTGAGGCGCCTGTTTCGCGATTTATTTACTCGGGAAGGTATTGGTGCTATATTGACATCTTTTCTAGGGGTAGATCTCTTTGTAGAAGTTGACTTCTTCATAGAATTATGTGTCATTTCTTTTCTGTTATAGTTGATGCCTGGTATTGGCTTGCAAAGTAGGTTTCAAGGCACTCTGTGCTGATTATGACTCGGATGCACGGCCAATTATACATAATAACTTCTAGAATGTAAATAAAGATGTAAAGCTTTGTGAACGAATTCGTATATTGTATGGGATTATTCAGGAAGAGAAAAATCAGGCTTGTTGCTGCCTCATTTGGCACTACAAATGTTTCTTCCAGTATGAAATATAGTCTAGATGAAGCGGGCAATTCTGTCCAGTATCAGTATTTGGCAAGAGACATGTGTGCCTTGTTTTATTTTTTTGTTCACACACACGCGCGCAAAGTTTGTCAGTTACTCACTGTGTTGTTCTTGATTCCAAGTGCACCATCTTTTCGACTTAAAACTTAATTGGTTTTGGGGTCATCTACATATAAATGCAAGTCTATCGTTTCTTTTTTATTCTAAAATCGACAATCTTGTTTATTATTTAGTTTTTATGCTTGTTACTTTGTTATATTGTTTCTTACAAATAGACAGTCCTGTTTGTTTCTGATTTATGATTTTCCCACATTTTGACAGGATATGAGTTTGATTATGTTTTTGACTGGACAATACTGAAGTACCAGCAGGCGCAAGAAGCAAAAGGGCAGGCTCAGTTCTCTGTTAGTATTCCACGTGTTCTCTTCTGTTAGCTGTTACCAATAGACCACAAAATTGATGTACAAAACCATGTATATGTTTTAACGTTAAAGCTTTTCTTGTGTTTGAGTGATAATTTTTGTGGATTCTATTTGTTTACTGCGTTTCTAGGACCTGTTCAGTTTCAAGCTTTCTTAACCACTTACATGTTTTCTGGCATTCTTTAGAATTTACAGCCTGTCGGTGTAAGCAGCAGTCGAGCACAGCAGATGGGTGTAAGTAAGCATAAAGGTAAGATCCTGTGCTAAAATTGTTGGACACTGGTTATTTTGTCTAAATTAACCATGTATGTAACTCGGGATTAATAATTCTTTCTAATCTTGGGTCACAGAAGCTAGAAGCTCAAGTAACCTCGCAAATACAGATGTTCATACGCATTTTAGATCATCAACAGCGCAGATCTCTAGCGCTGAAAAGTCGATTGCTACAAATGTAAGTAACCTTGTGATGGAAGTAAAGTCATGGTTCATTTGCTGTCTCTTTTCATGTCATTTTTTCATGTCATCAAGTGATTGTATGCATCGGAAGTACGTCAGCCTCTTGCAACTCTTAATTAATGGACTAAAGCTCTATACTTGTACCTCGTTTGCATCTTGTAATTAATGACTAAGCTCTATACTTATACCTTGTTCGTTGTCTACTTCATCTTCTTTTGTTCCTCTAGTTTAGCAAAATAGATAACTAACTAAAGAGAAATTATGGGTTCTGTTCTATATTGCTGAGGAGACGTGAGGATATTGATTTATAGTTGGCTTAGACCTCTTGAGAGACTTCATTTGAGTAGTGTTCTTCCTTTTTTACTTGATGGTTTCATCCACTTCTCATTAATTTATGAGAGAACAGAGAACCTGAGGTCCCTGATGGGTGCTGTCATACAGAGCTAAGAAGAGAGCAACAAAATAATTCGTATAGGTTCTACCTTGGGAGTTAAGAGAACTTTTGGGTGTGCTTAAAAGAAAGGTTATGATTTCTTAGTTGCAATTATTTGATATTCAATTTGTTACTGTGTATTCCAGGTTGTGAGCAATGTGCCAGTTCCTTCTACTTCGTTTGGCACCAGAAGAAATTTCCCATATTCAGAAGGGCAATCTGAAAATGCAAACGTCAGTCGTGGATATGGGAACAGAGATGTTGCATCAAGTAGCTGGTTCCCATCACTAAACAGAATATCTTCAGCGAAGAAATAGGTAATGGGATTTTCACCTTTCTCAGAATTGATTTTATGTGCTTTCAAATTTTGTAACTTGCCATCTACTGAGCATTTTTAATGCTTTTCCTGCTACAGGTTAGAAGTAGGGTGCTCATCAGTTCGATCGCTCATTGGCAAATAGAGGACGCCTATGGTTGGTGGTGCTGGGCGAAACCACGAAGTAAAAAGAACTTATTTGATGTTGCGCTTGGACTTGACCTATCAGCACTTGAGGATTTCATCGAAACTTAATTTTTTGTTGTGTTCGTGATGTGTAAAGTGTCTTCCCCCAAGATTCTGTTGTTAGTACATCATAGAGTTTCTTTGCTGTTATTTGGTTGTTTTGACTATGTATTTCATCCAATTCAGGATTGAGTTGCTTTGTGTTCTTATTGCTGTATCTTTTTTGGATCATGGCCTTGGATGTTCACCTGGATCAGTTTGAACCTATTCAGAATCTTGGAAAGTAAACCTTATGTTTCAGGTATTATCTTGCTATTTTCTCATGAAGTTTCTGTTAAATTACCTCCCTAAGTTTTCGCCCTACACTGCTACAGAATGAGATGCTTATTTGCATTCCTTTTTCGTTTTTTGTTTTGTTCCAGATGTTGATATGAGAAGGGATTATTCAGATGAATGGGAGGACATCCTTTGGAATATTGATGCCAAATCAAGCTAGTTTTGTCATGTTAAATTATTCTTGTATTGGTCTATTTAATTCTTCGAGCTTCCTGTTAAAAGGGTCTTGATATAATTAGTGGAGTCTAAATTTGGAGCAGGGTCGTCTGTGAAAGGTTTCTCTTTTTTCAGACTTTTGATAGAAAGGAAAAGAATCTAATTCGCCAAAAAACTCAGGAGATTGACGCTTGTGTGCATTTGACTCGCACAGTAGTAAGAATCTTTTGATGGTCATAAAGCTTTTACAGAAGAGACAGTACTTGTTTACCTATTTTGCTGTTCTCTGTCTTCTCTTTTGCTTTAGCCTTTTCTGGTGGGCATGCGGACTGCATTTACTCAAGTCATCACTGCCGGATCATGCCATTATTCGTTTCCCCACCGAAAAAAAAAAAAGACAAAAAAAAGAAAAGACAAGATGAGTTGAAGAGAAGTTAATTATTATTATTTTTTATTTATATATAAGTATCACTTGTTAATGAAAATTTATCAAAATTTATCACGTATATTTTTTTATAGTAAAAAATAAAAAAAATAATATTAATGATATACGTATTTTTATATATTTTATTGTAATCGTTAGATCATTATTAAATAATAATTTAATAATTAAAAATCAATATTATACATAAGTTAAAATATATTTATTAGGTTATAAATGTAGTCCAATTTGGTTCCAACCATGTTTTGACTAAAAGAGGTTAGTTTAACAATATAGTATTAGATAAATGTGACTAGTGTTAGCTAAATTATGAACATAACTGGTCGTTGAGGGATAACATCCCGCTCTTGTTTATCATAATGATATATTATGATGTTTAGGAAAGACACATTACCATAGTATTCTTCACTAGGAAAATTTCCTTAAAAGACAATTGTTGTGGTATGTCCGGATTGTCTCATGATATAATTTCACGAATGACTTTGTACCTTATGGTACCCTCTACCATTTTCAAAACTCGATTGTTGCAATATAAGAGTCGAGAGTAGTTATTAGGAAAGAATCAAAAAGAAACATTAAAAATCAAAAATAAAAAGGGAACTATGTGTCATCTTGCTCCACATCTTTGTTGTTATAGGAACTTTGGAGCCTATGACGAAATCGAAAACTGAATTCAAATCATCCGGTTTAATTTATAAATAATTTATTTGTTGGACATGAATTAAAATATTAAATTAGACACATTTGGAAAAAGATGATTTATGACAATGAGGTATCATGTATTAACCCTTTGATAGTTAAATAGAAAAATAGAAATCGTAGAAATTTGACATAGATAAAATTAATTTAGATTAAAATAACTTTTTAAAGATTTTTCAATAGTATCATGGTATTATGTGAAATAATTTACAATCATAAAAATATGACGTTTTTAAAACTAGTTGATAGTCACAGTGACTCTATATTTTGCTTTGTGCGGGACGAGTAGACTTGTCTTTATTGTAAAAGATAGTAACAAATTAGTGAAACCAAAGACTAATGTGGAAGTCATTCAAAAAAAAAAAAAAAACTAATGTGGAAGGACTATCATGACTAAGTAATCATAATTGCATTGCACGGCCTTAATAATTAAGGTCGGCTACTCATAACCTCTATCAATGGCTGGAAGGGCCTTTAGTGAGTATCAACCTCGTAAATCTCAGAGGTTAAAGAATTGAAATGTTTGAATTTAGTTTTGTTAAATATAGATTTCCTTTGGATCTACTGTATATGATTGGGAGGAGTATGGGTTGTGGGACAATGGAATATTAATTAGTGCGTGACATAATCAAGCTTAGAAATGATGGAGGAGCTATGCCACACGGGTGCCCCTGTTTGGTGGGCTAGTGTTGATGTCATACAGTGCTACCATGCAATAAAAGTTACAATTTTTTAATTTAACAATCTTTTTTTTTTTTGAAAAATAAAAAAGCAAACGGGTAAAAAGCTTTGGAAATATGTTTTTTTTTTTTTTTGTTTTCCTTTTCTTTTTCTTTTTGCAGGGACACTTCCTTTGTGAGAGAAAAAATTAATTACGCTTATAAAATTAATTACGTTTTTTGTATAAGATTTAAGTCATATTTTATAAATTTAAAAACAATTTTTATATAAAAAGTTTATAAAATTTATATAATTCGATTCGAATCCTCCGCTAAATACGCACCACTAAATACGCATTATTGAGAAAAAAAAAAAAAAACAAAACAAAACAAAGGTACAATTTCCGTCAGTGTGCGTGTGTGCGGTGAATTTTAGATTTAAATGTGTGCGGTGAATTTTAGATTTAAATCAAAATGTTAGAGTAAAGGTTTATTTTGAAAAATGTAGTCTCATTTTAGGTTGATGAAGTGGAGTGCAAGTAATTTCAAATTTACAAAATGTGTGTGAGGTGTATTCTTCCGTCTTTTACACTAATTGCGAAGCAATGTACGCACTAAATGTTACGTGGTAGTTTGACTCATTCAGTTGTCTACATGCTGGTTTTGATCGATTGCAACATATGTGGTGTTAGATGTGGATCTATTTTACTTTTGCCTTCTCAACATATAAAACCAATATATGAAATAAAAAGGTACCAATAAGCCTTAATCACAATTTTAGAGAATTTATGGTCCTCTTGGCATGCACAATTAATTGCATAGAAATTTTTTGGTCGTATTAATCCGGAGGCCAGAATAATGGGTGCAGATGGGCCCTCATTTTTTACTTTAGAACATTTGTGAGATAATGGTGACAACAGAGCCCTAGTAATGATGAATTCAGCCGCTCAGAACCGGGGAAAAAAAAAAAAAAAGAAAAAAAGAAAAGGGTACACTTTAGCTCTTTATAAACAAAGCACCAAAGAGTGGAAAAGAAAAGGAGGGAATGACATTGTAAGATGGAGGCAGGAGATGATTGACCCTTCAATGGGGTCCTCTTGTTTAGTGTATGGGATTTGTAACACTTGCTCATTTTCTCAATAGAGAAACACACACAAACTCACTTTTGCTAATTCCTTTTTTAAATGTACAATAGTCCACTTCCTCCTATTCATCATCACCATTTGCTTCTTTTGCTCTCTTACTTAAAAACATGTATAAGATGCTCTTAGGAGAGTCTAATCTCCAAAATTTCTCAAACTGAGTGCCAAGTATTATTTAAGACCTGAAAAGTTTGGCATTGTTGTCTTGTTAGTTTCTTGGGACTATTTTCTTCACTTGTGGAAGTAAAAATTTCACTACATTTTGGATCTGGATAGTAATGGAAGGTACTTTCATGATCATAAAACTCCTTTTGGTCCAAAAGACAAGAGTGTTAAGTTGTTTGTTATGCTAATTTCTGGCTGTGTACCAGTGAATTGTTGTGATACCAAATGCAGCTCGTTGCATAGGCTGGAGAACATAGACGAAAATAGTAGTCCTTCAAGTTGGGAAGCAGTGATCTCTTGCGCCAAGCCACCAGAAACTCCGACTGAATCCATGGAGTTTCTAGCTAGATCATGGAGTGTCTCCGCCATGGAGCTCTCCAAAGCTCTTTCCAATTCACATGTTCCGTCTCAGGATCTTGTCAACCCGGCGACGGTGGCCTCTTCTGATGGCTCTGAAGTGCATGATGATGCAAGTTCTACTACGGCTTTGAAGCAATCTGTAAGACTCTTTTGCTTAGCATAGAATCTTGCAGTAAGAGAATATTTTTATCTCACTAAACTTGGCCAACGTTTAATTAAAAGGTTGTCTATATAAAGTTCAAAGATAGTATGAGTTTTGTTAATATATTAGTATATAGAATGTGTATTTGTGTGGGTTGAGTTCTATTTGATATTAAAAAGTGCATTTATGTGCTTGCTTGTCTTGTTATTCTGGCTATGACTGAAATTCTACTAGTCACAGCTACTTCAGCAGTTATCAAGCGAGAGTAGCCCTCCAATTTCACCAAGAGGCAGTGATGAAATGAAGGCAATTTACTCTCTCTCTCTCTCTCTGTCTATATATGTATATACACACACATAATACTATGTTACTTAGTTTATTGTTTTGTCTATAGTTTACTCGTCACTAGGTCATATTCAACCATCCGATCATTTGACAAATTCAGCATAGTCTTCTGCTTCTCTAAAATGACCTCATCTTCCCTTTTTCCCTCCTGAAAATTTTCCAGAAAAAAGGGAAAATGCATTAAGATAGTTAGATAGACAACGCACCTTGTCATGTTCTTGTTTCTTTCCCGACATTTTGCAGGACCGAGTGACATCAAAGAAGTCATAATAAGCTAAAAACTACTTATTTTTCTTGAAAAACTTACCTAATTGAAGTCATAACAATGAGTGACACACACACTAAAACGTTCCTTTAGTTATTTGTCCTGTTTGATCCAATGGCTTGTTTTCTTATACAAGCATTAAAACCAGGTTTCAGCCCTATGATTTTCTTCTGCAGGAGTTATTTCTACTTCATCAAGCACTCAATCCAGAGTTTCTTTCCAGTCAACAGTTGCTCAAAAACGGGGTAATCTCATTATTATTTCTTGTGATGAAGATCAGTACTCGTCTTACTACCGGTAGTACCCTTTTATTTTCATCATCATTGCTACTCTGCAGCTATATAAGAGCGTACTGAGGAGGAAAACAATGGGGAGGTGGTTAAAAGATCAGAAGGAGAGGAAGAAGCAGGAAATCAGAACCCAGAATGCCCAGCTGCACGCAGCAGTGTCCGTCGCTGGGGTTGCTGCAGCTGTTGCGGCACTTGCAGCTTCGGCTGCATCGCCTGGAACACCAGCTGCCAAACGGAAGACAGCACCTTCAAAAACATCCACTGCGCTAGCATCAGCAGCTGGTCTGGTTGCATCTCATTGCATCGAGATTGCTGAGGAAATGGGAGCTGATCATGATCATATCTTAGCAGTTGTAAACTCTGCCGTTAACGCAAGGACTAACGGTGATATCATGACTCTAACGGCGGCTGCAGCTACAGGTATCACTAATTTCTTTAGCTGCTTCTTGAGATGTCAATTGTTGACCTCATAAGGCAAGCTAAGCAGTTTCACAAAAATAATGAATGATTTGGGATAAACATTATGAATTGACCGATGGGCTGAGACGCCATAGAGGGAATCAATGTAGCATTCATAATAACTTGAAAAAGAAACTATAATCTTCTTTATAGAAAATACCAAGCGTTGTTTTTGTATAGCCTTGAGAGGAGCTGCCATTCTAAGGACAAGGCTGCAGAAGGGCCATGGAACTACTACATTTTTTTTGGCCGAGGAAAAAGGTGAGGGCAATGAATCAAATGTTTTCACAGCATTGAACCATATTTCCAGAGGAGGAGAACTTCTCAAACGTACGAGGAAAGGTACACAATAAAAGAAATTAGCATGCAGTTCTGGATTCCATTAAGCTAATCCTAAGTTATATAATTTGATACTACGTATGTAACTATGGTTGCAGGAGATCTCCACTGGAAGCAAGTTTCTTTCAGCATTAACTCAAACTCGCAGGTAAAAAACATAAGAAGGAAACTCGAGTGTTCCCCACAGTTTAAAACACAGAATAAACATGATAATGTCTAAATTGAATACTGAATAAAACACTAGAAGGAACGAATTTGAGAACCTTCACTTTCGAGCTTTCTGATTGCAAGTCATACTGAACCAAAAAATTATGATGAAGCAATGGTTTTGTTTTTTCGTTTCCTTGTCTGGTGCCTATCATTTCTAAATCCTCATTTCAAACTGGAAACAGGTTGTGGTCAAAATGAAAAGCAAGTACATGGCTGGAACATTTACTAAAAAGAAGAAATGTAAGCACACTCATACCAAGAAGAAACCTGTTCTTTTTTCGCCTCTGCTCCTGTTAGCTGTTCTCAGACATGCTTTGGTTGCAGGCGTAGTCTCCGAAGTTCACTGTGACATCCCAGCATGGCCCGGAAGGGAGAAGGACAGTGGCAGTGAACTCAAGGCATACTTTGGAATAAAGACTGTTGACAGGATTATAGAGTTTGAATGTAAAACTAGAGAAGAAAAACTGATGTGGACGGAGGGAATCCAGCATTTGCTTAATTGCCATGCCAATGAACCATAAGTGGCATAACAATTCTTACGATCTTTTGTAAAAAAGAAACTTGCAGTAAATAATCCTAGGTGTACATGTCAGTGAGCAAACAAGCCAGTTTTATCCACTTTTACAAACATATACAGATTGATCTATCAACGAATTTGGATCAGTATGTTCTTTGATGATTGATATGCTTCTAGAGAATTACTCTAAGCAATAAGCTAGGGACTACAGACAAAATTGTAACTTCCTTGGATTCATTCTAGAGGTTTGGCAGCTGGTATTTGATGGTCACTCTAGCTCCTTCAAAAAATCAACGTTATCAACAAAGACCTGTAGATGGGGAAGAGAAAATTTCAAAATCGCTAGGATCAATTTTGAAAATGTGATTCATCAAATTTCCAAGGAATTTTATAAATGGGAGATATTTGTTAACTTTGAAGCGGTGGTTACATTGGTAAAAGTTCACACCAATATTTAGGTTTTCAATAGTTCTAAAGCATTCTTTTGTGGATTCCCATTCTTCCATTTAACAATTACTGCTAAGGAATGATTCTGCCCTTCTATATAAAAGTATGAGAGCTAGGTTATATGTCATCCAGCTATATGAGAATGAGTATGGTCTTAGAAGAATATATTTCTGAGTTGACTCCTGGTAAGCATAATTTGAAACATAAAGGCTAAAACCTCAATTGTGCATAAAGTCTTTATGTAAGAGATGACAGAATAAGAGTCATACCGATTTCCAACCATCCGGGTCCAAGCAAGCAGTAATCTTTGTATTAATACCCGGCAAGGGACCAGGTTCAAGAATAATCTTCCCCCCACTTACTTTGACTGCTTCTGCAGTCTTATAGACATCATCCGTCCCTATTGCAATCTGTTAAATTACAAATTCAAGCTCTGTCATATGATAAACATGGTCCACTCAGAGCTCTATTTTAAATATAAAGAAAAACTAAAGGAAAAGGAAAAGCATTAACCTGTGCATAACCATTTCCTTTATCATATTCTGTGACACCATAGTTATATGTCAGTTCCAGCACTGCGTTCTTATCTTCAGGACCATAGCCCATGACAGCTATAGTATACTGGAGAACGAGCATAGCCAAAAGCAAGTGGAGTAACAATAACCAGACAAGAACATAAGCTATCATTCGGATTCAAATGAGGATAAAGCAGAAAAACACATACGGTTTTCACAGGATAGTCGTTTCTCAGGACAAAATAGCTATATGTAAGGTTGACAGAAACTACAAGCCATCAGCAGACCACTAATCTATCTGCTGTAATCAGTGTCCTAATTGACACGGAATAGGTCCAATATAGAGCAGTAGTTTAAGTTATCTCTAGTTCTTTGAGTGATAGGAATTTAAATTTCAAGCGGTGATATGATTCTTGACCACCAGATTCTTTCAAAGAAAAATTGGTACCTTTGGATTAGCATTACACTATAACCAGTTCCCAACATCCCAACATTCGAAGAAAGGAACGGTGGGTAACATTAAGTAAATGGTTCCAAAAGTGAATATTCGCACAGTGATACCCCACTAAATGTGCACTTCAAAATTTCAGCAAGGCCTTCACGACCAAAGGAAAGGAAAAAGGAAATAGCTATAAGCGTATCAGAATCAGCAACTTGTATGACTGATTTAGCCATGCCATGCTTTGAATCTCTGATCACAGCTTGCATTAAAATACAGTCATGCAAAATTATGGTGCATCTAGGTACTCTACGAAGCTTACATACGGAAGTTGTCAATGGAGGGAAACCGTCTAGTATTTACCTTGTAGTCAGGGTTATCCCTTACGCGGAGAAGTTCCATGCCAAAAGCCTAAATATTGAAAAATTAAAATCAAAATTAAGAAAAGAACAAGAGAAAGTAACTTCAGTCATTTACAACAGCAATGAGCCAAACTAGTGAAATAACTGCTTAAAATTTTGAACAAAGAAAGCTCCATACACTATATAAAAAGACCATGCTCACCTTTTTATAGAAGTTTATACCACGGTCAAGATCACCCACTCGAAGCATTACTTGACATAGGGGCTCAGGAGTAGGCCCTCTCTCTAAAAGCTCAAACTTGTAACCATCAGGATCTTCAATAAAAGCTATTATTGTACTCCCACCTTTAACAGGACCAGGCTCCCTAGTTACTGTCCCTCCCTTTGCCTTTATGATTTCAATTGTTCTAGCAACCTATAAAGAAAGTTCTTTAGAAGATTATAGCAAGTTTATCAAAAATCCTCTTACCGAACATCTTTTGATTATTAAATTCCAAGGGTGATTGGATATTTATCTAGTTATTCATATTGGTAAGACAATTGATGCATTTGGTCAAACTTGGATGCCATCGTAATGGTCCATGACTGTCATTTTTTATGGTACCAAATGCTGCATTCCTGTAAAGTATGATCTTAGTCTTCCTAATAACTGAATTCAGTTATTGGTTGAGGAAGATCCCTTCATTTAAAGCAAAATACAGAATATAAACACACAGTTCACTTTGAAATTGAATAACAAATTTAATGCAGCATAAAATCGGGAATAAGTTCCTATTAAGTCCTAAGAAAATATAATAGAAGATTATATACCAGCTCCCTTTACCATAGTCCTTTGGCAACTAATTCATTTCTTTTGAGTAAGTATGCTTACCATTTAAGAAATCATAAGCATCTTCTTTTAAGCATGAGTTCTTCTAAAAAGATAATGTCAACCTATGTGAAATGGTCCATAACATGTTTAAGTGGGCCAATGGACGTAGAATTTCAATGGGTCGAAAGTAAATAAAACTAAAACAGATATCTACAGTACTTTGGCACACAAGGAGAAGCATATCGATTTCAAGAATAGGAACTTACATCCTCAACAGCAACACCAAAATGGCCAAAACCAGTACCAATATCATACTTGTCCACTCCATAATCTAGCAGAGATAACAAAAAATAAAAAACTCGAGTGAGAAGCTGAGTGTTCAATTAAGAACAGCACAAAAATGGCATCAGTTGAATTTGACTTACTGTACGTAAGTTCAACAACAAAATGAGAATCTTCTGGCCCAAATCCAAGAAAAGCATTTGTGTACCTGTCCTCAGGTATGTCACGCTTTCTCAGCAGCTTCATTCCCAAGCATTCAGTGTAAAATCTGCATATCAAAAGGATAATTAGCTATACAGGGAAAATAGCCATAATAGAAACAATAACAAATTGACATACTTTATAGTCTTGTCCAAGTCCCCAACTCGGTAGACAACATGGAGCATTCTTCTTTTGTCATTCTTGACCCACTCTAATACATTTTCTTTTGTGGTAGGTGTGGCTGCTTGTGCAGCCGTGATGATGTTCCCATCCACTTTTAACAAATTTGATGCTTTTCCCCCTAATAAAGGTGTCTGGGGGATAGCTAAAAAATTCATTCAAAAACAACAACAACAAAAAAAAATTATTAGTTAAACGGTAGGAATATACAATGGGTCCATTTTTCTTATCAGTTGATTAAAATTTGAAACGATAGTGAAACTCTCTATTTCGTAACTTGAACACTGTAACCCATTTAGGCTTATTAACATGAAGTCCATCGACATTTTCAACAAGATAAATTAGAGCTTCCTCACAATTTTATTGGAAGCCACAAAGAAAATTCTTAGCTAGAGCTTTCGTAGCAAACAAACAACATCAAAAGAAGTTTTACTTTCAACCCATATCAACCATAAGCCACCACTCCAATTATATTTATACTACATTTGCAGATTTCATATTCATAAGGTTATTACTTATAGCCATGAATGAAAACAACCCAGAAGCTTAAAAGGCCAAAAAGAAACATATTTGGCTATTTCAGAAAACGGGTTCTCTTCATTTTTCATGGTTTTAGAGAGGGAGAGAGAGACAAGAAAGAAGTTTGGTGAGAATGGGAAGCTTACCTGAGCCTATGTGTAAGAGAGCGAGTCTTCTAGAAGGAAAGTATGAGGAACTAGAAATGCGCATAGCAGAGAGTCTTGAGGAAGATGATGATGAGAGTGAGAGAGGAAGTGAAGCTCTAAGCTTTGAGAGATTCAGAGTAGCGGATACATGATGAGAATGAGTCACCATTTTTGGTATGTGTTGGCTCAATTTGAAAGCTCTCGCTCTGGCTTTCAGCTGCTGAAAGCTGAGTACTGAGGACAGGGGAAGGTATTCGGGAAGATATGCGTGGTCAGAGCCAGAGGTGTGGGCATTAAAAGGCTTTGGGTGGTGGAGATTGGACTACGACAGGCCCATTTGACGGAAAAGTACCCCGTTTTTTAAGCATAATTTCATAAATACCCGCTTTCATGTTAATTTCATAAATACCTGTTTTCATACCCTTTGCATTTTTTGAGAAATGTATACCATAAGTATTTTATATATAAAACATATACCATAAAATATATTTTGTTACTAAAATTTATCCCTAAAAATCGGTATATATATTTCAAAATGTAAACCCTAAATGTAATTTTATATTGTAAATATAAATCAAGGATAAAAATTTATATTTTAAATATATATCATATATATTTTACGTATGAAATGTATATCAAAAAGACATGTATTTTAAAATAATAAAAAAATAATAATTTTGTAGAATATCAAAAAAATATAAGGCAAAAAAATAAATACTATGTCTAAATTTCTCCTAGTTGACCCATCATCCTGAAAAAAATATATTAACATGATAGGCTCATATCTTTTATTATTGGAGTTTTGTATTTTGTTAAAAATCATTAGTAGGCACTCCATTACTGGGGAGGAGGCTCTTTCTTCTCTCTGGTACGAGGTTTCTTTTTCAATTGTTTTTGTTTTTATTTTTTTCAAATAATCTTTCAGTCTGTGAACGTAGTTGTCTACCTAAATTTAGATGTATAGTAGCTTTTATATCTCTAGATCTAGATCAGTGATATTTTGGATTATTTTTTTAGTATTTTTTATATTTTTGTTGTAGTTGTCACTCAAATCTGTATTATTTTAATCCAGATTCCAGGAATGGGGCTCTTATCTCTCTAGGGTATGTGTTTTCTTTTTCAATTTTTCTTTTTCTTTTTGTTTTTTCTAAATAATCCTTTCATTTGTGAGGATAATTATATACCTAGATCTCGATTTATAATGGTTTTTATATACCCAGATCAAGATTTGTAGTATTTTAGGTTAATTTTTAGTATTTTTTATTTTTCTAATGTGGTTGTTACTCAGATTTGTATCATTTTGATCCAGATCTAAAGAAATTTATTTTCTATCTTTGTTTTATGGTTGTATTGCTAGTATTTTTCTAGATCTGAAGCCCTCAGAAAATAGAGTTAGAAGATATCACCATGTTAAGATCTTCTCTTATAGTCGCCGAGTTTGGCAGTCTATGTGCTTATGACTAGTGCCTCGGACAGAACTATTATGGTATTTACTGATGGACATCGTCAAGAGAGCTCTACTATGGTATATACTAATAGACACCGTGAATAAAGTCAATTGTAGTATTTATTGATGGACGCCTTGAAGTTCTTTTTTTCTGTTAGTGGGAAGTGGCATGTGTAATCATATTTCTTGTAATAAGAATATGATAGCCTACACTTTTGCTAGGTTTGGGATGATACATGATATATCTTGAGAGATGTTTAGATTTTCTTTAGAAATTTGTAGTTTCATTGTAGTCAAATTTGACTCATTATTAATATAATTCCATTGAGGAATCTTTCAAAAATATATATATTCTTTTATTATAGATATTATCACTTTTATACCTTGTATTTTGACATTTTGTTCAAATTATATATTGTGTTTTAGTTATTATTAATATTAACCTTTAGATTTAAAATCTGTTACAAATTTACACTCTAATACTAATTTAGTAAAGTTCAAGATGTCATTTAAAAAATTGAAAATAGACTATATAAAAATTGATCCGAGAATATGTTTATTAAATCATCTTGATAAATTAACTCTCTAAATTAGTATCATGACATAAATTTATAACATATTTTAAATCTAACGATCAATATTGAGAATAACTAAAATATAAAGTATAAATTAAATAAAGTATAAAATACAAATATAAGAGTGATATTATTACAGGTGTTTCGGTAAAGTAAAATAGCTGATTTTGACATTTCATTAAATGCATCTTTCTTTATTAATCTTTATTGCCAAATGACCCAATATATCAGCAAATATCTAAACTATTTTTCCCAATATAAACTTAGTATAACAACTAGCCAGATATAAGTTAGTATATCTATTTTATAAACTGAGTTCAAAATAAAAATTTATATACTCGATTTATAAATTGGATCTAGTATATCAGCTGATACACCCATACTTTAGTAAAATGAAGTGTTGAAAAAAGTTTGCTATAAATTTCTATTTATTTATTAATGAAATTAGGTTTTATAATGAATTCTAAATATTTATATTTAAAAAAAGTGATATATTTTTTTTCATAATGGATGTATGAAATGATTTTGTTTTTTTCCAGGAAGAAGTGTTATGAGCGTACTATGTTTAACGCTTGATATATCTATTATGCCATATTGGGATTTTTCTTATAGATTTTTTGTAATTTGAGAACTTTAGAAAAATAGGAGAGAATATCAAACTTTTTGGCAAAATCTATCTCTAGATTTTTTTTTAAGCCGAAAGTAAGTGGGAGAAAGGAGCCGACCCTAATGATTTTATCTTAATTGTAAAAGATTTGATAATCTAAATTTCTTCTTCTTTATGTTCTTGGATTTGAGAGTGACATATTGTAGGGTCCTACTTGGACATGAAAGATATTTGGGACTTACATAATGTAGAGATATTTTAGTCTTTAAGGACTAATTGAGATTTATAAGGTATGATGCAACTTGTGTAGACAGAGCTTAAAAATTTTTGAGGCAGTAAGACTAAAGTGGACACTTTCTATGTCACCCGGGCGGACTTGGATCCTTTATACACATTGTCTGTCCATTCTTCTGTTCAACCAATGATATTACAACACGTCATTATTGACTCACTTTTGATCTTTTCTAAGTTCTAGCAGATGATTGCTATTTCAGTAACAACATAATAACAAAATCATACTCCACACCTCATCTCCAAGCATCTTCTTCCTCTTTAGCGAGGCCGTTTTGGCTTTTTTGATTTCTTTTCCTTGGTAATGCAGATGAACCAAGTTAAAAGCTATATTACTGTCACTTAGGCCTTTGATCATAAAGATGAGAACCTTTTTCAATTTAAATAAAAAGGGTTTGAGATGAGAAAACGAAATCAAATCACATACCCAAATTACTAAACTCACTCTAAATCCCCAAGATCAAGCAAATCAATCAGTAACCTAACCTAACATATTAGAATGAATCCAACCCCGTCTTCATGAAGAAGCATATTTGATGTCTCGTTATCCACTGGCTTCCAGGGGAAGCCTTCAAGTCGATCTTCGGGAATATTTTGAAAAACATGTTACCCCTGACTTCCAACTTCTTAGGTATATGCAGAAAACCTGAAGAATTGAATGTTGTATTTAATAAAACATGATGATGAGCGCAATCAATCTCAAAACACATAAATTGATAAACACAATATAAAATTCATCTAAACATTAAACAAATATCCATTAGAATTCGAGGTATGTCAACATGAAGAGGGTTTAATAGGTTACTTCTCAAGCTTTCCATTTGAGCTTGTATTTGCCATCTCCATCAAGTTTCATCTACAAAATATCTTCGTTAGGCATGGGACAATATCACTCTCTCTCTCTCTTACTAGTTTCACTACTATGCCACTATAACTCTCACACACTAAGTGTGTCTATATATATATATATATATATATATCGATTGCCAATGTAGTAGCTATTTTTTCCTTTACTAACTTACAAAGTTGGACTTACGTAGCTTTTCACAATAATGATAAAAGAGGTATCTTAATCTAATGAGCTAACTAAGATATTATAATTGAGAGAGTCCATGAAACTCATGCCGGTTAATATATAAATGTTCATCTTTTAATAGCCCAATTAGTAATATAATGTATAATCGATACATAGTCATATAACTGTCCATAATATATTTTAATTATAACATTATAACGAGTTATTGATAATTATGTTAGTTCTCACAAAATATTTCAATATTAAAAGCTGACTTTTTTTTTCCATTTGACTCATAATAGCTAATGATGAGGGTTGCCAGGATATATGGCGGCCAAGTGTCCCATGGTGCGACCGGGATATGCGACCATGGTAGCCTTGCTTCACCAATTCTCTGGTTTTGAATCTAGAGGAGAGTGACGGCTAATTTGAGGGAGATTACAACTTTTGGGTTTCTTTTCTTCGGTCGGTCATATTAACAGCAGATTTCCCAGTTAGAAAATGACAGTTTGGGAACTAAACTATAATGACGTGGCAAAAAATAAGTGGCTTAACAGAGAATTGGGACAGAGGATCTGGGTCCCACATGTGGTTTCAACAAGTCAAAAGCTTACTTATCTTGTTTAGGAAATTGGAATATCACATACATCTTTACAAAAATAAACGAAAACAAAAATTCTTTTTTTTGGGTATCTAGAGCTGTAAATATGGGCGGTCCAGCCCGGCTCATTCGGGCCAGAGGAGAAATTCGGATCGAGTTAGGCCGGCCTGCAAAGTATTTTTGAAGGCTCAACTCGGCTCGGCAATCCGTAGGGCCAAAGTTTTGAGCTGGACTGGGTCAGGCTAAATCCAGCCCGGTTTAGTAATTTAAAAAAAAAAAAAAATCTTTTTCAATAAAAAATAAAATTACTAATCGTATACTTACTTATTTAGTAAAATAAATAACTAAAATTAATAAGACAAATTTTTAAAAATAGAATAACTCAATCAAATAGTAAATAAAAAAATTAAGAAATTATTTATTTATTTATTAATAATGACTACCTCATTAAAAACCTTACCAAATAAAACCCATTGGGATAAAACCTTGGTAAAGAAAAAGAATGTAGTCTAAACTTTAATGTCTAACTATTACAATTAAAAATTTAAATTATCCAAAAAGTACAATTAGAAGTTACAAAATTAAAATTGCATTGTTTCTCTAAGCATTGGTACTTGTAACATCTTCTTCTTCGACATATAAGCTTTGGAATTGGTCAACAAGTTCTTCATTGTGTGTGGTATGTTGTATTCGCTTTCTAGCATGTTCCCAATCTCTAAGACATGCAAGCATCTCAACCATGTCACTTGTCAATGAGGTTCTTCGTTCTTTAAGTATCCTTCCAAATGTGATAAAAGCAGATTCTGAAGAAACTGTTGACACTGGAATAGTTAAAATGTCTCTTGCTAATTGTGAAAGCACGGAAAATTTTGGTTGACGTTTTTTCCACCATTGCAAAATGTCAAAATCATCATCATCTGAATCTAGTATGGAGAAGTCTGCGTATAAGTAAGTGTGAAACTCATTGAACTATGACGCCGTTGTTGGTGTTGAGGCCGGACTTGATGATGATGAGCCAATGGATGAAATAATATCCTATGTTTGCCACCTTTTCTTTGATGGTTGTTGGGTATGTTAACTTTGTTGACTCATTAAATTGCCAAACTTATTCTCAAATATAGAAAACGCTTCAAACAACTTGTTACGTGTATTACTATATTCATGTGAAAAATCTAAATCTAAACATGCACCAATATAAGAAAGACATTTTGAAAGACCATCCAATTTTACTCTATGTTCTAAAACAAAAGCAAAAGAATATAATAAAGGAATTTTCTTATAATATTTTGTTAGTTTTGCTTGCATTTTTTCTATGATTGGTTTAAACAATTCATTATTTCTATTTAAAAAAAACACGTTACACATTTCATTAACAATATGCAAAACTAAAGGAGAAGTAGGAGTATAAACAGCAGATAAAGAAATAGTACTATCATAAAAAACTTCTAAAAATTGTATAAATTGTGTGACAATATACCAATCTCGATTTTCCAATACTATAGAACCCATTTTTGAGTTGTAAAAGATAATAATAACAGATTCATACCCTATTGTATTCTCTAACATCAAATATGTAGAGTTCCATCTAATAGGCATGTCTAGTCCAAATTCCTCGTTTTAAAACCTTCGGCCTTACAATATCTTTTAAACTAAGCTATAAGTGGGTTAGAGTTATGAATCAAAGAAATAGCACCTCGAATTTTTGAAATATGTGAATCTATAACTTTCATACCTGATTTTATAATAAAATTGATGATATGGCAGACACAACGTTGATGCATTAAAAAACCTCCGTTATATGTGTTGATAAACTTCTCAATATCACCAATGGCTTTTGTATCGGCAGAAGCATTATCTAAAGTAATAGAGATAATGCGATCTTATTTACCATAATCTTCTATAACACTTAAATACGCTCACAAATATTCTCAGCATTATGTTTATGATCAATGAGTTTGAAACCAATTATTTTTTTATGCATAACCCATTGTAAGTCTACATAATGTGCAACTACACTTATATAATCTTGGTTAGCCCTATCACTCCAAATATCATATGTTAATGCAACACTAAAGTTTAATGAATGCATTTCAGATTTTAATGTAATTCATATTTTATTATATGCAGCAATAATGTTACTTCTAGTAGTTATTCTACTAACTGACCTAAATTGTGGATAATATGATCTTCTAACATGTTCTTCAAAAAAAGGATTCTCACACAAAGTTAATAGGCAAATCAGTAGCAGTAATTAATTTACCTAGAGATTCTCTAGCAACATTAGAATCATAGGTCCAAGTACTTACCGAACCGTCTTTGTTGAATTGAAGCTGAGATTGCATGGGATCCTTTTCTCCATTATGTTTTTCTGTACATTTTTCACCATGGGCTTTAAGGTGTCGAGTCCTACCAGTTGAAGTTGCAGTTAAGAGTTTTGCACAAAATTTATATTTTCCCATTCTTTTCTTCGTGCCATTCACATTTTTATATCCAATATCAAAGTAGTCACATACTTTTGAAGTACAAGCCTTTGCACGTTTTGAGATAGTACTTCCCGAACTACTATCTTGAGTAGCACTTCGAGTTCCACTTCCACTAGTAGGAGCACCCACTCGAGTATGTGCACGAGGTTGATTTTGCATTTCATGGATTTGGTCATCGCCTTCTTCTAGGTGGATTTGCATTTCTTCCGTTTCGGAATCATGATCATCCATTCTATATTCATTGTCATCCAAATCAATTGGAATATTTCTATTCATATCCATATCTTATAATACCAATAATACTACTTGGTAAATTTATAAATTTATACATAAATACACATATTAAATATTATGCACATATGCATTAAAAACATTAAATTAACAAAATGATATTTATACATCCACTCCACATATTCATAAAAGAAATATGCATATTAAATTTAAAGAAATAAACGCATTAAATTTAAGAAAATAATAAAACATAGACAATAATTTTCACTATTGTATTAACAAAATTAATGGACAATAAATTAAAGATATGATGATAAAATTAGAGAAATATTCAAACCTTGAGTTGAAAGAGTTGAGACTTGATAATTGAAGTTTTTGTGACTTGACTCACTTAAATATATATTTTTTTGAAAATTTTAAAATTGATATGGAAAATATTAAAATAAATAATAAAATTAGAGAAATATTAAGAAGAGAGAATATAAAGATTGAAGAATATATGTGAAAAAAATGAGTGAATAAAAGAGATATTTATAGAAAACTACGTTGTAATATTTTATAATTTTTTATTTTATTTATTTATTTTTTAATAATTAAGAAAAAGTGGGGAGGGGGGGAGCTGGGCTCCCTCCCCAACGGTCATAAATCTCCCTCCCCAACGGTCATATGACCATTACGTGGGAGGGGAGGGGGACGGCATATGACCGTTACATTAAGTCACTTAGATAGTGATAGTGGGAGGGGAAGGAGGCCTTGTACAAGGCTTCAAAAAAAAAGGAAAAAAAATGTGTGCAGGCCAGCACCAATAGCCCATCCTGACCCGGTCTGTGGGCTATTGGGTCAGGCCGCGGGCCAAGTGAGCGGACGACTCGGCCCAAATTTTCAGGTAGGGTCTCAGATGAAATGTACTCGAATTTCTAGTCTCGACTAAAGAGAAAGCACTTTTTCCGGTTAATTCAAATACTCTTATACACGGGGATTAGAATAATGCTATAAATACGTTATCTAGTATCTATCAGTATGTTATTAATTAATTATAATTATAATTTAAATAAAACATATAAAATTTAATTTATTAATTAAATTATCTAATAACAAATAAAAATATTATTATAATGTTTAATCTACCGATGTCTTATAACATCGTTCGGAGCTCAAGGGTTGCACTCGATTGCCGTTGGCTTACTCAACTTAGTACTAGCCAATCAGTTGAGATAACTTGCAGATGGTCGAGCTATCCTATCCTAGCAGTGAGAGAAAAGGAAATTTCTCAAACTTTAGATTCTTTTTTCTTGAAAATGACGTCTTTGGCTGATAGCGGATTATGAGGTGCATGTAAATTATGTGCATTAACAGGTTATGAAATTAAAGTTTCTGCACGTAAATCGTAAGATTTATTTTGAAAATAGTCCAAAATAACTTGGAATCTTTTGGATTTGATAATTGGTTTCGATTTAATTGATTGGAAAAGAAAATCAAAACAATACAAGTTCACTGTATATCACATCAGAGTTATCACTTTCATATATTTAATTTAAAGAAGAAAAAAGGAAGAATTATCATCTTCCGAGTTACTTCAAACAAAATTGTGTCCCCGATTGCTCAATCGTAGCGTTGTGTTGGCTTTGACTCATGTGTATCATTGGATTACTTTATTAAAGACCACTCAATTATTAATTTGTAGAATAATGGTGGAGTCATGATGAACTAAAATGACAAAAAGGATGCATCATGGCCCCCATTCATTACGGGTTCAATAACGGAGGGTAGAGTAATTATCATGCAACAAATGATCCTTGATCTGTTTAATGCGTGTCAATTTGGTTTTAAAGTTTCAAAGGTGATAATTAAATTTTTAAATTTTTTGATTTATAACAATTAAATTTATAGACTATCTAAATTATAATATATTTTTTAGGATTTCTAAAGTTATAAATTTAAAAAAAAAAATTCTATAAATTCTTAAATCATCTTTCAAATACAATTTCACGTATCATCACGTATATTTTTGATCAAAAATTTAATAAAAAATTATAATTTAAATAATTAAAAGACTAAATTAAAATAAATCAGAAAATTCGAAACTTTAATTATTACAAATAAAATTTTGAACACTAAATTACCACCTATTGAATACGTAAAGAACGTTTATGCACTTAATGGTTATCTAAAAATAAAGTAAGAGAAAATAATGTAGGGTAAAATAGTCTCTATAGCTATTTATATGTGACTGGGAAGTTGATTTATAACCTAATATTTGAATATTAAAACCTAGTACTTCCTTGGTAGTGTTTTTTTTTTTTTTTTAACTCGAATTAAGGTTTATTAATTTAGTAAAATGTGATATTTAACGAGTGTTTCTCTAATTTTTTTTTTATTATTATGAACTAAATTTACACCTAAACTTTAATTTTGTGGAAAGTAATATATAACGACTGTTTCTTTAAATTTACACCTTTAGACTTTAGGCCATTAGAAAAATTAACTATTTATTTGTCAACTTGACATAGACAAATATTAATGGCCAGCTCATTATGAGAAAAAGGACATTCATTAATTTATAATAAGACAATGTCTATAAAGTAGAATGTTATTGTTTCCTCATCAGCTTTATTTTCAAGTTGGTGGGATGTTTCCTCAAGTGCAGGTGTGATTGATTACTATATCTGCTCAAGAGCTTTACCATTTTTTTTTTCCCTTCAGTATTAATTTTCAACCCTTTTTTAAAAAAAAATTAAAATACCAATTTCGTAAAATATTGAAGAATTAAGATGTCGTTTATATAGCTTAGATGATAAAAGTTTATTGATCGAGTTGCCTATATAGAGGAAGTAAGGAACCTCATTATTATTAAATATGCCACAGGATATTCTATGAATCCAGCAAGTCAATGAGATAGTATCAGTATATATTAATATGGCTCAGTCCCTCTAAAACTTATCTGGCATGCATGTGTCGGTATTTGGATTCATAGGTATTTTTCTTTTACTCATCTATAATAATTTATTTTTTTATAGTTATTAGATTATTAATATAATTAACATAATTCAAGTAATATAAATAAAATAATAAAAATAATTATACTCATCTATAATAATTTATTTTTTTTATAGCTGTTAGATTATTAATATAATTAACATAATTCAAGTAATGTAAATAAAATAATAAAAATAATTACATATTATTTAATATTTTTCTCTCTTTTTTTTTAAATCATGAAATGACATACATGAAATGACATACATGACTGATTTTAATTAGTCAAAATAAGTTAAAAAAATATGTCTACTCAATTGGTGCCCATATGCACTACCAATCCATGTATATATTATACATAAATGGCTTCGTTATAAATAAGTGATATGCACTACCAATCCATGTATATATTATACATAAATGGCTTCGTTATAAATAAGTGATAGCGATGAATATATATTCCTACAGGCTTTGAACTCCATTTTTAGTTCTATTTTATAGTATTTGGAAATAATTTACCATACATAGCAAGATCGAATATTTTCATTGCACTAAAAATAGTAGACAAGAAGAGATCCAAAGGGAATTAAGATGGGGTGATTAAATATAGAGAAAACATAGAAATAATTAAAACGTATGCATTGTTGAAATGGACATGAGTTGTAATCCACATTTCCATGTTTTAAGATAATACGCCACACTTAAAGAATTGTGGCTTAGATTAGGGATTTTGTTCTTGCTTAAATTACGAAACATGTTTGTAGGAAGTTTGATCTCAAAACCAACTCTATACCTGTGTACATATTCAGATTGATTATGAATGAAAAATATAAATATTCATCAATTTAACATAGTAATGGAGCCCTCTTTCTTAAAAAAATAAAAATAAAAAAAAATCTGGTATTAGAGCCGCGGCTTGCGGCAGTGGTGGCCGATTAAGCGTCGTGGGTGCAGGTGAATGGTGAGTCCGAACAAGTCAGTGTTTGGAAACAAGAATACCAAAAATCCCAGATCAAGAATTTGATTTTTTTTTTCTTCTTTTACGAGAATTTCATTTGAAATTTCAAAGCTATATAATCTTTGATACGCAAACAAAATCAACAAGATCAAGCACAACCTAACAGTAGTAAAAATGGTATGAACAAGTCTTCTTATAAATACACTCATTGCAATCAGATTAGTCATACTAAAAATCGTTATTTTGAACTGCTGGGATATACAGAATGGTAGGACCATAGTCACTCAAAGAAAAAGGGAGTCTCCACTGTAACAATTATTGACACAATGATAAATAATTGTATTACTGACAAAGTCTTAGCATTAATAATTATTGCAAACAATACGGGTAGGGTTTTAAATATTTTTGCACTTATTTGTGATAATATATGGATAATTGATTCTGGTGCAACAAATCATATGATATTTGATTCTAGATAGGTCTCGTTACTTAGTCTTTCAGCACAAAAATTTGTGTCTATTGCTAATGAAAGTTCAACCCCAATCATTAGAGAAGGATCCAAGACTCACCAATACATTACATTTAGAATCTGTTTTAGTTGTTCCATCCCTAGATTATAATCTTTTATCAGTATCTCAAGTAACAACAACCTTATCTTGTGTTGTAATTTTTTGGCCTAATTTTTGTGTGTTTAAGGATATCGAAACTAAAAAGATAATTGGTTGTGACATTAGGTAAGGGAAAGCTATACTACTTAGACTTAAAGTCAAAGAGTTCCGAAAGCTTACGACAAACTCTTACAGTGAGTGGCTCCACGATAGAGAAAAAGAAAAAAGAAATATAGTTATGGCATCGATGTTTAAGATATACCTTCTTTGGAAATTTGAAAATTTTATTTCCTATTTTATTTACAAATGTTGATATTTATAATCTTCAGTACGATATTTGTGAACTTGCGAAAAGTCATCGTACTTCATTTCTCTTATATTTAAGTAAAAATCTATTTCCATTTATGATTATCTATTCCAATATCTAGAGTCCATGAGCCACTACTTTTGGTGGATTACGATGATTTGTAACGTTTATTGATGACTGTACCAGGATGGCATAATTATGTTTGATGAAATCTACAAGTGTAGTAAGCTCATTAATTCAAAAGTTTCAAAAAATAGTTAAAACTCAGTACAATATAAAAATTCAAGTTCTTCATAATGATAATGGAGGAGAATATCAAAGTACTAATCTTCATAAATATTTGGAAACCTAAAGAACCTTACATCACACTACTTGATCTAACACATCTTAACAAAATACGCAAAAAAGGTGCCTATTAGAAGTGGTCGAGCTTTATTAATTGAGACTCATATGCCATTATAATACTGGGGAGAAGTACTCACTTCAACAGCCTATTTAATCAGTTGAGTCCCCTCTAGTACCATCAATTTTTAAATACTATTCCAAGCTCTCACTAAAGCCGTTGTCTCCCCAGTCGTCCCAAATTTACCCTTTTTTATTTTTAGATATGTTGGGTTTGTACACCTCTATAAACATAAATGCACAAGTTAACTCCTCAAGCATTACAATGTGTTTTTGTTGGATATGCTACTCATTAGAAGAGGTACCAGTACTATCATCCTTCAACACGATGATTGATTATCACAGTGGATGTTGCTTTCTATAAAGATACCTTATATTTTTCTAAGTCAGAATTTCAAGGGGAGCATTAGCAAGAAATTAAGACTCTAGACTATGGTTATGAAACTGATATCTAGCATATTGGAAGTGTGGATGTAAAAGGTGTAACATTAGATTCTAGTGTGATGTTGGATTCTAGTAGTGATGAATGAGTAAAATCAACAAGTGATATGATAGTGGATCAAAATGGTAATGAAAATCTATTGATAGAAGAAGTAAGCCTATCTCTTACTCAGCTTGAATACGATATTTCATAAACTAAAGATATGGCTATACTGTATTCCAATACACCACACCAATTGTCTCCTGTTAAAGATGTTCCTAAGCTATATAGAAAAAAGTTACCACATCGTTACACCACAGGTATTCCTAAACCCATATATGAACATGATCTTTCTAGTAAAATCAAATATTCTATTAGTCATTATATGTCTAACCATCATTTGTTAGAATCAAATGTGTCATTTGTGAATCAATTGTCAAGTGTATCTATCTCTAACAGTGTATATGAAGCTTTAACTGACTTTAGATGGAAAGCAACCATGAATGAGAAAATGAAATCTCTCAAAAAAAATGAAACTTAGGAGCATATTGATCTTCTACTAGGAAAGAAATTTATTGGATGTCGATGGATTTATCTTGTGAAGTATAAGGCAAGTGACATAATTGAACGCTTTAAAACAAGATTAGTATCTACACTCAAAATATACTAGCGGCTATCACAATATAGATTAAGATATCGATCTCACAAAAAAGTAAATCAATAATAAAAAAGTAATGAAAAATTGAAAATAAAATAAAAATAAATAAATAATTAACTAAATAATAAATTAAAATAATCACAAAATAATAAATAAAAATACTAATACGAGAAAATTAAGGCTTCGAGATTCACTTAATTATTCGTTTAAATATTACCAACTTTGATTACTATTTATTACTCAATTATATGTTTCACATCCTAAACACATACTCGAAAAATATAGTATTTAAGAACAAATATTAATCTAAAGTATACAATATAAAAAATTCTTCTAATTAACACCAAAATAATTTATCTTACTAGTTATCTAAGATCCACAATATATCACAGAGACAATATTACAGTAAAAAATTAACTAATAAAACCAATATAGTTATAATCTAATTTAAATTACCTAATAAGAAAAGTATGATTGAACTTATATAAAAAACTAGAAAATAATATATAAAAACTAAAAATATTAAAAAATTTAACAAACTAAATTTAACAGCACTGAAACACTCGTAGAATCAAAATTAGAAAATAGAAAAATTATACAACTAAGATTGTCTCTTTATCCTGTCTAAAAACTAACTTAAACTCGTCTCTCACCCTCTTTAGAAACAGTAAAATTTTCACTCTCAAAATTTGGTTTGGCGTGTATTTAGTCTACCTCTAGTTATTTATAGCCAAATTTGGAGTATTTTTACTATTTGATTGGTCTGTGATGTATTAATCTCCTGCAATTTCGTCCTTTTTCTTTTCTCTCACTTCCTTTTTTTTTTAACGGGTTGTAATCTAGTGTGGCGCAATCCGGTGATCGCGGCACGAAATGCGCGTTTTATTGGATGGCAGAATAGTCAAAATCTATTAGCTGAAATGGCGCATCGTTAATAGCCGAAGAACTGATTGCAAGAGAAGCGCAAAGTACTCGAAGAGACACGCCTGAGACAGAATCGGTAGCTACTGACGCCGCGGGGCCCACAAGTCTCTTGCATCTCCACTTGCCTGAACCCGAGTTTGTATAACACGCGCCAGCTTGGAGGCTTTTGATCGTGATCATCTGACGGTCGAGATCATACAACTTCTCACTCGCGTTTAGCCTTTTTTTCCGAATTTTTTTCCTTTTCTTTAATCTAAATCAAATTCAAATTTAAACATAAATTAAAATAAAATAAATTAGAATTAACTAAATAAAACATAAATCTAAACTAAATAAAATTCAAATTAAACTTATATCAAAACCTAAAGAATCTTAATTTAAATTAAATAAAATAAAATACTAAAAATTTAAATACTTAGAATGTAAAAATAAAATAACTTAAATTATTTTTAAAATACACTAAAAATACTTAAGAACACTTAAAATTTATATGAAAAGGAACATAAATAACTCTATTTTCATAGAGTTATCAACTGGTGGCAAAAAGATACACTCAAACCTACTGGATTTATTATACAAATATATTTGCATATGCAGCCAAAATCAACATAATTCGATGTAAAAAACGTTTTTTTATAAAGTGAGTTATCTGAAGAGGTTTACATGGATCTCCCACCAGGATGTATGATACTCGACAAACATAGCCAAAAAATATGCAGGTTAAAGAAATCATTATATGGTTTGAAGCAATCTTTAAGAGCGTGATTTGGAAGATTCACGAAGTCTATTGTAGTTTTCTGTTACTATCAGAGTAATTCAAATCATATCTGATTTCTCAAAAAATGATGGGGTAAGATCATTGTACTCATTATATATGTAAATGACATGATAGTTACAAGAAATGATTTTGAAGAAAGGAAGGCTTTACATAGATATTTATCTAAAGAATTTCAAATGAAAGATCTAGATTCTCTGAAATATTTTCTTGGAATTGAAGTCTCCTGATATAATAATAGGATATTTCTATCCCAAAGAAAATATACCTTAGATCTACTACAAGAGATCAGTAGGTCAATGTGTCAACTAGTTAAGACACCAATGGAAGAAGGTTTAAAATTATGTGTTGAATCTATCTAGACAGCAGTTAATAAAGGAAGATACCAAAGGCTCGTAAGAAGATTGATGTACTTGTCTCGTACTAGACTAGATTTAGCTTAAGTTATGAGTATTGTCAGCCAATTCATGCATAATCCTGGAGAACAACATATGAGTGCAATCACACATATTTTGAAATACCTAAAGTCTGCATTAGGAAAAGGAATACTATTCATAAAAATCTCAGATTATCAAAATATAAAAATATATACTGATGCCGATTAGGTTGGTACTCTAGATTACAGACAATATACTTTTGGTTACTTTACGTTCGTAGGAGGTAATCTTGTGATATGGAAAAGAAATAAACAAAATATTATATCTCGATTAAGTGTAGAAATAGAATTCAGAAGTATGACACTTAGGTTTTGCAAAGTATTATAGCTAAGACTCCTCTTACAAATTTGGGGTATTTATTTGAAAAATTTATCTAACTATTTTGTAACATCAAAACCATATGTGACATTACTTATAATCCAGTACAACATGATTATACCAAACACGTCAAGTTGAACAAATTTGTTCGTAAAGGAAAAATTGGATGAAAAAATCGTAGAATTACTAGAGATTTGATCAAAGGAACAATGCCGATATCTTCCTGAAGCGGTTTCAAGGAAAATGTTCTAAAAATTTTTAGACAAATTGAGCATCCGTAATATCTATACACCAACTTGATAGTACACCACATTTAAGTAATTATGGCTTAGATTAGGGATTTTGTTCTTGCTTAAATTATGGAACATTGTTTGTAGGAAGTTTGGTCTCAAAACCAACTCTATATATAACTGTATACATATTCTTCAGTTTGATTATGAATGAAAAATACAAACATTCATCAATTGAACATGCATGACAGATTTATGACCGATATACACATATATTAAACGAAGTTTTTCAAATATTAAGAAAAAAAAAACTCTACTTTATTTCAAATGGTAAATTAAATAAATTGATTGAAAGTCAACGGGCATATTTGTAATTGCACCCTGAAGATTAATTTATGTCGATTTGAGGATAACGTGCGGGTCACTTATCATGCTCAAATGGAATAATAATTGCTTATGAATGTCATTTTTTATTGTATTGACGAAGTCCAGCCAACTCCAAAAACTCCCACATATTTATATAGCTAAGCTTTGGAGTCCCATCATAAGTTAAGGCCTCTCTAACTTTAGCTGTTTGGTGGTGACTAAAAACTCTCCCACATAGTAGCCACTAAAGAGTACTAAAAGAATGGCCAAAATTGCTCTAGGCACCAGACAAGAGGCTGCCCAGCCTGACTGCATCAGAGCTCTCATCGTCGAGTTCATCGCCACCTTCTTCTTTGTTTTCGCCGGCGTCGGATCCGCCATGGCCTCCGGTAAATTTATACGTAAAATTTTTCCATTTAGAAATTGTTGACATAATAATTAGTACTAATTGTGAATTTTTGTTCTATGTTATTAATTTGTATCCTACCTAATTTTGACTTTTGCACTAATTAGGTAAATGTTATTAATTTGTATCCTACCTAATTAGTTAATCAATTAATTAATTTGTTGGGCCAGATAAGCTAGAGGCAGGTGCACTAGTGGGCTTGCTTGTCGTGGCAGTGGCTCACACCCTGATAGTGGCCGTGACGGTATCCGCCGGCCACATTTCCGGCGGTCATCTTAACCCCGCCGTCACTCTGGGCCTCCTCGTCGGCGGTCACATCACCGTGGTCCGGTCCATTCTCTACTGGATCATCCAATTGCTGGCATCTTCCGCAGCTTCCTTCCTTCTGTATTACCTGACTGGAGGATTGGTAAGTCAAATTAGTAATTTCCTTTTTTCAAAGTTTACATTTTGGTAGATAAGACCACTTTTGGTTCATTAAAGACTTTAATTTAAAATATTAATAAGGTCACTGACTTGTTTAAATATGTGTCGATTTTTTTTTATTTAGACTATAGTATAAAATACTATCATGTCTAATTAATTAATGTTTATTGATTCTGGTTTTGACGGCAGATAACTCCAATTCATTCACTGGCAATTGGGGTAGGCTACTTCCAAGGAGTAATATGGGAAATTCTCCTCACATTCTCGCTACTGTTCACTGTCTATGGTACTATGGTGGACCCCAAGAAGGGTACTATTGAAGGGCTAGGCCCAATTATTGTTGGATTTGTGGTTGGAGCCAACATCCTAGCCGGTGGAGCCTTCTCAGGAGCCTCTATGAACCCAGCAAGGTCTTTTGGGCCTGCTTTGGTGAGCGGGAACTGGACTGACCACTGGGTCTATTGGGTTGGGCCTCTGATCGGCGGTGGGCTCGGTGGGTTCATCTACGAAAATTTCTTCATCTTGAGAACTCATGTCCCTATTACCACCGCGGAAGAATTCTAATTCCTCCTCATGTACTATGTAGCAGTCCCCCTTTTCCCCTGATTTGTTTTTTGTTTTTTGTTTTTCGTTTTCAATTTTCCTCAGCACTTCCTTCTCTTCTGTGATTGTATCCATTGGTTTAAGAGAGTTTTCAACAAAATATAATATAGGCAATAATGTTCTCTTCTATTATTTATTTTATATGATTGGTGGTCCACCCCCATCCCCCAATGCGCATGATCGACTGCGGATACCATAGGCAGCCCCTTTTCAAGTAAAAGGGAGTGTTAATTTTCTCGAAGCATTTGTGTAATTATGTTACTTCTAGGGGTACGTAATGCTCTAGAAAACTTAACTGACAAAGTATTAAAATACTTAAAACATGCAATATATAAGATTACAAACGTTTATAATAAATTTTTCAATAAATAATGTTACCAAAATATTATGCTCCAAGTTTGAGTAGAATTTCGGCAGCACTTTAAAACAAAAGATTGTTAACCGTCGATACCTGTGTTTCACACAGAGTCCTTAAAACTGATTCGCTCCCTCTACCAGAATGCTTGAGGATTTTGTAAGCGTCAGTCTCTCAGGATACAACGACGAAGAGCAGGTGAAGCATCAACACCTCCACTCTATGAACTAGATAGTTTTGAACTCAAACACACCAGAACTCTAGCTAGAAAAACTGAGGAACTCAAGAACACTTGAGAGAGAAAGGCATAGAGAAGAAGGCTTCTGTTTTCTCACCTTTTATAGTCTCCAAGGGGGGGACTTGATAGCAAAACCAGAAAGTTTTCCATTAATCTCAAAACGTTTTCCAGCCATTAGTATGGCTGTTACTACCATTTTTA
>JXTB01000036.1:0-10558 GCA_002914805.1 Parasponia andersonii
AGTGATACTAGTTGCTTGATATGTCTATTATGCAATATGAATATGTTTATTATTGGCTTATTATGTATGTGAGAATCTTGGGCATCACAATTTTGCAC
Source organism: Parasponia andersonii (assembly GCA_002914805.1). NCBI lineage: Eukaryota > Viridiplantae > Streptophyta > Magnoliopsida > Rosales > Cannabaceae > Trema > Trema andersonii. Next base: position 99 of record JXTB01000036.1, read on the forward strand.
CTTAATTTCCATGTGTCCAGCTCTAAAATATCTTTATCATACTCACCACATTTCTGGTCAATCCTATACACTCAAGTGTAGACCAAAATGGTGAAACCTAGCTTATAAATTGAAATCTAGTTATACTTTGACTTATGATCCTTTATGGCCAATCTTATTGTAATTTGGTGGAACCTAGCCCCATAACCAATTATTAAACATAAAAAAAGTCAATTAGAATCTAATTGATGATGCAAACATAGTATAATTGCCTAATTAATAGAATACACAAAGATAACATTACGCGATTAAGCTGAATCTAAGTTAACTTAGTGTAATTAAACACAGTTCAGTATAATGACTACCATCTCGTGCTTACCTGGAACGAAAATTTTTGAAAATGCTAGAATTAAGTCCTAAACATTAAATTAAAGCTAAGGTGTATTAAAGGTACAATGAATTTGGCTCCAAAAAATGTGAAAATGCAATTTACCGAAAAACTACTATTTTACCTAGTTATCATCAAACTTGATTTTAATGCATGAGCACATTGTATTGTATTCATGAATATATATTCTTTGTTCTTCTCACATACCTAACTCTCTCTCTCTGAGGGTACTGAGCCTTTATACTGCATGGGAACACTTCAATAAATTTTAGTACAATAACATATATTGAAAGCATTTAACAATACAGAATGAGAAATTTACTATAAAGTTGATTCTAGTCACTTGATATGTCTATTATACAATATGAACATGTTTATTATTGGCTTATTATGCATGTGAGAATCTTGGGAATTACAGAAGACCCGTAAGGCTCCTGACCCTCAGTTGTCAAGGTAAGAATTAGACTAGGCCAAACCCGTCCTGGGTCTAGGATGGATTCGGCTTTGGCCTCCGACAGCCCACGGGCTCATATGGTAGCACGTGTGACTCGTGTGGCTTCTAATCGGTCTTTCTGGACACATGTCAGGCAGTGTATCCCCTGTGACCTGTTCTGCCATTTAATCATCCACATGGTACATGATCTAAGAGCGGACCCTACAACTGCCCCTATTTCCCTATTTGAAGGATTCGCATCCATCAAGCAGGGAAATCATACCTCTGGTTCACCAGTTTGAGGGGCACACGTAGCTTATTACCATTATTTCCCCAATCACTGACACCGGTGCACGCCAACCCATGTCACGATTTTTTCAAATTTTGAAATTCTATTGCTTCCGTCTTCCTTGCACTATTCTCATCCACGGAAGACTTTTCTGCTCCCCCTCTATAAAAGCCGCGCTTGTGCTCATTTCTTACTTTACCAAAATCCCCAAGTATTCCAACTTTCTCAAATCTTAAGGTTTCCAAATCTTCCCTTTTCTAGAACCTTTTGCTCTCTTTGATAGCATCCAAGACAATGGCCCCGAACCAGAGTCAGAAGCTCTGCCCCGTCGTGGATTCCGAGTTCAGCTCGTTAAGGAGGCAGTTCTGCTTCCCTGGTGGAGTTACTTTATAAAGGGTCGAGGGCTTGGTAAATTGGTACCTTCACCCCTCTGCCCTCGAAGGTTCCATCGTCTTGGTGAAGAGACACTTGGAATGGTTGTAGTTTCCCCTTCCTCCCCTGGTCTACCAGTTCTTCAGCCTGATAGAGATTCACTCGATGCAACTGAATGCCAACAGGGTCATGATCTTGATGGGATTCTCTACTCTGTCGGTTCTCCTCAACGTGCATATCGACCTAAAGGTGGTCTTTTATGCCTACAAGCTCACCCTCATCCCTAAAAGGAGCTCTTACTCTACTTTCTACCTCCAGCCACTCCCGGAGAACCACGTCTTTTGAGATTTGCCAAGATCGGACAAGCAATGAGATTCCCATTCCAGGCTATATGCCATCGGAGGGGCATGGTGCTCTCCTTGGGTGAACGAAGAACGTTTCCTAATTCCCCCATTTTTTTTGCAAAGTAAGTACTGAGTCGTGATTTTTAGGTCTGCGTGCACTTTTTCCATTTTTACTCATGATATTTTACCTCGCGTAGTCTTTGTGGAGGAAAGCATGTTCGAACCGCTGCTATCAGTGGGGCAGCTCAAGGAGCTAGAGGGATTCATTGTCTTCGGGTCCTCCGGTGATTGCCGATACATTCAGGCCATTCTGAATCCCCAGGTGATGAAGACGATACCGAGGGAGGTCTCATATCTCCTCTTTCCGCTGGACATGTGGGTCATCACCAAGTACCTTCAGAGCCAGCTTGATGCCTTGGCTTTGAACCAGTTCAGCCAGGATAAGCAGAGTCGTATCACCATGGTGGGTCATCAGATCACGGCCTCGAGCCAATTGATGGGTCCCAATGACCTGGTGGCGCTGACCAGTCACGAGCTCAAAGAGGCGGTGAAGCTCGTGATCGAGGAGTGCGTCAGGCTCCGACGAGAAGAAGCCGATGCCCCCAAGAGGGTTAAGGGTAAGTTCATTTTTGCCCTAGGGGTCCGTCGATCAGGTCATAGCTACGTTTTAATCACGTTGCTTGCTCTTACAGGTTCAGACACAGGCCCTTCGACAGGCCCCTCACTGGTCAACGGGAGTACTGTTACACACAGAGCTCGATCCAATATCCCTGCTGGTCAGTGTCTGGTGGTGTCCTCTGAGGACGAGGCCAGGGGGCAGGGAGCTGTCACCCCAAGAACAGGCTCAGATGATGACCTAGAAGATCTGTTCGCATCTGGGGGTGAAACGCCCGTGGTGCCTTCTTCCAAGGTAGGTGGGCCTGCGACTCGGGAGGCGCCAGCCATTAAGATTGTGTATGGCAAAGGGGCACCTTCGAGCCTGCTAATGGAGCCTGCTGCACCGACTTCTTCCACCCCTAGCTCTAGTTCGAAGGCGGGCACGGGGTCCGTCGCTGCCCACTCCCATGGGGAGATTGTCGAGCTCAGCAGAGGGGCTCCGAGGCTGAAGTCTTGGCTATCTTCCCCTCCCCCGATCCCTATGAAGCGGGGTCGGGAATTCGACTCGTCCAAGGGGAAGGAAAGCCCGGCGGGGAAGAGAGGCAGAACTGCCCATTCTTCTGACAGTGACGATGATGGGGCTACCATGACCCTCATGAGGAGGAGAAGGTCTGCGCGAGGCAGCCCGTCTGAGAATACTGGTTAAGACAAGACCGAAAAATTACAGCTAAGCGGGTCTCCAAGAAAGGTGGTAACCGAAGCCGTTGAAGCAGCAACAGTCATTGTGGCTTCTTCTATTGAGGATGCGCCACTTTTAGCTATTACCGAAAGCGCACTTGGCGATGCCCTGCTTTCTACTGCCCCCACCTTCTCCACTTTAAGAGCGTCGAAAGAAGCTACCAGAGTGCATTTGGTGGGGGATGAAGGTGTCCTCGTGGTCGGCGGGGTGGAGTCGCTTTCCCCGGACGCGAATAACCCCCAAGGAGAGGGTTCAGCCGCAGAGTTCAAGCTGAAGCCTCTCTCCCTAGAGAACGTAGAGCTCGTTGCCGACCACAGCATTGTGCAAGTTTGGCTCGTCTGGCCATTGTCTCCATGTTTTCGGCATCTTTGCTGAACACTGACTCCTCTTTCTTATATTCTGTAGCTAGCCAGCATCCAGTCCTTCTATTCCTCTCATATTGGTGAGCTGACCGGGTAGCTGAATGCTCGTACTATGATGGCCGAGCGAAGCGAGGCCGCCCTTGCCATGTTGAGGATGGACTTTGATCTATACCAGAGCCTAGATGAAGCCAGGGTCAGCAGCGCGGTGACTCATGCTTTGAGCATTAAGAGGGTCAGGTGCGAGGAGCTGGTTACCAAGTTAGCCGAGGCAGAGGGGAAGATCTGGTCCCTCAAAGCTGAGGTCCCAGGTCTGCGCTCGGAGGCCGAGACTGCCAGCCTGGCCCAAGCCAAGCTCAAGGTTAAAGAGCAGGAGCTGCAGAGCGTAGGAGCGGAGATGGGGCTGGCTTTCATTGCTTGCGACAGAGCCATCGACGAGGCTAAGGAGGCAAAGAAAGCCAAGGTAAAAGCCAAGTTAGAAGCCCATTCCCTACAGTGCAGGCTCGACCAATCCAACGAGGTAATCCGACATCTCTATTTGGATCACATTAAACTGATGGAACCTCATGTGGAGTTGTCTCGCAAGCATGGCAAAGATCTCGCCGATATTAACACTCTTTTGATTGACCTGTCACAGCGGCAAGTGGAGCTGAGGCTAGCGATGCTGAGAGATAGGTTGGCGGATGTAGAGAAGCTAAAGATAAGGTACCAGAGGCTGGTGGATATCCTTTCTACGGAGAGCTATAGGTCTGGCTAGGAGAACAGGGAATTTGAGGGCCATGCGGAGGTGGTAATGCCAGACCAGTTCGATGAGTAGAAGGGTATCGAGAGGGACCATTATTCCGTCAGGTACCACATGCAGCAGTTAAGGGATGAGATTAACATGGTGTATCCTGCTGATGTACTGCAGATGCTCGACAAAGAAAAAGACGGGCCCTCTACATTTGCCTCTGTTGGCAGAGAGATTGTCCCCACTTTTGGTCCGCCAGATCAAGCCACGGAGGTTCCTGGGGGTCAACCTGGCCCTGGTGCCTTAACTAGTAGAGGGTTAAGTGCAGTCGTCTTGTCTAGCAATGATTCCGACCCTGGTATGCTGTCCTCTACCGAAGCTGGTCCAAGTGACGAAGTCGGCATCGCTCCCCTCGCCGGAGGTAATTAGGGCCTCTCACTCTTTTGTGTATTTGTAAAGTACTAACTGTGTTGTATAAAGTTGACCCTTGTTGCAAGCACCTGTTTAAATAATAAAAACGACGCACTTTTCTCACGCTTATTCTATTTTTTTTGTTGCCCGCATTCGTGGTCAGGGTCGGACATCATATATGATGACATTCCCTTGTCGGCGGTCCGGCTGACTTCTGGGTCTAGCCCAATCGTATATGAAGTGGAGTTATTAGTTAATTCCCCCCATGTTATGATAGACGATATTAGCTCCGGAGATCAGGACGTGAGTTCCGGCTTGTCCGACTTTGAGGATGTATAATTTCTGTTATGACTTGTCTTAGCAGAATTTGATCCGTGCGTATGGCTGGACTTCTCCGATCCTAAATGGGAACGGGCCAGGAACCAGCTCCAGGGATTGGTCGACCACTGCTTGGACCCATCGCTGCAGAGAAAGAGGCCTGGGCTCGGCTCTCACCGGGAGCAAATAGGGCATTACTACTCCGATGTGTCTTTATGAGTCCGTCTAAGACCTGCTTCTTACAGATAAAGACACCGGGTCTGCGTCCTTATCGACCATACATCCTGTCATTCAAGCAATAATAGACAGAATTTAGTTTTAATTTCTGCCTTTGCGTTTGGTCGTGTTTGGGCCTACTTCCAATGGGTAGGCCTTGGCTCCGTCTACTTTTAGTCCATGTGTAGCTAAGGCACTCTTTGGGGAGGGTCTACTTCCAACAGGTAGACCCTAGCCCTACTTGCCTTTGGCTTATGCGTAACTAAGGTGCTCCCTAGGGAGGGTCTACTTTCAATGGGTAGACCGTGACCCTATTTACCTTTGGCTTATGCGTAGCGAAGGTGCTCCCTGGGAGGGTCTTATCACTCAACTCTTCCCTATCCTGCAGGTATTCCTTGAGGGTCGGTGGTGAGTTTTTGTTGCGCGGCCTGTTGCCCTTTGTACGTCCTTTCGGGTCGTCGATGAGCGACGTGATCCCTATAGTACAATTTTTGATGAGGTTTGTTGGCAAGCATTTTATTGCGTAGCTCATTTCTCTTCGTACGTTTTCTCGGGCCATCGGCAAGCATTTTATTACGCGATGTGATTCCCGTAGTACGATATTTATTGAGGTCTGCTGGCAAGCATTTTATTACGTAGCTCTTTCCTCTTCGTATGTTTTCTCGGGCCATCGGCAAGCATTTTATTGCGCGATGTGATTCCCATAGTACGATCGTTATTGAGGTCTGCTGGCAAGCATTTTATTGCGTAGCTCTTTCCTCTTCGTACATTTTCTCAGGCCATTGGCAAGCATTTTACTGCACGATGTGATTCCCATAGTACAATCGTTATTGAGGTCTGCTGGCAAGAATTTTACTGTGCAACTCTTTCCCCTTCGTACATTTTCTCGGGCCATCGGCAAGCATTTTATTGCGCGACGTGGTTCCCATAGTACGATCATTATTTGTGCAAATAGTTCGTGGGGTCTGGCACTAAGGGCAGACCCTTTTACATAGCACTCCAATGGATAAGTCCATGTAGCAGACTCCCTGACCTGTTTTGGAACTAAGCTATTTAATAATACAAGTATTTACATGTGTCTTACACGTGGTACTTTTTCATCTGCTGGACATTCCATATGTTAGGTAGGCTCTTCCGGGTCTTGAGTTCTTTCAAGATGTATGCACCATTGTCAAGCACCTCGATCACTGATAACTCTATAAAAATAGAGTTATTTGGTATGTTTTTGAGTCTTGGGATAGCTATTTTAAAGGATCAATTTGTCTAGTTTAAGTGTCGTTCTTTATTTTATTTTTGTTCTTAGTGTTTCCGATGATTACAATTCAATATAGTCAATATCTATTTATTTTTCTTTTTATTTCTAGAAGAAATGCTGAATATAAGTAAAAGCTGGAAGTAACTTTGCTACAGCAATGTACCGGAGCAATACTGAACAGCAGAATTCTTTTTCCAGCTGGCATCTTTTATACACAGCTAGTGCTGACAGCTAATATTAAAAACCAGCTCAGGGAAAATGAAGCAAAAATAGTCCTCACTCCATATTTGGCTAACACGTGTGTTAGGGTATCTGACCTATTCTGATATAAAAGGAAAATGGACTGTAGACAAGAGGAGGAGGACGGCTGACCAGAGAGAAAAACAGAAAAGAAAAGAAAAGAGAAGAAGATAGTACAGAGAAAAGATGACGAAAGAGAGGAAGTACTAGCAGCAGGGAGCTCGATTTACCATTATCCAGCTAGATTTTTCCTTACTTTCTTAAATCTTCTTTGTATTTAATTTCTTTTTCTTATCTTGAACTTTCTGTAATCTATGAATTACTTTGGGTTGCTGATTTTTGAACCTCAGAACATGAGCTAAGTTTATATTAGCTGGGATATTGATGAATCTAAGGTTGTAATGAAGGATTAAATGTTGTTTTAAATGTTTATGGTAATTTCCTTTTGTTCACTCAAGTGAGCTTCATTATTAATTCCTATTATTGTTTGGCCACTAATATTTAGGATAAATAAACTAGGATTAATTCTGGAAAGGTTAATTTTAGTTGGATCTAACTTGAATGATACATAGTAATGATCTAGGAATATGTCGTTACCATGTATAACCCATTGAAAATCGATGCTATAAAGGAAGTATTGAGAACTGGATCAGCATAGGAATATGTTAAATCTAGTTTAAAGAACTTTAAACATAATAAATTCGGAAGATTATTATGTACTGATGGAATTTTCTATTACTGGAATGAATATTGCCATAAGCATTGTTGCAGCAATTGTACCCAGATTTGCAACCGAGAAGGATTCAATCATCTTTGCTTAATATATCTATCCATTTACAATCTCTTGTTTAGGTCATATTGTTTTATATTTGGAATTTATATATTTTTTTATTTTATTTTGTATCTGTCAATTCTTATAATTTCTTAATTCAGCTTATTTAACATTAGTTTTATCCAACTAATTTTGTTACTCAATCCCTGTGGAGACGATACTCAACTCATTACTATATTACTTGTTCGGTACGTGCACTTGTGTAGCAATTATAAAATTACACCAATAAGGTTTTGGCGCTGTTGATGGGGATTGAGAGAACTAAAATTATTTGTAGAAAACTAATTTGCTTTTCTTTCCGGTGGTTGTACTTGCAGGAACTTATACTCTTTATATGAATAATCAGCAAGAACAAGATTTAGTGCCCTTAGATCCTGAGATTGAAAGAACATTTCGAGTAAGGAGAAGGGAACAACAACAAGGTTTAGCTGGTTTAAGAGGAATGGCTGATGCTAATGATGCTATAGCAATGGCAGATGACAGGGATTGAGCAATCAGAGAGTATGCTATTCCTATCCTCAATGGGGTTAATCCTGGCATTGTTAGGCCCGAAATTCAAGCACCTCAGTTTGAATTGAAGCCAGTGATGTTTCAAATGCTCCAAACTGTGGGGCAATTTAGTGGGGTACCAACAGAGGATCCACATCTTCACCTCCAGTTGTTCATAGAAGTGTGTGATTCATTCAAACTGCAAGGAGTCACAAATGAAGCTTTAAGGCTGAAACTATTCCCATACTCTTTATGAGATAGAGCAAGAGCATGGTTGAACTCAATACCCCCAGATTCGGTGGCCACATGGNAATATTTCCCACCAACTAAAAATGCTAAGCTCCGAAATGATATTACTTCTTTTCAGTAGTTGGATGGGGAATCTTTATATGAGTCATGGGAGCGCATCAAGGAATTGCTAAGAAAATGCCCACACCACGGAATCCCTCATTGGATCCAAATGGAGACATTTTATAATGGCCTCAATGCTCATACTCGGTCAATGGTGGATGCTTCGGCTAATGGTGCTCTTCTTGCAAAGTCCTATAACGATGCTTATAAGATTTTGGAGCGAATGGCCAATAATAATTATCAATGGCTGACTGAAAGAGTTGCTGCAGGAAGGCATGTTGCTGGAATTCATGATGTTGATGCAGTTACAGCCTTGACAGCTCAAGTTTCATCGCTGTCTAATATCCTGAAATCTATGAATTTAGCTGCTGGAGCAACTGCAGATCAATCTGCTGCAATTTCTTGTGTTTATTATGGTGAGGGGCATTCATTTGACAGCTGCCCATCTAACCCTGCTTCAGTATGCTACGTGGAGAACTATAACAAGAACAACAATCTATTTTCAAACACGTACAACCAAGGATGGAGGCATCATCCTAATTTTTCATGGAGCAACCAAGGAGCTACTTTAGATACTCCAAATAGACCAACCTACCCATCGGGTTTCCAACATCATTTACCACAGCAACAACAGTATCAGAAATAGCAATATCCAGAGCAATCCAACTCTATGGAAGCTTTATTGAAGGAGTATATGGCGAAAAATGACAGTATAATTCAGAATCAGTCCACAATGATTCAAAACTAAGCAGCCTCACTTAGAAACTTGGAGAATCAAATGGAGTAGTTAGCTAATGCCTTGAATAGCAGGCCCTAAGATTCTTTGCCAAGTGATACAGAAAATCCAAGATGTGAGAATAAAGAGCATTGCAAAGTGATCTCATTAAGGAGTGGGAAAGAGTTGAAAGGGCCTGAGCTAAGGTTTAAACAATCAGGGGAGCCCTCTTCAATCCAAGAAGAAAAGGATAAGGAAGATAGAGTGGAAAGAATAACAAAGCGAACTGCTGAAACAGAGAAGTCTGCTACAACAAGACTGCCCAGAAAAGCAAAATAATAGACCACCGCCACCTTTTCTTCAACGATTCCACAAGCAGTAGCAAGACAAGCAATTCAACAAATTTTTGCAGGTTTTAAAGCAGTTGCATATTAATATACCACTCGTGGAAGCTTTAGAATAGATGCCAAAGTATGTCAAATTCATGAAGGACATCCTCTCCAAGAAAAGAAGATTGGAAGAGTTTGAAACAGTGGCACTGACCAAAGAGTGCACTCCATCTTGCAGAGTAAAATCCCTCCTAAACTTCAAGACCCTGGAAGCTTTACAATACCATGTTCTATTGGTGATACCTACTACGGAAAAGCGTTGTGTGATCTAGGAGTAAGCATAAACTTGATGCCCATGTCAGTTTTCAGAAAGCTGGGAATTGGAGAAGCAAGACTAACTATAGTTACTCTTCAGCTTGCAGATAGGTTTTTTGCTCACCCTGAAGGAAAAATCGAAGATGTTTTAGTTCGGGTGGACAAGTTCATATTCCCCATGGATTTCATTGTGTTGGATTATGAGGCTGATAAGGAAGTGCCTATAATCTTAGGCAGGCCGTTTCTTGCTACTAGAAGGACATTGATTGATGTGCAGAAAGGAGAACTCACTATGCGAGTTGATGATGAGCAAGTTACTTTCAATGTGTTCAAGACTATGCGATTTCCGGATGAAATAGAAGAGTGTTCAGCCATCAATGTGTTAGATTCACTTGTGCTGGAGCAATTCCAGGAAACTTATGATAACAACCTGATTTCAGTATCCACCAAGGCCGATTTTGATGAAGAAATTGAAGAAGAGAGCTATGTACCATGGGTGGACACAAAGTATTCACTTGCTAGACCAGGGAAGCAATTTAAATCTCTTGAATTATTAGAGAGGGATTTCAAACCTTCTAACCCATTAGTTAGAGAACCCCCAGTTGTAGAGTTGAAACCACTACCCTCTCACTTGAAATATGCATATTTGGGTGACTCAAACACATTACCAGTAATTATTTCTTTAGCTTTGAGTTTGGGGCAAGAGCAGCAATTAGTTGCAGCACTTCGAAAGTTTAAGAAGGCCATAGGATAGACCAT
>JXTB01000036.1:10911-47494 GCA_002914805.1 Parasponia andersonii
TATTGGGACAGAGAAAAGAGAAGGTGTTCCATTCTATTTACTATAGCAGCAGGACTTTATCTGATGCTCAACTGAACTACACCACTACTGAGAAGGAGCTCCTAGCTATTGTTTTCGCCTTTGATAAATTCGGATCATATCTCGTAAGAACAAAGGTCATTGTTTATACAGATCACTCAGCAATCAAGTATCTTATTGCAAAGAAGGATGCTAAAACGAGATTGATTAGATGGATACTGTTACTGTAAGAGTTTGATTTGGAGATTAAAGATAGGAAGGGTTCTGAGAATCAAGTTGCAGATCACTTATCAAGAATGGAAGCAGGAGTTACAAAGGAGATCAAAAAGCTCATTCGAGAAACATTCCCAGATGAACAGATTTTAGTTATACAACAGGTGACTACTCCATGGTATGTAGACCTTGCTAATTATTTGGTGAGTGGATTACTTCCAACTGAGATGAACAACCAGCAGCGAAAGAAATTTTTCCATGATATAAAAGCGTACTGTTGGGATGATCCTTACCTTTACAAGTAATATGCAGATCAGATTTTGCGTAGGTGTGTTCCTAGTGAAGAAATTCATAGCATCCTACATCATTGCCATTCATCTCCTTATGGGGGACATTTTAGAGGTTTTAGAACAGCTGCTAAGGTCTTGCAATCAGGTTATTATTGGCCAACCATCTTCAAATATGCTCATGAATTTGTCAAGATTTGTGATAGGTGCCAAAGAACTGGGAACATCTTGCAAAGACATGAAATGCCCTTAAACAACATTCTGGAAGTTGAGTTATTTGATGTGTGGGGTATAGATTTCATGGGACCATTTCCTCCATCTTTTGGGAATCTTTACATCTTGGTAGTTGTAGACTATGTGTCTAAATGGGTGGAAGCTTCAGTATTTCCTGCATATGATTCCAAGGTAGTGGTGAAGTTCTTGCATAAGAATATTTTCACATGTTATGGCACTCCAAGAGCCATCATTAGTGATGAAGGAACACACTTTTGTAGCAAGCAGTTTGAGAATCTTTTGGCCAAATATGGGGTAAGGCACAAGATAGCTACATCATACCATCCGTAGACAAGTAGCCAAGCAGAAATTTCTAATAGAGAGATCAAAAGAATTTTGGAGAAGGTTGTAAATCCAACTAGAAAAGATTGGTCGACAATGCTTGATGGTGTTTTTTGGGCTTATAGAACAGCCTTCAAAACACCGTTGGGGATGTCTCCATATAGGCTAGTCTTTGGGAAAGCATGTCACTTGCCGGTGGAGCTGGAGCACTGAGCATATTGGGCGATGAAAAAGCTTAGCATGGATCTTCAAGCTGCTGGGGAAACACGGCTGCTGCAACTAAATGAGCTGGAAGAATTTCGGATGTGTGCTTATGAGAGTGCTAAGTTATACAAAGATAAAACAAAAATTTGGCATGACAGAAAAATCCAACAAAGGAGCTTTGAACCTAGACAGTAAGTGTTGTTATTTAACTCCAGATTGAAGCTGTTTCCTGGTAAACTAAAGTCCAGATGGTCAGGTCCATTCAAAGTTGCTAAGGTGTACCCATATGGTGCTATTGATTTGCTGGAGGAAAACTCAGGTCGCCAATTCAAGGTCAATGGCCAGAGGTTGAAGCATTATTGGAGAGCTGAATTTGACAGAGAGAAGACCTAGATCACTTTGTAGGAGCCATGATTGAGCTAGCAGTTAGGCTGATGACTCTAAACTAAGCGCTCAGTGGGAGGCAACCCACTATAGATTCCTTTTCTCCATTTCTTTTAATTCTTTTCTCCTTTTAATTTCACTATGTTCTTCTTTCATCATAAAAAAAAAAAGGAAGCTCAGGAAGAACAATGAGGTGTTAAATTTAACTTTTTAATTATGGCTAATTCTGATGCAGGGAAATGTGCCTAATAGTGGAGATAAGAGGAAAAGCAGGAGTTCAGAAAGGATTTCTAGTATTCCAATGCAGAACAGTAGATTCCTAGGAAATGACAGATTGCTACAGCAACGGAATTAGTGTTATATATTTGCTATAGCAACAGACGCAATTTCAAAATATATATATATATATATGAGTTGTAGTTTTTGGGCAGAAGTTATGACACGAGTGGGAATGGAGCCTTCCACGAAGCCACTATCAGCCCAAAATACATAAAAAAAAAAGAGAGAAAGTGGAGTAACTGTCTCTTTCTCCTTTTTAAACCCTAGCCCACAAGATCTCCTTCAACAACAACTACATTTCAAACGGCTGCTAGAAATTCCGGCTCAAGTTTGGGGAAAAAATGAGAATCAAGAGAGTTGCTCGTAAAGCCTCCAAAGTAGTCAAATTCAAATCTGAAGCAGCCGAAACAAGGTATGAAGAAAACATTCAAAATCGGCCTCTAAGTGCCGAAAAAGGGTTCGTGTGGGACAATAGTAAGCCACTAAGGCAGCCACCATTCATTGCAGATGTCATCATCCAACACAACTGGAAGCTGTTCTGCGCACATCCGGAGGACCCGATTGTGCCTCTGGTTCGTGAATTCTACGCCAACATGACTAAACCAGACGATGACACCGTGTACGTTAGAGGAGTTCAGGTGCCCTTGAGCGCGGAAGCCATAAATACCATCTATGGTTTGGGGGATCCGGTAGATGAGCACTCTGAATTCGTCGAAGCCATCACGGAACCTGAACTAGCCACGGTGCTGGAGACAGTTGCTATAGCGGGAGCTGAATGGAATGTCTCATCCCAGGGTGCTTACACATGTCTTCGGAGCTCACTGAACCTACCTGCAAAAGTTTGGTATCATTTTCTAAAATCTCGTGTGCTACCCACCACACATGGCAAAACAGTTTCCAAGGAGCGTGTGTTGCTGTTGTACTCCATGTTGACTGGTAAATCTATCAATATGGGTCGGGTTATTCATAGGGAAATCTGTGCATGTGCTGCAAGGAAATCAGGGGCTCTATTTTTCCCATCTCTAATTACCAGGATGTGTCGCAATGCACGTGCTCCTTACCTGGTAAATGAAGAAAATTTGCACAACACGGGCGAAATAGATGTCATTGTTGTGGCACGAATTGCCCAAGAAGGACCAGCCGAGGATTCCCATCGACCCTCATCAAGCAGACCTGCGGCAGCATCCAGCAGCAGCACCAGTGAGACCCTGCAGCAGCTTAAATCCTTGGAGCAGCGCATAAGTCAACAAGAGGTTCAGCAGTACCAGATGATGACAATGCTACAACAAATTCATCAGCAGCAGCAGCAATTCTGGGCATTTGCAAAGGAATGGGACAATGCCTTAATGAAGTCCCTGCAGAATAATTTCACCAAACCCATTCCAAGTTTCCCTGCATTTCCAGAAGAAATACTCCAGGATTTGGACGATGAGCACATGGCAGAATTTGATGAAGATGGATCTAATGGAGCTGCAGCGTAATTATAACGGGAGTTTTCACCTCTTTACCTTCTCTTTTTATTTCCTTATTTGTTCCTTTATTTTGTGTTGCAGTAGGGACACTATTTATTTTTAAGTTTGGGGGTATTTTATCTGATTTTACTTCTTTTATGTGTTTTGTGTGGTTGTCTGTTAATATCTGTTTTTGTTCTGTTGCTCTGGTGTGCTACAGTATTATGATCGAGTTTCATTAAACTCTTACTACTTTAAAATTTTCAGCTTATGAGATGAATTGCCGTGAATTAAATATTGGGGATATTTGTTTTAGCTTGCTGTTATATGTGAAATTTCCAGTTTCTCTATGCACTAGAGCTATAGATTAGAGACTTTTAGGAAAACTTAAGAAATCTTAAATAATTGTGAGGGCTTAAGGGATAGAAATGAATTATGTGAATCTTTCAAAGTAAAATGTAGAAGACTAAACATGGAGGACTTAGTGTAGGCATGATACATTGAAAGTAAAGATGAGCTTAAGTTTGGGGGAGTAAAAAAAAAATAATAATAAAATAAATAAAATGAATACTCCACTATTTTGAATTACTTAGTAACCAGGGGTAACATGAGCTCCATGTATACCTTTACATCAAATAGTAGTTTGGAATATGAGTATGCCTCGGCAACTCTGAAAGTGACTTTGCTAAGTAACCGGGTATCTTCATCACCAATGTTGGCATTCGCGTAAAAAGGTATTGTGACATTTGAGTGTAAAAAAAAAAAACAAGAAATAATAAAATCATCCCCCAAATTAAGCTCAGTAATGCAAGTTTGTTAAAGCCTTATAAGTCTGAAGTTTTTTGTTGACTTGCATTAGTGGAGAAGGATTTACAAGTTCAGCTTTTGAAACCAGAAAGTTAGGCTCAATGATCATATTTTAAGATGACTTGAGTAATTCAGAGAATTCTAACCATAGTTTCTACACACACACACTCAAAGGAAAATCACATGTGAAAGTAAGTTTAAAATGAATTGAACTAGTGTTTGAGGAAGGATGATTCTGATCAGAGGATGAAGATTGAAAGTGGAACAACGAACTAAGGAATGATTTTCTTTTTGTCAGTAAACCAGAGCTCTATTGTGTCTATGTCATTTTTGTCACTCAGGGACGAGTAACAATTCAAGTTTGGGGGTGTGATAATTCTATAAAAATAGAGTTATTTGGTATGTTTTTGAGTCTTGGGATAGCTGTTTTAAAGAATCAAATTGTCTAGTTTAAGTATTTTTCTTTATTTTATTTTTGCTTGTGGTGTTTCCGATGATTACAATTCAATATAGTCAATATCTATCTTATTTTCTTTTTATTTCTAGTAGAAATGCTGAAATTAGGACTTGAATTCTGATNTATAGTCAATATCTATTTTATTTTTCTTTTTATTTCTAGAAGGAATGCTGAATGTAAGTAAAAGCTGGAAGTAACTTTGCTGCAGCAATGCGCCGAAGCAATACTGAACAGCATAATTCTTTTTTCAGCTAGCATCTTTTACACACAGCTGGTGCTGATAGCTAATATTATATACCAGCTAAGGGAAAATGAAGCAAAAATGGTCCTCACTCCATATTTGGCTAACACGTGTGTTAGGATATCTGACCTATTCTGATATAAAAGGAAAATGGACTATAGAGAAGAGGAGGAGGACGGCTGACCAGAGAGAAAAACAGAAAAGAAAAGAAAAGAGAAGAAGATAGTACAGAGAAGAGAGGACGAAGAAGAGGAAGTACTAGTAGCAGGGAGCTCGATTTACCATTATCCAGCTAGATTTTTCCTTACTTTCTTAAATCTTCTTTGTATTTAATTTCTTTTTCTTATCTTGAACTTTCTGTAATCTATGAATTACTTTGGGTTGCTGATTTTTGAACCCTAGAATATGAGTTAAGTTTTTATTAGCTGGGATATTGATGAATCTAAGGTTGTAATGAAGGATTAAATGTTGTTTTAAGTGTTTATGGTAATTTCCTCTTGTTCACTCAAGTGAGCTTCATCATTAATTCCTATTATTGTTTGCCACCAATATTTAGGATAAATAAACTAGGATTAATTTTGGAAAGGTTAATTTTAGTTGGATCTAACTTGAATGATACATAGTAATGATCTAGGAATATGTCGTTACCATGTATAACCCATTGAAAATCGATGCTATAAAGGAAGTATTGAGAACTGGATCAGCATAGGAATATGTTAAATCTGGTTTAAAGAACTTTAAACATAATAAATTCGGAAGATTATTATGTACTGATGGAATTTTCTGTTACTGGAATGAATATTGCCATAAGCATTGCTGCAGCAATTGTACCCAGATTTGCAACCGAGGAGGATTCAATCATCCTAGCTTAATATATCTATCCATTTACAATCTCTTGTTTAGGTCATATTATTTTATGTTTGGAATTTATATTTTTTTTATTTTATTTTGCATCTGTCAATTCTTATAATTTCTTAATTCAGCTTATTTAACATTAGTTTTATCCAACTAATTTTGTTACTCAATCTCTATGGAGACGGTACTCAACTCATTAATATATTAATTGTTTGGCATGTGCACTTGCGTAGCAATTATAAAATTACACCAACAATCATCTCGTAGGGCCCGACCTAGTTAGAGTCTAGCTTCGAGGAATTTCCTTTTCTAACCTTCAAGACCCAATATCCGGCGTTAAACCGACGAGTGCTAACCTTATTTGCGTAGTAAGACTTGGTCTGCTGGTGGTACGAGGCCAGATAGACTAGTGCCATGTCCCTTGTTTCTTCCTGGAGTTCTGTGTTGCAGCTTAGCTGCTGCTCATTCAGTGAGGCGTCTCTTACCACTTCAGAGTGAAGTTCGGGAGGCCAATCTCAGTCGGGATCACAGCCTCTGACTCCTAGACCATGGCGAACGGTGTTCTTCCAGTTGATCTCTGCTCCGTGGTTCGATAGGCCCACATGACGGCCGATAGCTCTTCTAACCACCTTCCTTTAGCCTCCTGCAAGTTCTTTTTTATATTGCTAAATATGGCCTTGTTTGTTGCCTCTGATTGGCTATTCCTCTGAGGGTAGTTTACGGATGAGAAGCTGAGCTTTATATCATATAACTCACACAGCTCCTTAAGCTTGGCATTCTGGAACTACATGCCATGATCAGCATGTATCTCTTTCAGAATTCCATATCGATAGATTATGTTTTTCCAAATGAAGTTAATCGTGTCTGCCTTATTGACGGTTGTGTAGGCTTCAGTTTACACCCATTTGGTGAAATAATCGGTGGCCAACAAGACATACTTTCTTCCCCTTGGACTTCTGGAGAGCTCTCCGATGATGTCCAGACCCCACTTAGCGAAGGGCCAAGGAGTTATGTTTGAATGGAGCTCTTCCACGGGTTGGAGTTTTAGGGGGGGCGAACCTCTGGCATTTATCACATTTCTTGACAAACTAGGCCACCTTGGTCATTATGTAGGGTCAGAAGTATCCAGCCATTAAGGCCTTATGGGTGAGGCTACGCCTGCCAGAGTAGTTGCCACACGCTTCCTCGTGGATTTCCTCCATCAGTTTCTGCCCCTCTATGGGGCCTACGCACCTCAGCATTGGTCCCATCATCGACCTTCTATGTACAATCAGCCCCCCACCATCGAGTATCGGGCAGCCTTCAGTCTAATCGACCTTGCTTTTTGTGGGTCTGTGGGCAAGTTTCCCGACACCAAATATTGGGTAATGGGTCTCATCCAGCCTTCATCTTCAAAGTTAGTCACGAACACGTGGCGTGCGGGGGTCTCCAAAGTGTCTCTCGTATTTTTGCCCTCTAGTAGAATCTTCGTGTATTCGGTCGTCCCCCTGATTGGCGTGCTTCTAGCTAGCTCATCGGCCTTTTGGTTCATCTCTCTGGGTATTGTTCGATATCGAAGCTACTAAAGCGGGCTTTCTCCCCCATTACCATGGAAAAGTACCTGTGTAATCTTGGCTCTTTTACTTCGAAGTCTCCCTTGACCTGACCCATGATCAGCTGCGAGTCAGTCCTTACCGCGATGTTCTCTACTCCGAAGTGTAGAGTCAGCTCAAGGCCTTGCAGCAGCGCCTCGTACTCTACTTCATTATTCGTTGCCTAGAAACCAAGCCTCAAAGCTTTCTCTATCCTGAGTCCTACTGAGGTCTGCCGAACTATTCCGATACCTGAACCCGATGCGTTCATGGATCCATCGATGTAGAGAGTCTAGGTTGAAGGGATATGAGCCAAAGACATTTGAAGCGGGTCGCACAGCTCACTGAAGGACTGGATTTCCACTAGGAAGTCTGCTATGACTTGCCCTTTCTTTACCACTCGAGGTTGATACTCGATGTCGTATACCCCCCGCTCGATGGCCCATTTGGTCAGTCACCCCGATAGGTCTGGTTTGGCTAAGATTTACCGGATGAGAAAGTTTGTATACACTGTAATCGAGTGTGCCTCGAAGTACTACCTTAGTCTTTTCTTAGCATTGGCCAAAGCGAGAACCAATTTCTCTACCATACTGTATCGCGTTTCAGAGTACAGGAGCATACGGCTTACGTAAAATACCGGCTTCTGCTTGCTATCTTCCTCGATGAACAGTACGACACTGATTGCTACTTCGGACACTACCAAATATGCATATAGGCGCTGCCCCTCTGCTGGGGAAGCCAGGATAGGCGGGTGACTTAAGTACAGTTTGAGCTCTATCAGTAATCGATGACGACGAAGTCTACATCCAGGCACCTCTCCGCAACACAGACCTTTAGAGTCACGACACCCAATGGGCTGACTTTAGTGCTGTTGAAGTTGAACAATGGCTAATAGGTCGGCCTGAGCACGCTTCGATTCAAGCCCATGTTCTCAAACGTGCTGAGGAATAGGATGTCGACGCTACTTCCGCTATCGACCAGGACCCTTCCGACCAACGTAGAGTCAATCTGTAGCTTAATCACCAGGGGATCATCATGAGGTAGGTGCACCGTGGCCAAGTCTTGCTGGGTGAAGGCGATGGGGGCAGATGAGGCATAGCTTTCTCCCGTCGTCAGGTGGTTCACGAAATGCCCCATGCCCCTCAGGTGCTTCACCTTCTTTTCGGTCCTTTTCTGGCATTTTTCCTTCTCTTCCTGACTCTGGGTCGACTCTAGTTTGCCTATGATCGTTGACACTATCTCAGAGCCTGCTCCCCTGACCCGGAGGCTTGGGTCTATTTTCCTTTTTTGGGCCTAGTGGCGTCCTCCTTGGAACGGCTTCCGCCCGTTTTCATGTACTGCTTCAATTTACTGGTTTGGATTGCCATCATAACCTGTGCATAAAGGCTACGGCAGTTGATGGTATCATGCCTGTGATCTTTGTGAAATTAGCAGTACCTACTCCTGTTCTTCATGTGCTCAGGAACACCAGCCTTGGGTGGATCTCTGAAAAATGCCCATGTCTCTGTTCTGAAGGTAGATCACATCGATCGGCATGTTGAGCTCTTACTTCGACAGACAGTCCTTAAATGTCTTCCTCCTATTGCCGTTTTCTTTACCAGCTTGGGTTGGGGCTCCCTGCTTCAGAGCTGGCCCCTGGGCCAGCGCAGGCCTCTTTATTCCTTGCATAGCCGGGGTTTGCACCGACGCTGTTGTTATCGTGGCGTAGGCTTTGGGCATTTTCTGGTGGCTTTCCGGTACCTTAAATACCCCTTCTGAATTTGCCTGGATGTCTGTCATGTCGTATGACAAATTCAAGAGCAGATGGTCTAACTTCCTCGATCTTGGCTACAGGCCCTTGACGAACGAGCTTGTGGCTTAGGCCGAGTCGGTATTGTGCACTAAGGACATCACGTCTAGGAAACGTGACAAATATTCCCTTGGAGACTCGTTCGCGGATTGCTCCAACTGGTCGAGGTCTCGCATGGTTTTCTGCTGCCTCCAGATGGTCACATATTGTTTACAAAAAATTTGCAAAAATCTTCAAACCTGTTTATAGACTTCTCCGGGAGCTGTCTGAACCACAACAGAGCTGGCCCTGCGAGGGTGGTGGAGAAGACTTTGTAGGTCACAGCCTCTTCCTTGGTCTCCATGGCCATCTTCTGCTGAAAATGGTATATGTGGTCGAGGCTGTCGGTCTTTCACTCGAACGGTCTGAAGGTCGGGGTTGTGAAGTCCTTCGGCTTGGGCTACAGCTGGATCTAATCGGCAAAGGTCGTCCTAGTAGATCCCTCACACAGTCTGTTCTGCTAGATCATCGGGGGTCTGGCTATGATGAGCCCCGAGCCTCTTACTCAGCTCCGCCATCATCTCCTGTTTCCAGTTGGGAAGCGTACCTTTCGGGCTCTCCTAGTGCCTTCCGTCCACCACCGCTCCCACCCAGAAAGGCCTTGTCTGGCTTTGTCGTTTTCTCTGCATCTGCGATCTGGACGGGGCAAGGACTTCTCTCGGCAGTTGACCCCTATACTCTTGCTAGACCTCCTCATCGAAGTCCTCCCTTCGCCCGCTCCTGGCTTCGCTTGCCAACAGCCCTTTAAGGCAGGCATTATCTCAATGAACTTCTGCGACTTCATCTTTTAGGCCCAGGACGGCCTCGTGGGCCATCTCCGCCTTCTTGTTTGCTTCTACCAAGGCCGCAAGTATTTGGTCCAACTTTTACTCTAGACTGGGTCGCACTTCCCGGGAGCTTCCTTCGGCGTCGGGACGTGCATTTCTTGTTGTTATTCTTGAGGATTCCATCCAATGTCGTATGGCTTTTTTGTTCGGGGAGAGCGTGATCGTGAGACTCTTACTCTTTCTCTCGCGCTCAATGTTTCCCAAAGACGGCTCCAAAATGGTTCTGCGATTCTCACCAAATGTCTACGTGTCTCTTAATTACTAATGCTGTATCTACCAACTGTCCATGTATCCTCGTTATCCCAGACTGCTTTTGACTTCAGGTTGGGTTGGAGAGGCAGGGGTGGCCACCTGTAAAGACTCTCCGATGCTTAAGTCAGATGTTTATCCCTGAGACTGAGTAGCAAAGATCAAGTTTTTCTCTTACTTATAAATTTTTATATATCTCTCTTTGTATGTGTATATGCCTATGTCCTCAGAGGGACGCATGACTGATATTTATAGTCCTGGAACTGAGAACCTTCTGGCTCTCAATCCTAGGATCGAGTACCTTTTTCATCATGACTTACTTCAGAAATCACGGGCCGTGGTTACCGTAATCTCCCTTACATCATCGTGACATGCTTTCCGCTGTCCCCTATGGCTCAAGCCCGGCGGGGATGAGACTTTGACAAGCCGCCGTCTTGTTAGGACAATTTGCCCAATGCGAATACCTACTAGGATTGTATTAAATGCTCTATCTGGGTCTGGAGTAGTGTGCTGCCTCCAATGATTTTCTGGTGGAAGACCCTCGAGGTTCCTGATCTCCAGCTGTCGAGGTAAGAATTAGACTGGCCGAACCCGTCCAGGGTCTGGGATGGATTCAGCCCTAGCCTCCAATAACCCATGGGTCCATACAGTATCACGTGCGACTCGTGTGGCTTCTAAGCGATCCTTTTGGACACGTGTCGGACAGTGTGTCTCCTGTGACCTGTTCTGCCACTTAATCGTCCACCTGGTATATAATCTAAGTGCGGCCCCACAATCAATAAGGGATATTGTGGTTTGAGCGGCAATTGCCGATTTTAAGAGATGATGTCGTTTTTCAAGATAGCTCTCGTTTATTTGTTTCTTGACGTTGAAAAAAAATGTGCGGTCTAAAAGCTATCGTGGTTTTCAAAAGTTTGTTGTCGTCAAGTGACGGCGTCGTCTGAAGTACATATAATTGTCGTTTCCAACAGACGTTGTAGTTTTCATAAGATTCCGTGTTCCGTCCTCCACCCACCGAACGGCGTCCCCCATGTCTCGGCCATCTCTTACAACAGGATCAAGATGCTTCTGACTCTTGACTGCAGGTCAGGTCCTTAAGTGGACCATGGCCTGTCACTATTATTGGGCCCCCATATGACTATAAGTCTATAATGGCCGCACTGACAGAAATATGGGCCGGGCCTAGCATACAGTAAAAGTTTCTACTCTGGGAAATATTTGTGTCGTTACTTTTGGGAGCTAAACGTGTCAAAATTTTCCAAAACTAAATAAAACAAAAAATGAGTAATGCAGCAAATTGCGACTAGATGCTTGAGGAAAATATAATGACCCCCTTTTATATTTCTGAAAAGTTATATCTAATCTCATTTCTGTGTGTGCGTTTTTAATAATCTTTCGTGCATTTATTATAATGAAGCTGATAATAATAAGTGACAAGTTACTTCACATTCACAATACTAACGAAAATATGTTAGGAAAACTTTCTTCCTAGTTTAAAACTCAAATTTTGACAACTTCCATTTCTTAAAAAAAAAATCATTAATATAATTTCTTGAAATAAAAAAAGATCTATCTCTACTATAGATTTGAAAAAAGGTCTTGTCTGACTTATTCAAAAAACAAAAGAAAAAAAAAAAAAGAAAAAGAAAAAGAAAAAGAAAAAGAAAGAGAGAAAGTCTCCCGGTTCCGAATCTGTGTTGAGATATTCTCATCCCTTGTCGTAACGTAACCAAAGTTCCCTATGAATCAGTAGTTTATTCCTTACGTCTTCTTATAATATCATTACCCTCCCCAACACTTTTTAATTATACCGTTAGACTCCCCGTATTGTCTTAAAAACTTCGGCCGTACACCAATAGCCTGATCATCCGATCCAAATGAATATATTATACCCCCATAAGCAACCAACGTTGAACTTGGAGAGTTAGATTAGATAAAAGTAATTCTTTGAATCCGAAGCGGGATTAGCATTTATTTAATTAACTAATGAGATAAAAGCAATATTTCTAATAATTATTTTACGTGGATTGTTCTTTGAAAAGAGGGAGAAACTAATTTACTTGCCTTAAATAATTTGGATAAAGATAAGTTTAGCATACGGAATTTGTTTTTCTTAAATCCTTTTAAATGCTAATCGTTATACTAAAATCCCAAAACCTTTTTTTTTTTTTAACAATAAAAAACACATATAGTTTACATGTGGCAGAATTTACGTGGCATAGAACAAATTTTTCTTTTTCTTAGTTCAGTTAGATACTGTATTCTTTTTCTTTTTCTAAAAAAAAAAAAAACAGAATCGTTTTATTACCAACAATTAATTTGTAATCAGGCAAAAAATAATATCTTTTAACTCCTAATATTAAGTTTAAAAATGTGATCGCTTTCCAACAATGAAAGAAAAGAGTTGACAAAAGTATATTATTATGCACGAGCTCCATTTTCATATTGACCTTCCTCAAGAGTTTCTACTGCATCATATATTACTATAATTACGTTCATATGATTCCACTGATAATGATTCTCAAAAAATAATTTAAAAATAATCATGAGGATGAATGATGAGTTTATATTCAATTTTTGTATTAGTCACTTTGATCAAGTATTTCTTAAATCCACATTTTACACTTTTATTCAGAGCCCAAAAAAATAAAAAATTCGCATTGCACTCACTGAAATATATATATATATATATATATATTAAAAAATTTTTCATTCACGCGTGATTCACATTCATCCCCTCTTTCAATAAAATAATAACAAAATTAGCAACAATAATGGAGAGGGGCATATGAGTAATTCAAATAAACGACAACATTTCCAAAAAAAATCTACATCTATCTATATATATTGAGCAGAGAAACTATAAACAATGTAATAATATCAATATTCTATTTTTAATTTAACTTTCATTTTTTCACGATATAATTAATCTTATTATTATNCATATAAACAAAAACATATATATATATATATATATATATTTTTTTTTTTTCCCCACTTTAAACAGAAACGGAACCGTCTTGTTCTCTCTGTTGAGGTCAAAACTCAAAACTCATCAACATCAACAACCACCACCACCACCACCATGGCCAAACTCCTCTAAACGACGTCGTTTTTAGTCTCCTTCTTCCTCAGTTTCTTCGTCGGAAGCTTATGCTATTTCCGATCGAATCGTCGGTGGGGACCATTCTCCCGGTAACTCCCCGGTTGCTGGTGGTAAAGTTAGCAACAGAGGTCGTAGTCTCTGACTATGAAGAACAACTACAACAAGGCTAACAACACCAACACCAACAGTACCCATAATGGCTTTCTTCCCAATTCTCTGAGATTCATTTCTTCTTGCATCAAAACCGCCTCCTCCGGTGTCCGCTCCGCCAGCGCCTCCGTCGCTGCCTCTATCTCCGCCGACCCCCACGCCCATAAGGACCAGGCTCGTTCATTCTTTTCTTTCAATTTAATTTCAACTGGTTTATATTTTTTTAGGAATTTCATTTAATATTCAATTTTGAGATCATTATTTTAATTTTATATTTTGCTTGAATTGGAAATTAGGTTTCTTTCTTTTGCCTTGGATTGGGGATAATGTAATATTCTTTGTGTTTGGTTACCGAGAAAGTTGAGGGACACGATGGGAAAATTGGAATCGCCGAATTCTAGGTCTGATGTCGTTTCGGCCTTTTTTGTGATTGAATCTTATATTTGTTTGTTGGGTGCTGATAAAGTTTTGAGAAAACGAGAACACAGTAATGCAGATGCAATTCTCTCTTTCTCGGCCCTTTAGGGTACTGGGGAACTGATTTTATTGATGTTACTTATTTTGGTTACTGGGCATTAGGAACAGAAACTGAAATGAAGGATTTTGACTGTTGCATGCAGTTGAATTATTATTATTCTTATTATTTTATTATATATTTTTTTTGAAAGTGATGTGGGTGTGGTTTAGCTAGGTGTATTAGTTGATCACGGTGGATTTAGGTGGAGGTTTAAGGAGCATTAATTTTTATAGTTGAGGATGATGGATGGGGTGATTTTATTCGTGGCTGGAAGTACAACCTTGAAATGTTAGCGAATTGATAACTGCTCTGAAGTCTAAGATGGGGAAATGGCAACTTTCATTTTCTTTTAGAAATAGGTAATGGGTAGTTCTTTGGAGTGAAAAGGAATGAACATTTGATTACTTCTCTTTGTACTTGAAGTGATCAATCGTATTGCTATTTTCAGTTTCATTGTATGCGATGTTTGAACCTTGTAAAGTTTTCATAGGAAAGAACAGTTTCTTTGCATGCTGTTTAGCTCTTGGTAGAATTTACCTACCAGCATTATCTGACATATTTGTGGCCAAACAGGTGCTGTGTGCTTGCTTTGACAGACTAGAGCTTGGTCCATCTTGCTTCAAACATGTTCTCTTACTTGGCTATTCCAATGGTTTTCAAGTTCTTGATGTTGAAGATGCCTCCAATGTCGGTGAACTCATTTCGAAACGCGATGATCCCGTTACATTTTTGCAGATGCAGCCCCAGCCTGCAAAATCCAAGGATGATGAAGGATTTAGAGCATCACATCCTTTACTTTTGGTTGTTGCATGTGATGAGTCACAAAGCTCAGGTCTGATGCAAAATGGGAGAGATGGGTTGGTCAGAAATGGTTACAGTGAAAATCAAAATGGAAACCTTGTTTATTCTCCAACTGTTGTTCGGTTTTACTCATTGAGGTCTCACAATTATGTTCACGTTCTGAGATTTCGCTCAACTGTGTACATGGTTAGATGCAGTCCTCAAATGGTGGCCGTGGGTCTTGCATCGCAAGTAAGCTTTGGCTTATAATTTTTTTTTCCAAGTGTTATTTTTATTCTATTTTCGGTTGATACCATCCAATAGGTTGCCTTAGGAAGTTGTTTCCTTTCATTTACCAAAGCAGAAGAATTAGATAGTATTTTTTAGTTGCCTGTTTATAGCACAGTATTGCTGGGTAAAGGGTGCACCTTAAACCTTTTTACTACAAATAGTATTTAATTTTAGATGACTACTTTTTGACAATTGGAACCTGGCTAAGTTTTCAACATTTTTCCCCTTTGTGTATTTTTCTTCCAGATATACTGCTTCGATGCAGTCACTCTTCAGAATAAATTCAGTGTCCTCACTTACCCAGTCCCACAATTGGGAGTCCAAGGAATGGTTGGGGTTAATATTGGCTATGGGCCCATGGCTGTGGGTCCAAGGTGGTTGGCTTATGCTTCAAATAACCCGCTGCAGTCAAACACGGGACGGCTAAGTCCACAGAGTCTTACTCCTCCTGGTGTCAGTCCATCAACATCACCTGGCAATGGAAGTTTGATGGCTCGATATGCCAAGGAATCTAGTAAGCAATTAGCTGCTGGGTTGTTAAATCTAGGTGACATGGGTTATAAAACTTTGTCTAAATACTATCAAGAACTTATACCTGATGGTTCTGGCTCTCCTATTCCATCAAATTGTAGTTGGAAAGTAGGTCGGGGGCATTTGACAGAGTCAGATATTGCTGGAATGGTTAGTCTTTTATCTAAAAAATAATCATTATAACTCTACCTTGAGATCCTGATTATTTTGCAGCACAAATGCTAGAAAAGAAATGATTCATTACATTTACACACACATGTGTCACTACTTTTGGGATTTTTAGACTTTTAAATTGTAGAGCAATATAGTGTGGAATATATATATTTTTTTCAGTGTCTTTGTTTCAAGCAATGATTTTGTGTGCTTATTTACCCATCATTTCAGGTTGTCGTGCAAGATTTTGTTTCAAAGGCTATTGTGTCACAGTTTAGGGCCCACACTAGTCCAATTTCTGCTCTTTGTTTTGACCCCAGTGGGACACTTCTTGTTACGGCCTCAATTCATGGCAACAATATCAATATTTTTCGAATTATGCCTTCCCGCTCACACATGGGTTCAGGCACTCAAACTTATGACTGGTGCACTTCTCATGTGCATCTTTACAAGCTTCGTCGTGGCATGACATCTGCTGTATGCTTCTGTCCTTAATATGTCCTCTAAATGTTGTATTTTTTTGTTTTATGTTCATGAGGTTTTTCTTGTCCTTGTTCTTGTTTAACAGGTGATCCAGGACATTTCTTTTAGTCAGTATAGCCAATGGGTTGCCATTATTACATCCAGAGGGACTTCCCATATTTTTGCTCTTTCTCCTTTTGGTGGTGAGACTGTTCTTCAAATACAGAATTCTCCTGCTGATGGGCCTACTCTTCTACCAGTTTTATCCTTACCCTGGTGGTCCAGTCCATCTTTCACTGTGAACCAGCAATCTTTTTCTCCACCACCACCACCTGTAACGCTTTCTGTGGTTAGCAGAATTAAAGATAATAACTCTGGTTGGCTCAATACAGTTAGTAATGCTGCATCATCTGCAGCAGGAAAGACGTTTTTGCCTTCTGGGGCTGTGACTGCTGTGTTTCATAGTTGTGTACCTCTTGATTTGCAACTTGGTCATGCTAAGGTTAATGCTTTGGAGCATCTGTTGGTTTATGCTCCTTCTGGTCATGCAATTCAATATAATTTACTTCCATCAACTGGGGGAGAGCCAAGTGAATCTGCTTCAAGAACTGGGTCAGGTTCTTCCCACCAGATGCAGGATGAGGAGTTGAGAGTTAAAGTGGAACCTGTTCAGTGGTGGGATGTTTGCCGAAGGACTGATTGGCCTGAAAGAGAAGAATGCATTTCTGGGATTACACTTAGGAAACAAGATGCCATAGAGATGGTCATGGACATTTCTGATTATGAGGATAATTACACTAGGGATAAGGAATTGGTAAAACCTCTTGAGAAATCTCACTTATATCTCTCCAATGCAGAGGTCCATATAAACTCTGGAAGGATACCAATCTGGCAAAAGTCCAAGGTGTGTTCCATTTGACAATTGTGATCCCTTTTTGTTTCATCTTTTTCAAATTACATTTTGTAATCCTTTTGTTTATACTTTAGATATCTTTCTTTACAATGAGTCCGATGGAGGCAAATGGGCAAACTCTCACTGCAGATCCATCTGGTGGGGAAATTGAAATAGAGAAGTTTCCTTATCATGAGATTGAGATTAAGCAGAAGGATCTCCTGCCTGTTTTTAATCATTTCCGTGGCCTGCAGTTCAATTCGGGCGACCGGTAATTTTAATGCTGCAATCCTTTAATTGTATTGTCTGTATTAGTTACAATTGAAAATCAACTTATCATCATGTGGTTATAGGTATTATATCTTATTGTTATGAGGAAAATGGTATTTAATTAATCAGACTTCTTTTTCTTCTAGTAAAACTTTCCTCCATCATGTTTAGGTATGCTCTACTGCTCTACCATCCCAGGGTATCTAACTCCCTGTACTTATTCATCTTTTATCTTTCAATTTCATAGTTTCTGTAATTTGCACTTGATCAGTCTTAGGAATGAATCAAGATGTGATTCCTGACGCGATTCCATTATTTTTTTTTTTTAAATTAGTTCTTAGAAAAGAAAAGAAACATAACTATTTTGGATGCAAGAGTGAACTCATTCATGTTATGTGCGGTGCTCCCATTCAGTTCATAAATGATGCATCCATTTCTTCTCCTTGTTCCAAATATTTAGTCGATATATTTCAAACTTACCTAGCTTATCACTTTATGGATATGGTGCCTAGAGCTTGTGTATCTGCTAAAATACTTACGTCTACTTTCGCCCACTGGTTATGCATATCTTTACCACAAATCAATTGGTTGTCTGATTTTGCAGGGGTCCCGTTGG
The DNA here is from genome assembly GCA_002914805.1 of Parasponia andersonii. Lineage (NCBI taxonomy): Eukaryota > Viridiplantae > Streptophyta > Magnoliopsida > Rosales > Cannabaceae > Trema > Trema andersonii. The sequence continues at coordinate 28,906 of JXTB01000036.1, forward strand.
CTCACATTCATCTGTTGATTCTCATGAAGCTAAAGAGAACTTTTCAAAGACTTCGGTTATTTCCCATGCTAAGTTTGCATCAACTGGCTCATTTGAGCACTCAGATGGTGGTAAGATTAAATGTCTGATGCTAATATTATTGTCTGATCATTTTGAGGGAGCTACTAATGCCAGTTCCTGGTTGTTGGCATTTTTAACAGGACTTTTAGGGGATTCTTATCCATCGAATCTCCAATTGGGCAATGAAAGTGGTGGAGAAAAGAACAACAGATCCATATTGGCATCACGTCTGCAGAACCAAAGCTCTACAAACAAAGATGTAGTTTCATATTCGTCCAGACAATCTAACTCGGATGTCTCTCATGTTTACAATAGAAATTTTTCGAACGGTCTATCTACTTCAACAGGCGCCTCACTTTCTGCTGATGGAACTATTTCAAAAGAGGTTCAGTCGGTCAATGGTAGTGAGCGCTCTGAAAGTTCCAATGTGAGCTCTAACCGTTCTGATCTAAGTATGAACAGTCTTGATGAGGGACCGGTACATGATTCACTGGATTTGGAACCATTTTTCCAGGAGGGCTATTGTAAAGCATCTGCTGAGAGTGACTGTCCTGAATCAACAGAAGCTATCACTGATGTGGACAGCAGCAGCAGTCCATGTGACAGGGAGAAATCTGAAGAATATGGCGATAATGATAATGATGACATGCTTGGTGGTGTCTTTGCTTTCTCTGAGGAAGGTGAGAATCTATTAAACTTTAGATTTAATTATTCTTATTCAGTAGTTTTTCTTGGTATTTGGCATTGTATAATAGTTATAGGTTCTGCTGCTCTTATAATAAATCCTTATCCATATCTCAGTCTTTACTCTTTACATTACATTGTAGATCCTATATCTTCAGACAATAGGAAATTTTAGTTTTGGCACATGAGTTTCTTTCTAGTAGTCAGTCCAGATTTCATGTGGTACTGATGTTCAGAAACTCGAATGTCTACGGAGTTTGAAGTTCTTCTGTGGTGTGTTCTATAAAGGGTTGAGGTTTAATTCATTTTATTAACCTTTCAGTGGCCTAATTGGTGGTTTGGATATTACCTGGTTTGTGATATCATCTATTGTGGAAGTAACAATTATATTTCTCTGTTTTTATACTTATTATACTAGGCTTCATAAATTCTTGCTTAATTATTCTAGAAAACAAAAAACAAAAATCTTGCTTATTGCCATTTCTCATGTGTTTTTTCTTTTATCTTACGTTTGCAGGATAAGGTACCTTCATGCATCCGAATTGTGGTGAAGGTGTTCTACCTTTTTCTAGCCTTTGAAATGTTTTTAGTGCTGGGTTAAAAAGCTTGGCCCTAGTGGAGTCTGGACAGATCTAATTGGTATTTCAGGTTTATTTTTTTTCAACAATCGAAATGCAACTACCTGATTGGTACAAGAAACGATTTAAAGGCTTTGTAAATTGAAATTCGTCATATTGCTGCTGGGGCAACCTTCTCGTCTAATTAATTTCATGTGTAAATGTTGTAAATTGAAATTCATAGAAGCAATATTTTGTGTGGACGGATTTTTTTTTTTTCCTATGCTGTGTAACATTATTATTCATTCTTCAAAGAAAAAGAAAAAAAGAAATAAAGGTGAAAATTAAAGAGGGCTTGTCACTGTAGTTAGTACACAATGCATTATTTACTTACCAGCTTCACTACTCTTTCGGGTATCTATTTATTTTCTGTTAGTGCTTGTTTGATTACATTGATCCACTTCCCGGGGTCATTATTGGGAAATCATCTTGTTTTGTTCGACATTTTTCATCATAAGCTTCCCAACTTGAGGCAGTGAAAAGTTCGTTATTGGTGGCCCATTTCATTTACCTGCAAATCATAAATCATGAATTTATTCTGTTTACAGTAAAAAAAGTGTTTATACTGGTCTGACACGCCTCCTCTGTCTAGGGTGCAGAGACTCCTTTGCCGTCGGAAAAGCTGAAAAGACGGAAATCAAAATGCTTTTTTTCGTTTCTGAACATACAAGTAACTTGTGGAACGAGAAGTGCGTACGACCTGATTTTCTTTAATTTTTTTTTTTTTGACGAAGATTTTCTTAAATTTTAAGTAAGAGTTTTAATTCTATCTCTCCCCATCCATAATGTATTTCTCTCTTTTTTTTTTCTTTTTCTTTTTCTTTTTTCCTTTTTGGTTCATTAGGCATATACTTTCCCTTTCATTTATGTTTCCGTACCATGTAACAAGTAATCAAGTAGTAGTAAAGCAACAATTTTTTAGGAGAAGAAATCAATCGAAACTAGCATAAAAGTCTAGGACGAACATTTGAAAGGTCCCGAATAGCCAATGCTTGTCAACTCCAAATGAAAAGAGTTGAAGATCATGGGGAGAATATTACAAGGTTCTTGGGGCTCGGCTCGTGTTGTTCTCCTTTACGTGTTATGCATATAAGCATATGTACATATGTATAGGTATATACGTTATGTACACATATGTTTGAGTGTTATATATATATATATATATATATATATATATATATATAGACTGTTCTATACATGTACACATCACGAGTTGTGTAATGTGTAGAGATATAACACGGACGGAGCTGGCTTACTAGCAGGAGTTGAAAACCCCCTTATTTTTTTATTTTTTTTTATACATTTATTAAATTTATAAAAAAATTTAATATAACTCCTAAAAAAGTTTGAGAAAAATAATTAAACTCCTTAAAATATTTTAAAAATATAATAAAACCTCATAAGTCTACAATTAAAATTATTGCACTTGTTAAAAAAAAATGTCCAAATCATTTTAGAATTAATATAGTTTATTATTTCATTTTAATTGATTTTAAATAAATTCAATGAAGAAAATAAATGTTTTTCAGATATGCTTCTTTGTATAGCATGCTTGTATCTATATGATATATATATTTTCATCTTTTGACGAAAAAATATTAATTTACTTTGCTGAATATTATCTAATGGATTTTTTTTACTATAGAACTCATGGAACTTGATGATCAACTTAAAACCAATGTAATTGATATATGTTCCAATAAAAAATTTAATAGATTGAAAGTATTAGTGACCTTGCACAAAAAATGGACGAGACAAGAAGACACAATGTTGAGCCTCTCGTGATATTGACATTAATTTTACTAGTTAGTACTGTTAATGTGAAGAGAGTATTATATTCTATTAATTTTTTCAAAAATTAGTTACGTAATCGAGTAAAAATTAGTTACGTAATAGAATAAATGATCAATAAATGAATGATAATTTATTTATTTACATTAAAAAAATATCTTTAATAATATTAATAACGAGTTCGTTCTAAAACACTTTAATGCATGAATACAATTGTACCACTTATTATTATTTTTAGTTATTTTTGAATTATAATTATGGCCTAGTCTGCCTAAAGAAATCCTCGTCCCTGATAAACAGTACATATGCATGTGTTTTGTTGTAATAGTGTGACTAGTCAGAGTAATGTGACATCATACATGATACATCAACGAAAGTTGCGACGTAGGATTTTTGTGGGTATAACTAACAAAACGACATTCATGCAAAGTACTAATTCTTGCGTGGTCTCTCTGTGCCTTCATTCCATGGCTTTGGATACCCAGACATCCTACACCTTTGTATTCTTGTGGCCTTCCATTTTCAGCTGCATATATAGCAACAAATCTACTGCATTATATTTATATCTGGCCCCCACATACACTTACGTACAATGCATAAATATATAGATAGATGCCTTTCATGTCAAGATCAGGCCACGAGAATCCAACAGACTGGTGTCCTTTCAATCTGTTACTAGGCAGGCACTGAGACACTCTATACTTTCATAAAATGATCTCAAAGAGCCTCTTTAAAGCTTTTCAAATTCACTTAGAGAAACAGGGCAAGTAGTGGCCTGTGAGGCTCATCTGGTCTTCATCATCGTCTCTCATCTTTGTTTGGACCCTGTGACCAGCACGGAAAGATGCGGAGACGGTCCACCTTTTGATGTCGTTTAAGGGATTCGGTTGTCGTTCACAAGCCACACGTAGTCTTGTACGTTATAATTAAGCCAGTATTATCGTGAAATAATATGTAGATTGTAGAAATGACAATGCTGAAAAGAATTTTGAATCATTATAAATTATCTTAGAAAATCAATTGACTAGTTTATCAAAAAAAAAAAGAAAAGAAAATAAATTGACTAACCTAGCTTTTCAGGTGGCAGTTCATGAATCATTAAAGAAATACATAACTTAAAAGATTAACAAATAATATGACGTCACATCATTATTTTTTTTCGTTTCCTAGATAATTTGTTAGACATGCTTTACTCTAATATATGTTATATATCATCCAACGACCAACCCAGTCACCCTTGATCTGTTCCTAATTAGTTATAACATACGTTGGCTAGATGTCACGTAAGGTATGCGTTTGAAATATCATTAATACTGAAATGAGATCTAAGATTTGTTAGATCTATTCGTCTTAGTGGCAATGTAGGTTTTTTTTATATATATATACAAAAATTTAATTAGTGGCTCCATTGAAATTGAAATATTTTGGCAATGGGCATTGATATTTTTCATTCGAGATGAGTTCAAATTGAGCCACAAAGAAATGCAATTACTAAAACCCTTGTACTCTTGTAGTACCATATAATGTACTAGAGCAAAATATAAAGTAAGCGGCTTAACATTTTTTGTGGCTAACATCCTTACTGGGAATTTCTGTAGACCCATCATGAAGCATTGTGACGATTTCTTAGACTAAAATCATTTCCTAGTTGAATGTAAATATGTATATATATATATATATATATATGCAACACTCGCAGATTAAATGAATCCTCCCAACCCTAATCCTTTATGGGGTCCCTAAATGAGGCCTAAGAATTTGAGTCACTTGGTGAGTATAAATGCATCCGACATAACTCAAAATTTTGTCCCCTCCAGAGTGCCTTGAGCTTCTGACACGTGTACAAGCATCCCAAAAAATTATTTTAATATTGGGGGGGAAGGGAAATCAAGGTTCCCTCTCCTTACGAGATGCATGGTTGAAACACTTCAAGGATCATTTAATAATTCTAATATATAGTACTATAGTTATATTTATAGTGGAAAAAGAGAAAAACTTGGAGATAAATTCCAATGTCCTTCTTTGGCCTGCGTGGGGCATGTCCAGTGGTAAATTGTCTTATTGAGTTCGAATAAAATTATCCAATAAAACGTACCACCAATCAAACAACAACAGCTCAACGAACGACAACAAAAACAAAGGAGTAGCCAGCGACTGTGAAAAAGAATCTTGAAAAGATTGAAAGTGCTTAGGCGTGGTATGTGAAAAAGATAAGAAAGAAAAGGAAAGGAAAGAGTAGGTAAGAGAATACAAATATATAATTGTATATTTACTATGTATTTATGTGCCTTGTGCCTTTTGAAACAACTCGACTACTATAGATCAATAATCTTTTACATTGATTACCGAACTCATTCTAGTAAATATCAAAGTAGAGTTGTCAAGTTTTTTTTTAAAAAAAAAAGCAAAATTCATATATCGTTTATGTTATAGTGGCATCTCTCTTATATATACGAAGATTTCTCATGGAAAAGACAAAAATATATCCGAGACTCCGACCGCAAAATTTCAAAAGATAAAGATGTAACATCTTCCCAAAGCTCACTTCTCTATCACCCACTTAAATTCTTAGCTTTACATGTCCGCTAGCATATTTAATTGTAATATATAGTGTATTTTTCCTATTATGGTCAACCAAGAGCATATATGCATGTAACTTTTTTCCTTAGTGAAATAATTCAAACCACTTACTATCGATCACAATATTGGTTATTTCATCTTCGTGTATACACAAAGGCATATACATATATGATTACTACTTCTGCAATCTTGAGCATTGTTCTTGGAGCATTTCGTTAATGTGAAGAGTTGGACCATATAAATTCTGTCGTAATAATGATTTCTTATCTCCTTATGAGATGCATGGTTGAAACACTTCAAGGATCATTTAATAATTCTAATATATAGTACTATAGTTACATTTATAGTGGAAAAAGAGAAAAACTTGAAGATAAATTCCAATGTCCTTCCTTGGCCTGTGTGGGGCATGTCCAGTGGTAAATTGTCTTATTGAGTTCGAATAAAATTATCCAATAAAACGTACCACCAATCAAACAACAACAGCTCAACGAACGACAACAAAAACAAAGGAGTAGCCAGCGACGGTGATAAAGAATCTTGAAAAGATTGAAAGCGCTTAGGCGTGATATGTGAAAAAGATAAGAAAGAAAAGGAAAGGAAAGAGTAGGTAAGAGAATACAAATATATAATTGTATATTTACTATATATTTATGTGCCTTGTGCCTATTGAAACAACTCGACTACTATATATCAATAATCTTTTACATTGATTACCGAACTCATTCTAGTAAAAATCAAAGTAGAGTTGTTAAGTTTTTTTTTTTAAAAAAAAAGAAAAATTCATATATAGTTTATATTATAGTGACATCTCTCTTATATATACGAAGATTTCTCATGGAAAAGACAACAATATATCCGAGACTCCGACCGCAAAATTTCTAGGAGATAAAGATGTTACATCTTCCCAAAGCTCATTTCTCTATCACCCACTTAAATTTTTAGCTTTACATGTCCGCTAGCGTATTTAATTGTCATATATAATGTATTTTTCCTATTATGGTCAACCAAGTGCATATATGCATGTAACTTTTTTCCTTAGTGAAATGATTCAAACCACTTACTATCGATAACAATATTGCTTATTTTATCTTCGTGTATATACAAAGGCATATACATGTATGATTGCTAGTAATGCAATCTTGAGCATTATTCTTGTAGCATTTCGTTAATGTGAAGAGTTGGACCATATAAATTGTGTCGTAATAATGATTTCTTATCTCAGTTTTCATGTTTTTTTTTTAAAAAACTATTTTAGTTCTATCTATATTATATGTAATAGTTTAATATTGCCCCAACTCTTGAAAATTGTCATACCCCACATGATAAAGTTAGTACCTTGGAGAAGAAAACAAATGAAGAATTAGAATAAAATATTTGAGAGAGAGAGAGAGAGAGAGTGATAATTACTGGAAGAAAAAGATAGAGGGGAGGTGAAGGGTACAATATGATATCAAGTTTTGGATCTTGTGATAAGTTTTCAGTCCCTTAACTTACTCTTAAACTGATTTGCTGGAGACGAAACAAAAGAAAAAACAGAAAAAGAGATAGAAATATATATATATATATATATATGTATATATTCACACATCTCTCCCCACCTACTCAAATGAACAAGTCCTGACTTTATGTACTGTACTATATGCATGTACAGCCAATTAGCCAACACCAAAGGCAGCTGGAATCTTCAAAATTAAACTATTAAATTTCTCTTCCAACCTTCAGATTTTACCAAATCTCTTACTGGATTCTCCTCTTTTCCAACAAAGAAACCCCAAAAAAAAAACAAGGAAAGAAAAGCAAAGAAAAGTAGAAGCGTAGAATGAATCCATAAATCTGTGAATCTTCACATATAGAGAGTAAGATATACTAGATATATAGTTCTTTAATGGCTGGTTCTGGCTTGGTTGATCAGTTGAAGAAGCAGTTGGAAGCTTTCACAGCTTCACTGTTTAGTGAGGTCAGTCAATTAATTTTGGTTATATTTGTTTCTCTTATACATATATATATATATTTATAAATATATATCTATATACTCCTCTCTTGATCTCCTATTTGTATAGCTATTGTTGGGTTGAGTTGGGTTTTGATGATGAATACTTATTTTCTTTCCTTTTTTTTTTTTTGGGAGAATTAAGGGATTCCTAGATGATCAATTTACCCAACTTCAACAACTCCAAGATGAAAGCAACCCAGATTTTGTGGTTGAAGTGGTGTCTCTCTTTTTTGAAGATTCTGAGAGGCTTCTTAATGAACTTGCCAAAGCCTTGTGAGGATTTACATATTTTTATACTAAAAGCTCTCTTAATTAAATTGCTTTTTCTCATGAATTTATTAAGTGAATATACTTTTAATACCTGTTCATATCTTTACTGTATTTTCTTATTCCTGTTTCCAATAACAATAATAATAAATGGGTGCAGAGATCAACAGAATGCTGATTTTACAAAGGTGGATGCCCATGTTCACCAGTTGAAGGGCAGTAGCTCCAGGTATTTCATTACTGGTTTTGTAATTTTTTTTTAAAAAAAAATCATTTTGAATTCTACCTTTTCTTGTGTATAAAATGACATGAAATGGAAATGCTTTTCTGCATATGTAATATATCATTTTAGTGTCACTATTAGTAAACAGTACTTTGCTTCTTGAAACTGGTGATTAAATATTAGTACTCTATATTCAATATTGTTTTGAGACCTAGAAAAAATATATATGGGTAGACTTAATTTCAAAGGAAAATCCAGATCTGATGATGTAGCTTTAAAGAGTATGTTTCAATACTCCATATATATGTGGACAAAAGTATCCCTTTCAGAGGTTTTATCATCAACAGATCTCTTATATCACTAGCTACACTAATTTTTTCCATATGGATGTTGAGCTGCACATTGAGTAGATCACAATGCCACTAATACTTATTAATCTTGAAATTCGGTTAATATTTTTCATTACAGAAATATTAATTTATAGTAGTAGGAACTGTTTTTTCTTAATCAATTGTTTCTTTAGTAACTGTTTTAAAGAAGTATATTTGGTTAATTTTCTCCCAGCATTGGTGCTCAGGGAGTTCAAAGAGCCTGCATTGCATTCCGTAACTGCTGCGAGGAGAAGAATATTGAAGGGTTCGTTTCTAATTGATATATATATCACATAACTATTTATATATACATATAAGTCATGACTATATAGAGACAGCAGAATGTACGATTTTTATTTTTATTTTTATTTTATTTTTTGTTTCTTTTGCATGTTGTGACTATGAAATAATTATGATATACAGGTGCCTAAAATGTTTGCAACTAGTGAAACAAGAGTATACCCTTGTGAAAAACAAGCTCCAAACCATGTTCAAGGTAACTAATTGTGGAATATACACACAACTGTAATTGATTCAAGAAAATAGAGCTTTGCTTAATTATTAGTCTTAGAATTATTTACTCAATTGTTTGGATGTAGTTGGAGCAGCAGCTTTTGGCCGCCCAAAGGACATCATTTCCAATGTAATCATCATCATCATCATCATAGTATCATGATCAGCAGATAGCTTATGGTTCTGGCTCTGTAGATTAATTTATTTTGTCTACTCCTATTTTTCCTCTCAGTTGGTTGAGTACCATATAACATATCAAAGTTGCTCATAAAAGCTTTGAGCTTTCTGTGAACTTAATTTTAGTCTCGTCAATCCGATCTTTGCAAATTAAATGCAAAAAAAATATTGTTGGAATTTAATGTGAATAAATCTTCATTTCTAGAGCCTCTTATGTGTGTGTGTGTATATACACATCTATATATGCACTTTGGCAAGATTTATAATTCTCTTCTGCAAATCTAGATTTTCCCATGCAGTTCTGCTTAGAAAATTTTGAATAGGTTTACATCTTTTTTTCTTTTCTTCTTTTAATTATTTATATTCATGTAGTATATGTAGCAGCGACCACCTTTAGAAGTACGACACATATAATAAGCTATGATAATCGGATTACTAAAGTACTTTTGCTTTATTATAAAGTAAGCGAAAATTACAATGTTTTAAGTTTAAGATCGTTTCATTTGATCGATGTAGCTGTTTTAATCTTCTACCAATTAAAGATATTAGTGCTTGTTTGGTATAATTTTTTATTCAGTATAAACAAAAGAATGGTGGATAACATTTAGAAAAGATCTTCGTCTTTCCATTTTATTTTTTTGTTTACAGAAACCAAAATTAAGTGATACCAAATAACCCAAGGTAAAGTTAGTATAACATTCACTGTTTTGTATATGATCTATTAATTATGAGTTAATCCTCTAACAATCCAGTATTATTTGAAGGAAAGGTCCCTGAGAATATAATAAAATGACAAATCCACGTAACATGGAAAAAGACTATTAATCACCACTTTGAAAAAGTTGTGGTTGTGGAAATTTACATGGAAACTTCATAATTTCCAAATAATAATAATGATCATGATAAGGACAAGATCTACACCCTATACTGTGTGTGCGCGTGTATTTATCGTCATGATTACAGCAAATATATATATATATATATATATTTATATAACTTCACAATCCAATAGATATATTTTTTTAACTAATGCAAGAGGTATTTTTTTTTAAATTGTTAGTTCCTTTATAGTAGTTGAAAAAAAAAATAAAAATAAAAATCTATTATTGTAAAAATAATGAACGCAAGTGCACATATTACTAATAAGTCATAAAGAGTAAGTATAAGCATCATTTCCTCGAAAATTATGTTTACTAAATATCAAAATTATCTTAACTCTAATTTTATTTGAAAATAAATTAAAATGAAGAAAATTGTACAAAAATAAATTAAAGATCAAATTAAAAAGAAGCAAAGCAAAATTTAAATAAATAAGACAATTAAGTAACTAAAGACCTAGGATTTCCAATTCACTTAGATTAATTCGTCTAAATTATTCAGTTCAATTAATTAATATTTATTTTATATGCTAACAGTGAATTTTTTTATTATATTTATTAATCTTTCTCATGAATTAACAAACATGTTTTAATAAATAAGTTCCAATATTTCTGCGTAAACTATGAACCTATCAAATCTCATTAAAGCACAAGAAATTTATAATACCACACAAATCTTATAGATATCTTTATTCTATAAAAATCTCATGTTATATTAATCATTGACAAATTCAATCATCCCTTCTCAGATCTTGGATTAAATCTCTAATTCATATCAAAGTTGATCAGGCTCTCATAAAAGTATATATTAATACAATTAGTATAAGATGAGAAATAAACATAAACTTGTATATAAATTAAAATAATTTAATACATCATAATCTGGCTATATCGTAGCCCTAGAAAATAAAAGTAATTTATAGTAAAAGAAAAATAACATGAAGAAGAAAGAAAAAAGTGTTGGAATTTTAGGGTTTCAATCTTACTCACTCTTATTTTAAAGATAACAATCATTTGTTTTAGTTCTAATGATTTAACTTAAGTATGTAGTGAAATAATTTTAAAGTTTTAACTCATATTAATTAAGGAATCAAATTTGAAGTTGGATCTATATTAGATCTATTAAAATCAAGCTTGAAGATAGATAGTCAAGATACAAGACCATATTTAGATATAGTATATTTCATACTTAGTCTTATAGTTGATTTAGTTCATTGAAGATAGATTCTCTTTGTATTAACTCATGCTTTTAAATATATTTTTAAACTATTATAAGCATAAAATAGTTATTTTATTTTAGAAGTTTAAAAATAGAAAATAATGATCTATTTAAACGAGTAAAATATTCTTTAATACATAATTTCTTAAGTTTAAATAAATTATAAATATATTTGAAATCATGATTATTTAAAATAAGTTAAAAAGAGATTATCTATTTGCAAATTAGAGTATGTTTTGGAATTAATACTTTCTAAATTATTGTTAAATATCTTTGAGATACCAAAACAAATTTACAATAGCCAAAAGATTCTTTTCAAATTAATTTTCTATATTTTAAAGTGCACAAAACAAATTTGGAAGTCTCTATTTACAAAACACCAAAAAATCTGCCATAATCTAAAAAATAACAAAAATCTTGTTTGAATTTTAAAAATAACCAAAAATGGGTTTGGTCGAACAAAAAATAGTTTTGGTTGATCACTTTTCAAACCAATAGCTAGAAATAACCGTTAGAGTTGAGCTGACGTGTTAGACTCTAATGGCTATATTTTTTTTCGACCAACTTTAATTTTGGCCGATCAAAATTTTGGCAAAAAGCTAATAATAGCTATAAATGACTAGTTTCTTGAATATCTATATATAAAGCCTTATTTGGTGACATTTAACACTTGAATATAAACCTGAATTGATATCAATCTACTTTCAAAGTGTCTTTGCCAAATTTCACATCAATTACACTTTCAAAATATAATAAACCAATTTTAGAGCATCTATAGTACATTATTTCAAATTTTCTATGCCAAAATTGTATTCATTACTTTTCTAAAGAGAGTTCTTGAATATGTTCGCTCTTGTTTATTAAAAAACTATTTGAGTTGAGGTAAGGTTGGCACTAGAGTCATAAACAAATCATATATAGGTAAGGTTACTATCAAAATCTAAACAAACCATAAGTTAGTGAGCTTGGCACCATTGTCTAAACAATCCATATAGATGAGGTTGGTACCAGAGTCTAAACAATTCAAGATCAGATGTAATAGAACCGAAATCAAGATTATTATAAAGCCTTGGTATACTTAAGAAGAATTTTCTCCGTTTGTATAAGAGTCAATTAAGCCCATAATCTTAATAAGATAGTAAAAAGCTCGAAATAAGTTGTCAAGGGCCAGAGACGTAAGCAAACCCTTGTGTTTATCGAATCTCGTAAAATAGTTTTTGCAAGCTCTCTATATCTCTTTCATTTATTTACTTTTAGATTGTGCGTGTTATTTGCTATATTTACTTGTTCTATTCATTGTTTGCACATTCTAATTGTTCAATTCGAAAAGTTTGAAAAATATTTTAAAATCCAACTCATTCCTCCTCTTAGGTTAGCTAATCTTGGGCTAATAGAAAGAAGAATAGAAAAACTAAAAGTTGAATTAATGGTGTTCTATCTCTAGGTCACCAAACGCTCTGCCTTCAATCTTTCGTTCTCTCTCTTTTCTCAGTTCTTGATGGTTCCCTAGGTTCTCAAAGACCTATTTATAAGCTTGGAGATGACCATATTGAAAATTAGGTCAAAAGGCATCTAAAGAAAAAGATTTACTAAATTTCTACAATGTATCACTAGGGCACCATCCTGGCTGCCAAGTTCCCCTTTTTCAATTTAAACTAGTATTAGAGTGCTACTAATATGACATTAGGGTGCCACTTCCTCTAATCCTCGCAAATTTTAGCTTCTTTTGAGCCTTTTGCGCACTCTAGTGCTAATGAGAAGCACCAAGATGCTCTCTTCTCTACCCATCGTACCATAAACCATGCCATTTTGCTCCAAATACCACTAAGTGCACCAAAATTATCTAACTTACAATCAAAATATCAAAAACACAAATAAAACCCATAAAAACTTTGAGAATCTATCAAATTTTTAGCTTAAATGGTATCAAATTCGTGAGTAAAACTTACTTATCAAATACCCCTAAACTTAACATTTTGCTCGTCCTCGAGTAAAACAAATACAAAAGAAGAAATAAAGATAAATAAAACACCTAAAAACTAAAACTTGAGTATTGATTCAATTTAGAATATAGACAGGCCTCACAGATTGTACATAATTACTAAGTTAAGGAAAACTTCAAAATATCAACAATATCTAAAATTTCAACTTCAATAGGAGCCTTACTTTTCTCTTGATCCTTTACATGTGTGTGTGCATAGCCAATGACATCTAACCATTCATAACTCAAATTGGTTTATGCAAACGAGTGAATTAATATTGATCTTTAAGTAAGCATTTTATCAAATTCTATAGGCTTTTTTTCTCAACCATTCTCCATTAATATAGACTAATACTAACCAAGGATCAGTAAGACTTTATTAAGCTTGTAATTATAGTAAAGGTGAAGATAAGATAAGGTTGGAAATTTTAAGCTCAATTCATACTCATACATAAGGATACATTTTCCTCTAAAACCGTTGAAGCTCTACTTAACACTCCCACTAGTATCCCTAACTTATTTTCAAACTTTCTCTTGTAGTCAATGTTGGGATTTTTGCCCTAAAAAAGTATATTTCCAATTTTACCCTTTTGAATATAAATAACTTTCTCTTATATGAAATTATGACATTTGCTAGATTAAACTATCTTAGTTGTATAGTTTATTCATCTGAAAAAGATTCTATGGCTTTATATGTGTATAAAGAAACAAACATGATTAAGTGTTAATTATGAGGAGACTTATTTCTTTATCTAAGTCTAAATGAAGTAGTTTATAATTTGTAAATAAAGATAGAATACTTTATTTACTATAGGTTGTAGTGTTTGTCTATCTCAACGGGAATGATATGTCTCAAATCATTACAGTATCTGACTTCTGATATAAACGCTAATACAATATAAACAAGTTATGTGTATTAAACTGGACTAGGTAATATAAAGAATTGGAGTGTTGTAACTCAATTTCTATATTATCACAAACTAGCTCTTAGCATATAAATCTTAATCCTTGATATTTGACTAGACTTACTTTCATGGGTTATAGCCTTTTGATTTATTAAAAGACTAACCTCTATGAAATTAGAGGTAAACTCTGGCATATTGGAGGTTATGGCTTATGAATTGATGGGAACATCAAATAGTTAAGGAAACCATATATTAATGCCACTTTAGGTTCTTTCAAGATTCATGGAATAATTATATCTAAGATCTTAGTATTCACTTTGTGAATTGGTTGATAATTTTGTCTAAATGGCCATTGAGAACAAAATTATCGATAACATTATTCCTTGATAAAAAGATGGTAACTTAAAGGTAAATAAGTGTTTGAGGGGTATTATGGTAATTTCACCTATCCAACTACGGCATTGTATAGGGATTATATATATGGTATAGAATATGCTAGATGGATCGATAATCAAGATTAGTTGATTAAATCTCTATAAAAGGCATGACATTTAATCTAAGAGTGCAGTATTGAGCTTTTAGTGGAGTGTCCCATTTACTAATAATATTTATATAAATACCATAATAAGAGTTATTATGTATTTATCATATTATTGGAGCTTAGATTATTTGGATCTATTTGGTCCCTTGTCTAGCTCAATTAAGCTCAATAATTGATTGGTGGTATTTGTGAAATAAGTTTCATGAAACTCTGTAAAATAATGATTCTATACAGAAGTTGGTAGATTCATGAATTTTTGGTGTTCTTGAATTTTATGTTTGATAGATTCATGAACATATTTCAAAGAGTTAGAAAATCTAAATTTTTTCTAGAATTTTTTTTTAATGTTGTTTTAAATTTTTCAGCATTTAAAAAAAAAAAAATTTCGGCCAGCCTTAGCCCCGCGCACGTGGCTCACCTGTGCGGGTGCTGGGCACTGGCACGGCCTGCGTGCATATCTTGCATGTGAGGCACACTAGCGCATGATTCGCGCGGCACTCGTGCGCGGCCCATGCACCATGCACACTGAGTGCACTGTATCGATTGCACCATCGCGTGGCACTTGCTGCCATACACGCAGCTCACCTGCATGGCTAGTAGCCCATGCCCGCAGCCAGCGCACGGCCCGTGCAATGCCCGGGCGTGGGGCTGCTGCATCCAGCTCACGACCAGCTCGCCTGGCGCGCACGGCTTTGTCGTGCGCCATAGCCGGGCGGCCCACCCCGATACCATTCGTTGCTCCGTTTTTTCGCCGCCCGTTCGGACGATGATGGCCCATAGGCTAACAGTGGTGGTGTTTCTGCCACTACCATTTTTTCTAAATTAATTAGATAATTATTTAATTTTGAATTCAAATTTAGTAAACTATTTAAATTAGATTATGATAGTTATCTATTTTTTATTTGTCCTATTTTAATTTTATTTACTTTATGATAATGCTAAATTTGAATTAATTAAATAAATAGGATATTATCTAATAGTTAATTTGAGTTTGAATAGGAATTTACTAATTTTTGAAATTGGTTAAGATTTTCTATATTATCTTTATTATTTGAATTTTGAATTTAAATAGATAATGATTATTCAAATTAATTAGATGTATGATGAGATTAGATATGATTAGATAATTATGCTGATAAATCTAATAGTTAATTTGAATTTGAGTAGGATCTCTACTAATTTTTGAAATCAAATAAAATTTCCTATAAGTTTTATTTAAATTTCAAATTTAAATACGCAATAACTATTCAAATTAATTTGATATTTAATGTGATTAAATATGATTAGATAATTATCCATAAATCATGATAGTTTAAATTTGAATAATTTAATTTTAGTAATTATCTTTAATTTAAATTTGATTTAAATTAAGATATAGTTTTTAAATTTAATTCAAAACTAAATCTAATCAGATTAGATTTAAATAATTACTATCCATAAATTATTTAAATTCATAATTAATGAGATTAATTAGGATAGAAAATATTTGAATTTAATTAGATTAATATTCAATAGTTAATTACAATAACTATTTATCTAGTAACTATTCTAATTATAGTAATTGGAATATAGTTAAAGAAAACTAATTAGATTAGTAATTTTACTAATTAATGAGATTAATTAGACAACTAATTAATGAGATTAATTAGGTAATTAATTAATATGATTAATTAATTAGAAAATTTATATCCTTTTATAATTAAAATAATTTTAATTAATAATAGAAATTTAATAATGATTATATTTCTGTTACAATTAAATTTAGATATGATCTTTATTTAATTATTAGAATTATTTGATTATAATTAGATATAAATACTAGATAAATATATAAACATTATATGAGTTATGAGTTTCTCATTAATTAGGATTAATTACAAGAGTAATAATTATTTCCTAATTTAGAATATTGCAATTAATCTTTTCTAAACACAATTATAGAAATAGGATTTCTATAATTAAAAGTAATTATCTTTTATTATCCGTTTTAGATCTTAATGAGTTTAAGATAGTATCTTAATGAGATTAAGATAGGATTGGATAAATTAATTAATTCTTTAATTAATTAATAATTAGATAATAAATGTGATTTATTTTCTAATTATTTAATTTATCCTAATAAGTCAATAATTTAAAAATATTTGATATTTTTAAATTTAGACAAGAATTAGTTATGAACTTAATTCTTACATATAGGATAATATGTTTTACTAGAAAACATTAATTATTGAATTTAATTAATTTTCGTATTATTATTTAATAATTATTATTTAGATTAATTTTTATTATTTAATAATTATTAATATGATTAATAATTTATAATTTATAATTAATAATAATTAATGAGATTAATTATATTAATTAAAAGGATAATATTAGTACAAGGATAATTATTTGTTTTCATGATTTACAAGGAAATTGGAGCTTGATTTTAATGAGATTAAAATGTTGTTTACTAAAATATTATAATTGTGTGATTATTATGATAATATTTTGTGCGGTAGTATTTGACATAAAATATTGCTAATTATGAGATAATTATGGTATTATTTTATGTGATAAAAGGCCTTTTGATAATTATGAGATAATTATGTTTTTACAAATTATATTTGATATGATTGTCATATTGAGTGGGGGGATTTTTTAATTTTAATATTTTAATCCAAAATTATTTAAACTATTTTTTATGTTTTGAAAGGATTAATTTTGAGAAAATTAATGAATGTTTATAACGTTGTTTATATTCATTATTTGCATTTATAATTATTTTTAAAACTTTTATACAAAAATATTTTTTTTATAACTGTTTACTTATTTTTATAAATGCACTTGGAATTTAATTTGATTAAATTCTATTACTAAGAATCTTTAAAATTATTGGTTGAATAATTTAGCAATTAAAGTTTCTTAGTCCATTTTTCAAAACTAATGTTTAATATAGGACTTGATTTAAATACAATATTTCAATTATTTATCTTTGGTTGAAAGATTGTTAGCTAAATAATTGAATTTTCTTCTGGAAATGTTTTGCTTGAATGATTTACAATCCATATACCTTCTTACTTGATTGTTACGTCCTGTATGGTTTTATTGTTTATATACATGAGATATATAATATTATAGTGTTAGCACTTTGGCTTTAGACAATAATTATTTTGATCATAGTACAATGTTTATTATAGTATGTCATAATGTCTTAAATTAGCTCATTCTCTTTAAGTCGTATAATTAGATATACATAGTTGATTTTGTGGTTACTAAATAAGTTAGATAACTGGGTAAAATCAGGATCCCTAAATTTTAAAAGATTGAGTAGGAGCGGGTATGAGATATCCATAGTCTCCATCATTGGTTCAATGGTTCTAAAGATGTGCCTCGCCTCAGAATCTTGCTGAGCTCTCGTAAGAAGGTTATCATCTGGGTATTACTGGTATTGAGTCTCTTAGGATAAATTTACAAGTGGACTTTACGTACTGATCTCCCGTAGGAGACTGTATTGTTTAAGAAAGCTTGTGAATTGAAATGATAGTTACACACTCAACATAGGATGTTATTAACCTCTCGTAGGAGCTATGTTAGTAATTCTATAGACCGATAAAAAGGGTAATTAGCAAATTGGAATATGAGATATTTGTCTTTTTGTCTAAAGTGAATTGTTCACATTTAACTTGTAGATTCATGTGATTACCTGTAGGTAACTTGTGATCTATGGTAGGTTAAAATACCTTGAATATTTGTGACAGTATTAGGGATTCTTACACAAGTATTTTATCTTGATAGATTTAATGT
>JXTB01000036.1:47689-83763 GCA_002914805.1 Parasponia andersonii
AAGGGCATAGGCGATGCCTACCTCAAGATCAATGATAGCTCCATGATCTTGAAAGATTGCTATTACGTACCAGAGTTTAGTTTAAATGCTCTTTCAGTATCGAAGATGTTTAAAGAAGGCTATCGCTTCGAGTTTGACAAGAAGGTGAAAGTCTTCTATAATAATCTATTGTACTGTGTAGGAGAAATGTAGAATGGACTTTATGTCCTAACCCCAAAGTCACAAAGTACATCATCTTCAATCATGAGCATTACTACACTTCAAGAGATGGTGAATGACATCAGGAAGGAGCGCAACACCATCGATTGGCACAAGCGACTTAGACACATGCCATGCTCAGAAATTCGCAGACTTATGGAGCTGGGTCACTTGCGTGAAGTAGACATCAGCAACGACATAGACTGTGAGGATTGCAAGAAGCCTGTAAAGTACAAGCGTCCTCTTGCTACTCGTTATGAGAAAGCTGAGGCATGTTTAGAGTGCTTACATATGCATATCTATGAACTTATGGAGGTAGTTTCCTACAACAAGCATACATTGTTTATCACATTTGTTGATGAATATTCGGACTTCGGTCAAGTCTATTTTCTCAAGAGATACGATGAAGTCCCAGATGTTTTCCATGAGTTCAACAGAAAGGTACGAATGCAACATGACACCAAGGTAAGGAAGTTTAAGATTGAAGCCAAACATGAAGATGTGGATTCTCTTCGAGACCTGCTGAGGCAACACTAGCCAATCTTGCTATTCCTTATGAATATGCGACTATCTATGAGTATAGTCGTATAGGAGCTGCTGAAAGATACAACATCATACTCAAGCAAACCATAGAGCTAATGTACAAGGAGTCGCTACTGTCCTATAGATACTGGAATTATGCTTTGAGGATAGCTTCGTACATCCTCAACTTCATTCCATCAGATAGAGTTGCTTCGACACTTTTTCAGATGTGGATGGGCTATGTAGAGAGCTTAGAGCATCTAAAGGTATGGAGTTACGAAGTATACGTGTGTAAGAAAATGGAAGATGAAGTTGACAAGAATTCAGAAAAGTATTTTCTGCTTGGCTATCCAAAGGAAGAGAAGGGCTACATTCATTACAGATAATCTACGAATACTACCTTCATCAGCAGAAGTGGAGACTTTCTAGAGGATGAGAGAAAAGTCCGTCAAGAAAACAATGAAGAGAGAGCATATGATCTTCATTGCTTTTCTTAGTCATTAAGTTGTTAGTTGAACACTTAATTTTGCTTTTATTAATTTTGGTCATTTGGAACATTTTGAAATTTAAGTATGTTATTTTAGTAACTACTTTTTAGACAAGTGGGAGATTATTGGGATTTTTTCCCTAAAAAGTAGATTTCGAATTCTACACTTTTGAGTATAAACAACTTGCTCTTATATGAAATTATGATATTTGCTAGATTAAACTATCTTAGTTGAATAGTTTATTTATCTGAAAAAGATTCCATAACTTTATATATGTATAAAGAAACAAACATGATTAAGTGTTAATTATGGGGAGACTTGTTTCTTTATCTAAGTCTAAATGAAGTAGTTTACAATCTGTAAATAAAGATGGAATACTTTATTTACTATATGTTGTAGTGTTTGTCTATCTCAACGGGAATGATGTGTCTCAAATCATTGAAGTATCTGACTTCTAATAGAAACACTAATACAACATAAATAAGTTCTGTGTATTAAACTGGACTAGGTAATATAAAGAATTGGAGTACCGTAACTTAATTTTTATATTATCACAGACTAGCTCTTAGCATATAAATCTTAATCCTTGATATTTGACTAGACTTGCTTTCATGGGTTATAGCCTTTTGATTTATTAAAAGACTAACCTCTATGAAGTTAGAGGTGAACTCTGGTATATTGGAGATTATGGCTTATGAATTGATGGGAACATCAAATAGTTAAGGACACTATACATTAATGCCACTTTAGGTTCTTTCAAGATTCAGGAATAATTATATCTAAGATCTTAGTATTTACTTTGTGAATTGGTTGATAATTTTGTCTAAATGGCCATTGAGAACAAAATTATCGACAACATTATTCCTTGATGGAAATATGGTAACTTAAAGGTAAATAGGTGTTGGAGGGATATTACGGTAATTTCACCTATCCAACTACAGCATTGTATATGGATTATATATGTGGTATAGAATATGCTAGATGGATCGGTTAATTAAGATTAGTTGATTAAATCTTTATAAAAAGCATGACATTTAATCTAAGAGTACAGTATTAGGCTTTTAGTGGAGTGTCCCCTTTACAAATAATATTTATATAAATACCATAATAAGAGTTATTATGTATTTATCATATTATTGGAGCTTAGATTATTGGGATCCATTAGGTCCCTTGTCTAGCTCAATTAAGCTCAATAATTGGTTGGTGGTATTTGTGAAATAAGTTTCATGAAACTCTGTAAAATAATGATTCTACACAGAAGTTGGTACTTTTATAAATAAGTTTTATGAGTTTGACATATTTATAAAAATACACCCAAAGCCCAAATTAGAGAACAAGCCCAATCCTAATTGGACTAGGGTCAACAGTTTTTGGTCCCATATATATAAGATATATGAGAGAAAAATCTATACAGTAACTCATAAGGAGTCACACGCATAAGACATAGGGAGAGGGAAAGAAAATTCGGCCAACCTAGGCTAAGTGAGAGTGAAAAAGGTTTTCAACAATCTCATAGTCTCATCTCACATCCTGGTATTCCATAAGATCAAGAAGGCGTTCTTAATCGTTCTCTAACGAAGGTTTCAACTTGGTGCCCACTCGCTTCATCAATTAAGAGCAAGAGTATAGACAAGAAGATCTAAGGTTGGAGGTTTGATCACCATCAATAAGGAGATTAAGGAGGAACACGTTACAAGACATAAACCCTAATCTCATCTCTAGGGTTTTGTATCTAGATTTGATTTATGTTGTACATGATCCTATATATTATGTATATATATTATATGGTTATGAAAACTATTTTCATGTAAAAATTTTAAAACTTAAATCCGCTAATTTTTTCTACTGCGTTCATGATATGATCATGTATTTTTCCATATCTGCATACATGCATGAGTTTCCTAAGTGTTAGGTAAATTTACCAACAGTCAATACTGTATTTATGTGACCAACCTCTTTCATTTTCTATTTTTTCTTTCTTTTTTTATTTTTTTAAATTTAATTTAAGTTGCTACACCATCAAACTTATTTCTTTCTTATATGTATCAAGGATGTATTACCAATTTTTTTTCAATTCTCAACTCCACCCTTTCTCCCATATATAAATAGTGCTCATCATAATTTCCAAATCAATCACGTGCTTATGGTATGAAAGGTAATAAAGATGGAATTTATTTAAAATATAGGCTAAGAATTTGGTTAACAAAGAAAAGGTCATATGAGGCTTAAATTGGGAGATTAGGGATAAAATATGCAATAGTAGGCTCGAAAGGCTTAAACGGTTCAAAAAGGGCCTATATCATTCCTGAGCTAGGTGTAGTCTTGGATTTTACTTCAAACAGTTTCAAACAAGTTTTAGAATTTATTGAGATCTAAATGATATACTTAGTTTACATAACCATGTATAAATTTCCAAATGGCTAAACATGCATGGTTATGTGCTCAAATAAGTGAAAAGATCGCAAGTAAAGCAAAACCATTGAAAGCAATCATATAGACTAAGTTTATTGGGATATTTTTCCTAAAAAGTAGATTTCTAATTTTACCCTTTTAGTATAAATAACTTTCTCTATATTTGATTATGATATTTACTAGGTTAAACTGTCTCAGTTGAATGGTATATTGATCCGAAAAATATTCCATGGCTTTATTTATGTATAAAGAAACAAACATGATTAAGCGTTAATTATGAGGAGGCTTATTTCTTTTTCTGATTCTAAATTAATTAGTTTATAATCTATAAATAAATATGGAATACTTTATTTACTAAAGATTGTAGTGTTTATCTATTTCAATGGGAATGATGTGTCTCAAATCATTGAAGTGTTTGACTTCTGATAGAAACACTAGTACAACATAAATAAGTTATGTGTATTGATCTAGACCAAGTAATATAAAGAATTAGAGTCCCATAACTCAATTCTTATATTACCACAAACTAGCTCTTAGCATGTTTAATCTTAATCCTTGATGTTTAACTAGACTTGCTTTCATTGGTTATAACCTTTTGATTTATTAAAAGACTAGCCTCAGTGAAATTAGAGGTGAACGCTATCATATTGGAGGTTATATGTAATATCAAGTTTGTTATTTAGCCTAAAATTTTACTATGTTTATTTAAATTATTTAATCACATAAATTAAATAGTTATATAATAACGAATTTTATGGAGATGGTTGCAGTAGAATACACACATAAAAGCCAAGTTTAACCACTGTGCCTAATAAAAGAAAAAGATATGCATTTCTAAATTTATACATATAATTATTGTTTAATGTTTTGAGTATTTGATTAATTAATTTTAATATTAACTTCTTAATATGTTAATTTAATAAGTAATATAAATTTTCTTTTTCAAATATATGATAATAGAATAATTAGTATATTTTTGTATTTAAGTTTGACTAGATATATAATATGACATATATGACTACTACTATTATTAACATAGTATGGATTGAATTAATTATATTTACTATTGGACTCTAAATTTGGTCCAATAGGAGAATCCAAATTGAAGTTGTTAATATGACTTGTTTGTATTTGGATTCTAAATGTTTTAGTCCAATAAACACTTATCCTGATACAATAAAGCCCAAATTAAAATTTCTAATAATTCTAGCCCAAATTATAGATTAAGTATTACATATATATTTGATTTAATAAAGTAACTTTAAAAAAAAAAAGAAAATAGAAAAAATAGAGAAAAGAAAATAATAATTCACAACCTTTGCTAAGTTGGCAATAAATTATTAGAACTACTTTTATCATTTGTATACTATTACATTGTTAATGATAGAGTTAGCAAAATATGTTATGAGTCTAAATCCCACTAGCTACTAAAGCAAAAGAAATTAATTAATAATATTAGAAAACAAAATAAATTTAGAAAAGTGTAAAGATGGTATGGTTTAGTACATTAACTATTTGAAATGTACATTTATTTTATTGATTAAATAGATACTAAATATAAAGATGATGTTATCTACATATTCTGTATCCACATGTTGTTATTAAATATTATACTACTTTTATAAGTGGAAGAACATAGTCAAAATTAATTAATTTCATGATCAAAAGATAAAAAATAAAAAAAGAGACTAAAGTTAAGTAAGTGGTGTAATTATTATTAACTTTAATATATATATGTATATATATATATATATATTAAGTATATTTTATGTTCACAATAAGTCTATAAATATGGCACTATCTTATAACCACAATCTATTTTCCTCCTATATTTCTCTCTACCTCTCTTTCTCTCATAATTATGGTAATCTATAAAGATTTCAAGAAGTTCTCTAAAGCTTTCTTCAAGATTCAAGAAAAAGATAATTCTTAGAACTCTTAGTCTTTCAACATTAGTATATTTTACTACACTTAGGTTCAAATTCAATCTATGATATTTAGAGTTAAAAATTTTGTTAAGGTCTAAAATTTTTACGAGAAGTCTTTCTATATGCCTAATTAATTTATGGAAAGTTTTATATTTAGATCTTACTCCTATGATTTTATAGAATTCTTTTTATATAAATTAGTTGTCAGCTAAGAAAAGCTAAAAATAAATTTTATCGAGTTTGTTCTATGATTTTAAAGGGTAAACGTTTTTGATTTGAGTTGAAAATTTTAAAAACATATTCATATATATATATATATATATTAACTCATATTTCATGATTTTATTTCTAATCATTATTAAATTTTCTTTACATATTGTCTTTGTAACCGATAAATCTGATATTTTTATTTAGCTAAGATAATATTAATAAAATCTTATCCTATTGATTTTATTTAGGCTAAAAAATTTTATTAGACATTAATATATATGTCATAAGAGGCTCAAATATTTTTAGAATTTTTGGAAATATTTATAATTAATTATGATTTTCCAAATAGCATATGATTTTGTACGTTAAGTGTTATCATGAATCTTAAGATATAATTTTAAGAATTATATGTACTATGTAATAGTATAATTTTGAATCCCTAATTTTTATCTATGTGTAAAAATGTGTCAGAGATGTTCTCTTAAAATATCAAGATTTTTGAATATATAAAAATAATTCTACAAAATTCAAGAATGGTTTGGTGCTTTAATAGTTTTTATCAAATTTCAATTTATAGAATAAAAATTAGCAAGAGCATGTCAAAACTTATTAAAAAAAATTTTAAATAATTTTCTATAAATTTATTTTTATGTTATGATATTATCTGTAAAGTTTCAAAGTAAATGGAGTTTTGTACTAGAATCTAAAATTCTTTAAGTATGCATTGCTTGTCGAAATTTTTACAATTTTTAATTATATATGTTATGAAACATGATTTTATAGTTGTATGATATGAGTATTTTTTTAAATATATATAAATATGTTTCTAGTAGCACATATTAATATATGTAATGAATATTGTTGCATGAACATTAATCAAAAAGAATAAAAAGAGGCATGTGGTTACAACAAGGTCGAGTGTGTGGAATTTCACTACAAGTATAAATAAAATTTTGTAAGGTTCTAAGGTAAGTAAATCTCATCCTATATATTTATATGAAAAGTTATGTGTTATTTGTGATATAATTGTGATTATACTAATATGTTGTTATATATTCTACAATAATAGTTGTATTAAGTATGTAAATATGTCATGAACATGTGTATACATAATTGTACGATAACAATTATGATTTTCAAAAAAATTAATTTTTTTAAAAATACTATGTATCCAAAACTATGTTTGAAGAAAAATATTATTTTTAAGTATATGTTAAGTTCTTAAAAGGAGTGCAGGTAATTGACTGATTTACCCATAGTCATTATGTTAATAATGAAAGTTTAAACTACGATGCTAGTCATTGCAATACGAGAGCTATATGAGATCTGAATATCTATAGAGTTACATATACTTGTCATGACACTATTTTTATAGTCCATCACTTCTGATAGATTTGGCATTATACTATATTGAGCTCAAATATGAAAAGGTTATGAAGTGAAAATATTTATGAACAAGATATTTCAAAAAAAAGGAGATACATAGTTATGATTCTAAAAGTGTACTATTTATGTGACATGATATTCATTATATATATGAGATTTACTTACTGAACACAAGCTCATTCTATTCATTTAAATTTTCTAGATGAACAATAATTTCTACTGGAAGTTGGTTGGTCGTGGCAAAATCCCAAATAGCAATAAAATATTTTAAACAATTTTATGTTCTTACTTTCAAGTATTTAATTATTTGACCAAAATTGAGTGTGGTTTTATCTTTATGAAGTGTATGAATTTAATTTCTATTTTGAAACTTAATTTCAATTATGAATTAAAATAAATCTTCATTAAAAAGTATTTCTTTAATTTAATTACGAATAGTAACAATTAAAAGAAAATGAAATTTTCAAAAAAATAATTGACCAATCTTTCACTTTAACCTTATAAGACAAAACTATAAATTGATATTTCTTTTTGATCTTGATTTATATAATGTTACATTATGGCTTATGAATTGATAGGAACACTAAATATTTAAGGACATTATACATTAATACCACTAACGTCTTTCAAGATTCATAATTAAATCTAAGATCTTAGTATTCACTTTATGAATTGGTTGATAATTTTGTTACTAAATGGCCATTGAAAATAAAATTTTTGACAACATTATTTTTTGATAGAAATATGATAACTTAAAGGTAAATGTGTGTTGGAAAGATATTACGGTAATTTCACCTATCCAACAGGGATTTTACATGTGGTATAGAATATGCTAGATGAATCGGTTACTTAAGGTTAGTTTGTTAAATCTCTATAAAAGATATAATATTTAATCTAAAAGTGCAATATTGGGCCTTTAGTAGAGTGTCCCATTTACTAATAGTATTTATATAAGTACCATAATAAGAGTTATTATATATTTATTATACTATTAGAGCTTAGATTATTTAGATCCATTAGGTCCCTTGTCTAACTCAACAAAGCTTATTAATTGGTTGGTGGTATTTGTAAAATTAGTTTCATGACACTGTATAAAATAATGATTCCACATAAAAGTTAGTATTTTTATAAATAAGTTTCATGAGTTGGACATATTTATAAAAATACACCTATAGCCCAAATTGGAGAACAAACCTAATCCTAGTTAGACTGGGGTCACCAGTTTTGGGCCGCATATATATAAGATATATGAGAAAAAAAACTGTACAGTAACACTAGAGGTGCTACATGTGAAACAGAGGAAGAGAGAAAGAGAGAAAAAGTTTCCTATAATCTCACGGTCTCATCTCAGGTCTAGGTATTCCAAAAGATCAAGGAGGTGTCCTTGATCATTCTCCAACCTAGGATACAACTTAGTGCCTATTAGCATTATCAACCAAAAGCAAGAGCATAGACAAGAAGATCTAGGGTTAGAGATTTGATCCCTATCTACAAAGAGATCAAGGAGGAGCATGCTACAAGAGGTAAACCCTAATCTCATCTCTAAGGTTTATATAACTAGATTTAATTTATATTATATATGATCATGTATATGATATATGCATGTTTTATGGTTATGAAAATTATTTTCAGATAAAAATTCTAAAATCTAAATTCGCTAACTTTTCCATTGAATTTATGATGTGAATGTATATTTTTCCATGGTTTTGTATGCATATATGATTTTTCCTATGTGTTAGGTCGAAATACCAACAAAGTTAACATTTATCACTTTCTCAAAGCTATGTTCATTTTAATCATATTCTTATTATTGGCCCTAGACAAGCAAACTAAACCAATACTTGAAAATAAGTTTTTTTTAACTCCTTACCTCTAAAATTAAAATTAAGGTAGAAGAAAAACTCCCTTAGAATTCTACACAAAGATAGAGGTTTTTCATTAATTATTGAAGTCTATGTTGTCGACCTCCAGATTGGTGTAAGAACCTCTGAATAACACCAAAAATTGGTTTACAGTACCAAAGATAGGTGTAACAATGGGATTATAATTTGTAATGGAAAATGATGATAAAGAAGAGAAACAACACAATTTTTATAATGGTTCTGCCAAAATTTATACAGCCTACATCCACTTTAGTCAATATTATTAAGAGAAGAATTTATAAGAGTTTGTATATAAGTATGGTCTAAAAGCTTCAGATCCTCCCTTTCTTCTTTATTTCAAAATTTGTATATAATGCATGCATGGGTTATTGTAACTACGCATTTTACTGTAGTAAAGTAGGTGGCAATAGTTGAGGATGAGATGATGTTGTCAGGGCAGAGTGGTTGAGTTTATCTCCCACTTGTTCCCACTTGTCTTGTTAAAAAAGTCACGTTGACTAAATAGCTCGTTCAATAATTAAAGTAATTTAGGCTTCAAGTTGGCTAGGTCATTGTAAGGGGTAACGAGCTTCTCTTCCACTATGCAATATCTCGAGTGTTATAGCTCATATTTGGTATTTCATCCTTAATGTGCAAGTAGGTACAAATCTTTTTATTCCACAACTGGTCATTGATAACTTGCTTCTGCAATCAATACACTATGCATATATAGTCTATTAATGAGCTTATAACGAGCTGTTAGTTGGTTTTGTAGTACTGCTCATTATATATATACTATCATTATACATTGCCTATATGCTCCATTAAGAGCTACATGCTACGAGTTAATTGTGCTAACAAAAATTTACATATAAGACCTTCTAAGAAGTACTTAATTTATAGTCTCCAGCCAGATTCTTCAACAACTTATTCATGGTATTCTCATAAGCATCACCCATGTATACATATCAGCATTGAGAGGGTAAGGGTTTAAGCTTAAGTATTAGAGGCTTCCAGATGGACAATAATGGTCTAAGAAATTCCTCCCCAAATTCTTAAATTTTGGCTTTCTCCTATAAATATAACTTAAAAAAACTATCAAGTAATGTGTATCCTTCATAGTTTCTCTCTTTTTAACTTTTATTGTCTCAGAATAAACTATCCAAGCTTTTAGTGGTGCTTTTAGATGCTCGGCTTTGAAGGATTTAGCTAATTTTGGTTACAATAATGTTGAAAGTATTTCCTTAATGTCTATAGTGGTGTTTTTAAGTTGCTCCAAATTATCCTCATCTACTTCACTTAGAAATATTGAATGTAAAAAGTAGTGAAAGCTTCTCTTTCTATAGATTCTTAGGAATCTTTCTTTGGCTCATTGAATTGTTCACCACTCTGCGGTGTAATCTCCATCTCTTCATTATTTGAGTTGGTAGGCTTAATGTTGTATATCAAGGATTCTTGCAGACTTTCTGATAAGAGAGTTATTAATTGACTAATTTGCATGTCAAGGTTTCGGGATAATGCATTCTGATCTTGTGAAATTTTCTCTATATTTATCATAAATTTAGATGTTGCTTGAGCAAGTTGGGCAAAAGCATCTTCTAGTGACACCTTCTTCTCTTCTTATTGTTGAAATCCTAGTAAAAGATTCACCATGTTTTGATTGTGGCTTCGTGAGAAATCTGAATAATTTTGCCACCCTGAATTATATGTATCGGGATACGGGTTGTGTTGTTGTTAGAAGTTGGACACATAGTTTGTCTATTCAGTGGTGTACAATGTAAACGAACTTCTAACTCGGAAATTAGCTCTCATATGGTCCTCTCCACATAATTCGTACTCTTGGTTTAGAGTGTGAATAGTGTTTGTTCTCCAATCATCCAATTGCCTCGACAAGGTAGCTACTTAGGTAGGCAAGGCTGCAATGGCATCAGTTTCATAGATTTTGATGGCTCTTTCTAGCATGAAATATTCTATTGGTTTTTGATAATGGTAAGCCATCAATTCTATCAACTCGTATGCTTCATCAGCTATTTCTCTATACAGAGATCCATCAGCCGCTTCATCAACCATACTCTTAGACATGTAATTCAATTCCTTGTAGAATGTTTGAACTTGTAACCATCTTAGCATTCTATTATATGGTCCCCATATTAACATCTCCTTATACCTTGCCAAGTCTTCTAATAAAGACTTTGTATCATATTGGACAAAGGTACAAATGTTATTCCACATCTTAGACTTTTTTTAGCACCTACAATGAAAACCTAGAAAACATGTATTAGAGACAACATAAATAAAAGAAACAAAAATAAACATTCAAATTCAAATTAATGTTATTTGATATTGATATTAGTAAAAACAAATAGTCCCCAGCAACAGCACCAAAAATTTATTGTGAAAATAATGAATGCAAGTCCATGTATCAGTAACAAGCAATAAAGAGTAAGTATAAGTATCATTCTTATGAGGACTGTGCTTATTAAGTACCAAAATTATTTAATTCTAATTTCTTTGGAAGAAAATTACCAAAAAATAAATTAATGAACAAATTAAAAAGAAAGGAAAGATAAATTCAAATAAATAGGATAATCAAATAGCTAAAGACCTAGGATTTTCGATACACCTAGATTAATGTGTCTAAATTATCCAATTCAATAAATTAATGTATATTTCCTATGCTAACAGTGACTTTTTCTATTACATCTATTAATCTTTCTCATAAATTAAAAGACATGTTTCAATAGATAAGTTTAAACATTTCTGTGTAAACTATGAACTTATCAAAACACATTAAGTACAAGAAATTTATAATACTATACAAGCCTTATAGTTATCTCTGTCCTATGAAAATCTCATGTTATATTTGTAACGATTTGACTTTTCGGATCATTAACTACTTATATCCTTAGCTTACTTATTTAAATAAAAGAAAAACTTAGACGTTGAAAATTCATGATAATTTCTTTTATGAAATATACTTTTATTTCTTTTAAATGAATTGAAATTCATAACTAATCATTTACTTTATTTGATAATTTTAAAAACAAGTAAAAATGTTACAAGATAGTTAAGTAACCTTTGTTTGAATTTGTTTATAAATTTTTATTTGGGGTGATTTAAGTAATGCGCAATTATAAAGGAGCTTTTACTGAGTATGGATACTCGTACAACGTGAGCTTTCACTTAATAAGTATAATGTAATTCTCACAAAATATTTCATTCATAAAAAACAATCTTTTTCCAAAGTCTGATTATGTTGTTTTATGACATCATTACTTTATACTTTATTTTAAGATATTATATCATTATTTTATCTCACTCTTTATCACAAATTCTTTTATCTTTCTTATGGGTCCTGGTATACATATTGAGTGTGCACTACCAAATAGGGAGCCAAGGGAGTGACTCAAACTGAAAATACCCACAGTCATAAACTTAACATACTTTTTCTCAAGAATCCTTACCTACAAGAGGTCAGTCTTATTTTCCCTCAGATATCCTTATCTAGTGGAGGTTGGTATGATACATTTAAATTCTTATCTTATTTAGCCTTCTCTTTACATGAGTGGGTATACTTTAAGAACAAACCTAAACTTTATAATCCACTATCATAGCATTTCTTTTGTTAAAATATGCTTAGAATATTTTAACATAATGACATTGTAAATTAAGCATACATTATTTTAATAGCACAGAAAATGTATCAATATAAGTATTTTTCATAATATACATAAGTCACATAATAATAAAGATAAAGGCAAGATATCATATAAAATAATTTCAAACATATTATAATGCAAACATGAAATATTTTCTAAACTATCCATGTTGTAGGTTCGATTGTACTTACTTCGTAATGTGATTGTCCTAATTCTACTTCTTAATTATATATGTCTAGTTTAAAGATTTGTCCTGTAAATCATTTTTCATCCAAATTAGGGATCTAAAATAAAGTTAAATCCTTTTTCATCCAAATTAGGGATCTTAAATAAATTTTTCTATTTATTCTTATACCAAATCTCTAACCCAAAATTTCAAGTTTCATAATTTATACTTTTAACAAAATCTTAAGATTTCTAAAATTTCTGCCCTCCAAAAGTAAACCTTGAGTTATAGCTTCATTTTGTTAAAGATTCTTCCTTTATTTATTTTTACAATTTAGTATGGTTTTAAAAAGGCCTAAAATGACTTTCTTATAGATTTGACGCATATTTTGTCAAAATTACATTTTTGGCCTAAAATACTCAAAATTTGGACATTTTAGTCCTTCCAAATTTTGAGCAAATATTTTTAATTTTTGGAAAACATTTTTAATAGGTAAAAATCTATTCTTAAGGATCTAAGTTTAAATCATTAAACTTGGTTCATTTTCATGCATATTTTATATTAAGGCCTTTCACCTAGAAATCTTTCTACCTTTGAGTTTAGTCATTTTCATTGTATTATTATTATTATTATTATTATTTTAGCTTTTATTATCGTGAAGTATTCATATTTAAAAACTTAAGAAATCAACAAAATAAGCCTTGGCATAAAATAAATTACATAATATCAAAAGTAAATTAAATATGTCATTACCTATTGATTCTTTTGTAATATCTATTTGAACACATAACAAGCAAGGTAAAGGAATATTTATGTTTTAAGCTTTTACCGTATTTCTTGGAGTATTTGGAAAGCTTTCCAAGTATCAATATTTTACTAGAAGTCAAAATACTAAAATTAGACTACTCTTAATTTTAGAGCTAAAAATCTTAATAAACTTAAATGTATTTGTGCAACCTACCTTCTAAGATCTTTCATTCTTCTTCCTTATATTTCCATCACAAAACTAGCTACTCTCTTCTCTTGATTACGATTCTTAATTTCTAAAGTCTTTGTAGGAAAAACAAGAAAGATGGGTAATATATTATAGCTTTTACGTGTTTGGAAAAAAATGAGGTAAAAAAACTTTTTTTTTTCTTTTAAAAAAAGAATGATAGGAAAACTGAAGATAGTTTTGGCTAAATAATTGGAAGGTTGATTATAGATTTCTAATTACCAAATAAAGGGTCTATTTATAGGCCATCTATAGGAGGTATCCAATAATATACCACTTTCATATTTCATCTAATGATCTAAGCATCATTATTACAAATTTTGTTTATACATCTTCTTTTTCTACACCACCACTTTATCTTTTACTTTATTTTCACTCAACCACCATTTTTGTCTCTAATTTTTCCTCTTTTTCAATTTATTTGGAATCCAGTACCACTAACTTCTGAAGAAAATGTCCATTATATTATTCATTTTCTTACCTTTTAAATTAATTTGGAGATAAAAACTACTAATTAGTTTTGACTATGTCTTCCTCTTTGAATTATGACCACTAATTTCTAAACAAAATCTC
The DNA here is from genome assembly GCA_002914805.1 of Parasponia andersonii. NCBI lineage: Eukaryota > Viridiplantae > Streptophyta > Magnoliopsida > Rosales > Cannabaceae > Trema > Trema andersonii. The sequence continues at coordinate 62,088 of JXTB01000036.1, forward strand.
TATTATTATTTTTTTCCTACTTTCTAAATTATATTAAAGACAAAAGCTATCAATTAGTGTTTATATTTTTCTTTTTTAGAATTACCTTCTGTTGTGCGGTCTAAAATCCTAAGGTCGCATAAGGGTTATATGCGACCTCCTCCGTGAGGGTTATATGCGACCTCCTCCGTGATGGTTATATGCGATCTCTTCCACAGGTTTTGTGCGACCTTCTCCGTGCAGTTTGCCTTGTCAAACAGGAAACCTACAAGAAGAGGGAAACAAGTAAATGCTATGAAGGAAACCTACAAGAAGAGGGAAACAAGTAAATGCTATGAAAGAAACCTACAAGGAAAGGGAAACAGAAGTCTCTTATTTGTGATCAACTAGTTATCCGTTTTGAATGGTTATCCAATTACGTTATCCAATTGTATAGTTACCCGTTTATACAATTAGGATCCTAGGGACATAAGATTACATTTACCTATATAAAGGGGACTCAATGTTCCGAAGAGTATTCCAAGTTTTGGGTATTCCAAGTCTTTAAGTATTTCAATTACTCCAGTTTTTTCCAATCTCCAGAGGAGACGTTGTAACCTTGAGTGTTCATAAAATAGTAGAAAAACAGTGGACGTAGGCTCATCTTTTTCGGGGTTGAACCACTATAAAATCTTCTATCCTTATTTGCTTTGATTATTGATTCAATTCACACAAGCCATATCTCTTGATTTTTTCTAAAATTATTGTTGATAAAACCTCCATCAACACCTTCTAACTTTATGCTTTACCTTTTTTATTCCACTAATTAAATGTTATTATCTCTCTAAGATAAAACCTCACTAGTCTTCATCTTTTTCTACAACTTATTTTCCTCCCTTAGATTGACTTATCTACTTAATTCGTTGTATACTTAAATCCTAGCCATTCAAATTGTGTCATGGTACTATTTTGATGTAATAATTAACTTTGGGTTATAAGATGTATCAATTTCTAATGTGACATAAATATGTCACATTCTTATTTAGGTGACTTGAGTCATATTGATGTACATAATATTTTCTTTGTAAAATTTATTTATTATTAAGGAAAATTATCTTAGGATTTCTAAGTTAAAATAAAGAATAATTATAATGTTCTCACATAATAAAATTTAATATTATAATCATACTGCACACATAATTTTAAGTATTGTGAATATAAGTTTATTAAAATTCGACATTAAGTCTAATAATAATCTACTAAGGTTGCAAACCTAAGGATTCCTAGGGGGTTACAATCTCGCCTACTTATAAAATTTTTGTCCTTGAAAATTAAAATAATTCTGGGTACTTTTTCTTCATCTCATCTTCTCGTTCCCAAGTGGCTTCTTCAATCTTATGGTTTCCTCATAACACCTTGACTAAGGGTATAGTCTTATTTCTAAGAGTCTTTTCTTTGCAAGCCAAAATCTTCACAGGTTTTTCCCTCATTTGTCAAGTCCTCATAGAGTTTCATAGGCTTATGTTCCAAAACATGTGATGGATCTGAGATGTATTTATTCAGCATAGACACATGGAACATGTTATGGATTGATGCTACTTTAGGAGGTAAAGCCAGCTTATAGGCTACTTTACCAATTCGTTCTAAAATTTTGAATGGTCCTATGTATCTTAGACTCGGCTTTCATCTCTTGCTAAAATGCACAACTCCCTTCATCGGTGCTATTTGAGAAATATTTCGTCTCCCACTTGGAATTCCAATAAAGTTCTCCACTTGTCTACATAGCTTTTCTATCTACTCTGAGTAGTTTCTATCTATTTCTTGATTTTTCATACAGCTTATGTGGTTTCCTTTACTAAATCAGTGGTTTTTAAATGTTTCTCCCTAGGTTCAATCCAATAGATTAGGGATCTACATCTTCTCCCATAACGTGCTTCATAATGTGCTGCCTTGGTAGAGGCCTGGTAACTATCATTATAAGATAACTCTATAAATGGAAGCTTCTTATTCCACGCTCTTTTAAAATCCACGACACATACCCTAAGCATGTCCTCTAAAGATTGGATGGTTCGTTCTGAATGTCTATCAATTTGAGGGTGGAAAGCCGTGCTAAAATTTAGCTTTGTACCTAAGGCTTATTGAACTTTTCTCCAAAAAGTAGAGGTTAATCGATTGTCGTGATCAGAAATGATTTTTCGTGGTATTCTATACAGTCTAACTATCTTAGCCATATATAATTCAAGTAACTTTTGCAATGAGTAAGTGATTTTCATTGGTAGAAAGTGTGCTGATTTAGTTAGTCGGTCTACATTCACCCATATTGCATCGTATCCTTATGGCATTCTTGATAATCTTACCATAAAATCCATAGCATTTTTCTCCCTTTTCTACTCTAGAATTTCAATTAGTTGCATTTCTCCAAAAGGTCGCTTATATTTGGCTTTGATTTTTTGACAAGTCAGACATATTTGCACATACTTAGCAACATCAGTTTTCATTCCATTCCACCAAAAGTGTTCCTTTAGATCTTTATACATCTTTGTCTCATTAGGATAGATAAAATAAGGGGTCTCGTGTGCCTAAAAAAGGATCTGATTCCTCATCTTGGCATCGTTGGGTATGTATAATCTACCATTCAATTTGAGAATTTCGTTATAAGAGAGACTGAACTCCGTCTATTTTCCTTATGCAATGTCTTCTTCAATTCGTACTAAGACAAGATCAAGCTCTTGGGTTTCTTTTATGTTTTCAAAAATATTTGGTTTAAAAGTTAACATAGAAAATTTACCTATCATTAACTCTAGACCAACACTATTTATATCTTCTTATAAGTGCCTAAATAAAGCTTTTATTGACGTTAGAGTCACAGTCATATTTTTGCTTAGTGCGTCTGTAACTTTGTTTGCCTTACCTGGTTGGTACAAGGTTTCACTATCTTAATCTTTCACTAACTCCAGTATCTACACAACCTTATGTTCAACTTTTTTTAAGTGAATATGTACTTTAGGCTTTTATGGTCAGTGTAAATTCAGCATTGAGCCCTATATAAATAGTGTCGCCAAAGTTTGAGAGTGAATACTACAGCAGCAAGTTCTAGATCATGAGTTGGATAGTTCTTCTCATGCTCCTTAAGTTATCGAGAACCATATGCCACGACCTTTCCATTTTGCATTAGTATTGCTCCTAGCCCCAGCTTCGATGCATCACTATAAATGTCAAACTGTCCTTTGTTTCATGGGATAGTGAGGATAGGTACACCAGTAAGCCTATTCTTCAACACTTGGAAGCTTTCTTTACACTTCTCCATTCATTCAAATTTCGTCTCTTTTTCAGTAACAACCATGAAGGGTGCAGCAAGCTTTGAAGATCCTTCTACAAATCTTCGATAATAACCAGCTAATCCCAAAAAACTCCCCATTCAATCACAGATTTAGGTGCTGGCCAATTGTTCACTACCTCTATCTTGAAAGGATCTACAACAATTCCTTCCTTTGTGACTATATATCCTAATAAATGGACTCGGTCTAGGTAGAATTCGTACTTAGAGAATTTGGCATAGAGACGGTGTTCCTTTAACTTCTGCAATATGAGTTTGAGATGGTGTTCGTGTTTCTCTTGAGACCTTGATAAATCAAGATGTCATCAATGAAGACTATGACAAAATATTCCTTGAATATTCAATTCATCAGGTCCATGAATGCCACAGGAGCATTGGTTAGCCAAAAAGACATCACTAGGAACTCATAATGCCAATATCGCGTTCACAAGGTAGACTTCAGAATATTGTCTCTTTAATTCTTACTTGATGATAACCTGATCACAGATCGATCTCTGAGAAAATTACAGCTCCTTTAAATTGATTGAACAAGTCGTCTATCCTCAGCAAAGGATATTTGTTCTTTATGGTTACCTTATCCAATTCTCTATAGTCGATGCATATTTTGAATGTTCTTTCTTTTTTCTTCACAAATAACACTAGTGCACCCCATGTTGAGTATCTTAGTATAATGAAACCCTCTTCTAACAACTCTTGTAGTTGAGTTTATAGCTCCTTAAACTCAGTAGGTGCCATCTTGTAAGGTGCTTTGGAAATAAAGGCAATACTGGGAAGTAATTCGATCTCGAAGGAGATTTTTGGCTTCGGTAGTAGTCCTAGAAATTCATTGGGAAACACGTCAATGTACTCTTTGATGATGATTACATCCTCTGGCCTCTTCTTTTCTTCTTTGCTCTTATCTAGAATATTAGCTAGATAACCCAAACACTCGTTACTAAAAAATTTCCTTGCTTGCACTACTGAGATCATCACTCGAGGTTGCTTCTTACAATCTCTATTATAAATGAACTTTTCTTCTCCTAGAAGTTTGAACATGATCTTTCGATTTCAACATGTAATGTTAGTATTATGTTGTCCCAAGAAGTCTATTTCTAGAATGACATCATAATCGATCATTCCTAGGATGACTAGGTCAGCATACAGTTCCCTAGCAGCTATAATTATTGGAACATGTCTTATCCAATAATTCGTTGTCAAAGTTTGTCTTGAGGGTAGAGCTATATTTAGAGTTCTAGTCATTCTATCACTATTTTGAGCTATTCTTTTGGCAAACACATGTGACATAAAACAATGCGTGGCACCAGAATCAAATAAGATATATGCATTTTGAGTTGCAACAGAGAGAAGACCTGTGGCCACATTAGAGATTCCTAAATAAGCATTATCCTTAGTAAAGGCGTAAATTTAGGCAATAGTTTCTAGAGGTGCTTCTAGTCTTGCTTGACTGATTTTGAGTCTTTCAAGTTTGATCTGCAAATTAGGAATTTAAGGTCCTTGCGGCTTGGACATAGTAGGCAGGTTAGTCTGGTTTTATTTACTGTAGTGATTCTTGACATATTGACCTTCCTTGCCATAGAGGTAGTAGGTGTTTGAGCTAAAGTAACATTCTCTAGGGTGTTTCTTCCCATACTTAGGAAATGGTATAAAATCAACCTTGGCGTTCTTTTGTTGTTGAGGCTCTCCTTTTTTTTCTTTGGTCACTAAAATTATTCTTTCTCTTCTTTCCACTATAGTTCTTACTGCTATTATTGTTACTGTTATTCTGGTTCTTATTCTAGCCAAATTGGTCCCTATATCCTGTTTGGTTATTATCCTAATTTGATTTTGCTTATCTGCGCTAGTTATTCTTTAATTTAAAATATCTTTGTCATTCTTCCTTAGCTTGAGCGAGACGATATTCTGCTCTAAGTGTCCTCCCTACACATTCCACAACTGTAGTTGGTGGGTTATTACCACTATCGATGACAACTGCTAATTCAGGGTGAAATATTTCTAGCATTCTCCTTTCTCGTTCCTTTTTAGTGAGTACCAGATAGGGACACAGTTGTGCAAGCTAGTAGAATTTTTATACGGCCTTAGTGACTATTATACTCCCTTGTTTGATATTAATGAATTCATTTTTCTAGGCCCGCATCGCCATACAATTAAAGTATTTCTAGTTAAATTCATGGATGAAATTATTCCAGGACATTTCTCGCATATTTCTCCTCATTTTGATTGTCTCTCACCAGTATCGTACATCCCTCTTCAGAACATCGGACACACATAACATCTTTTCCTAATTATTAAGGTTCAAAAAATCTAGAATGATTTGGATCGATGACAACTATTATTTGGCCACCAAAGGATCTGTCGATCCTTCAAACTTAATAGGACATATCTTTCTGAAGAGTTCATAAAGTGGTTCTTGGTGTTCAATATGTCGATCAGGTATAACAAGTTCTGGTTGTAGTACTTGATCTTCCTCTTAAGACTGTGGTTCTTTAACTTCCACTTAAGGTTCGATATTCTCTTCACGTTGTTGCCATAGTTGTTTGTAGAGGTCTCTCATCTTTTCTTTTTAAGTTTGGAGTCACTATTGCAAGTTCGCGACGAGATTACTAAGGTTAGGTGCTTCGGTTGAATTTACTGAGTTGACTCGTAGTCTTCCCCTTTCTCTTGTTATTTTTGTTTCAATTGATTCCTATTAATTCATGGTATAATTCATTATTAGTTATCTCAACTTCAGTTATACAAAAAGGATTAACTAATAACATGTATATTATTTCATAATTGTCTTATTTCATTAACTAAAATGTAAGGTAAGATCAAACAAACATTTTCTAGTCTACTATATACTTAATCTCTCATATTATTGTTCGAGGGTTCACTAGGATTTTCCTCAAGATCCTCTTCTTGATCTTCCTTAGAGTCTTCCTCATAGTTCTTTCTGCATCTATTTGCGATCGTACCCTCATTTGTTCTTCTTGTGATTCTCCTCGTTGAAAAGCTATTCTTGTGGTGTTCCCGCGAAATGATCCTTCGACCATACTTTGTTCCATCTCCCTTTGATATTCCCCTTCTATATGAATTGTCTCTGAACTTATGTGTTCAAGATTCATATTAACAAGGTGGTTCTGCATACGTCTTCGAATATGAATTGGAATTCCATTCTAATATGTCATAAGTAGGATACTATTAAACCATCTTAGAGAGAATAGATGAATTATTTCCTCAGTAAAATGGATGTTATATTCTTCTATAGATTTGTCTGGCTAGGATTCCCATCTATCTCTCACAAAGTTAAAAGCTTGTTCTTGTAATTAGGTCTCTGTTTTTGAGATCTCTATTGGATTGTTGTGGTGTTTTATTTGTGAAAAACGTGCTATGATTAATCCACAGAATATTTCCCAACTCATATTATTCCCGATGTGTCCTAATGCTTACCACTATGCTCGAGCATTATTTTGCAGTTGCATGACTACGAGAGTGATCCATTCATACTCTTGGATATGACATGCTCGTAATAGTTGTTCCATTTTGTGAAGTCAATTGCCTAACACTCCAGGTGTAGACTCTCCAAGATAATATGATGGTCATCCTGCTCTGATGGTAGCCACTGCTGTAGATCTAAAAAGTTCAGCTTAGGCAGTCTCTTAATCCATCGGGATATCGATTATCGGGGGATCCATTACTACTACATAATATGTACTTAAGATTAAATAAAATACTTTTTTTTTGTGGGTTGGCTCAAGTGATAAGAGTACTTACTACTTAGGATCTTAGTCCTAGATTCAAGTCACACTAGGGGTAGGCGTGAAAACCTATTATCCCTAATTATGTAAGGTGAGGATTGGGTAGTGATAGGTATTTTTCTTTAATTTATAATAAGTAGAGGTCATTAGTTAAGCCCTACTTTTTAAAAAAAAATTACATAAAATACTAAGCAAAAATTTCTACTTACTTAAGTTGTCTAAAACATTGCAGAAGGATACGAGGTAGGATGGCAAGATACCAACTATAACGGCCCGATTTTTTAGACTGTTAACTACTTACATTTTTAGCTTACTTATTTAAATAAAATAAAAACTTACACATTGAAAATTAATGACAATTTTTTTAAAATGTACTTCTATTTCTTTTGAAGGGATTGATATTCATAACTAATCATTTACTTAATTTGATAACTTTGAAAATGATATAAGATAGTTAAGTAACTTTTGTTTAAATTTATTTATAAACTTTTTACTTGGGATGATTTAAATAATGTGCAATCATAAAGGGCTCCCAGATGAGGAGAGGAATCACATATGGACCACTTAAGCCCCAAACTCTCCTTAGATAATTTAGGTCTTTTTGACAGAACCCTTTAAATTTTGCATTTATTCAAATCAAAGTATTTTCACTTTTAAAACTTTTCATATTGAAAAACGTTTGTTTAAACTTCATTCAATCAAATATATTTTCAAGTTCAACTTAATAAAGTCACGAATTATGAAATAAAATGTTGAATTATAGATATGTTTTCAAATAACATCAAGCTTATATAATTAAAATAATTTATCTCTTAATAAGGACATATGCAGAAATAACTTAATAGTGGTATTCCATTGTGTGTGCCTCACATTCATCTCCACCTCGATTCCAGATAACTCATCCGTCAAATCAAATATTTCTTTCCTTTGTACCTACAATATGGATACTCATACAACATGAGCTTTCACTCAGCAAGTACAATGTAATTCTCACAAAACATTTTATTTATAAACAACTAATCTTTTATGAAAGTCCAATTATATTGTTTTATAAATCATTACTTTATGCTTTATTTTAAGATATTATATCATTATTTTTTTCTCACTCTTTATCACAAAGTCTTTTATCTTTCTTATGGGTCAGGGTGTATGTACCGAGTGCACACTACCAAATGGGGAGCCAGGGGAGTGACCTAACTGAAAATACCCACGGTCATAAACTTAACATATTTTTTCTCAAAAATCCTCACCTAGGAGAGGTCAGTCTTATCTTCCCTCGGATATCCTCACCTAGTAGAGGTTGATACGATAACTTTAAATTTTTATCTTATTTAGTCTTCTCTTAACATGAGTGGGTATACTTTAAGAACAAACCCAAACTTTATATTCAGCTATCATAACATTTCCTTTATTAAAATATACTTAGAGTATTTTAACATGATAACATTGTAAAGTAAGTATACATTATTCTAACAACATAGGAAATATATCATTATAAGCATTTATTACATTATTCATAGGTCACACAATAATAAATATAATGACAAGATATCATATAAAATAATTTTAAACATATTAAACAGCAAACATGAAATATTTTCTAAATTATCTATGCTATATGTGAGATTGTACTTACCTTGTAATGCGATTGTCCTAATTCCACTCATTAATTATGTAAATCTAGGTTGAAGTTTCGTCCTAACGTATGGATATTCTAACTATTAGAGTAATTTAAAGTTAACTTACACTTGCTTTTTTGAAATCTAAAATCATACTTTGGGCTAGACATATTGTTAGGCTTTTTCATTCTTCTTAGGCCTATAACTCAACTTTGGCTAAATGCAATTAGGGATATATATCTTTTATTTCCTATTATTGATTTTATGTCCTAAACTTAAATAAATCCTTTCTCATCCTAATTATAGATTTAAAATAAATTTTTCTATTTATTCTTGTACCAAATCTCCAACCCAAAATTTCAAGTTTTATAATTTATATTTTTGCCTAAAATCTTAAGATTTCTAACATTTATACCCTCCAAAAGTAAACCTTTCTTTTTGTTAAAGATTCTTTTTTATTTATTTTTATACTTTAATATAGTTTTAAAACTTCCTAAAATGACTTTCTCATAGATTTGACGCATATTTTGTCAAAATTACACTTTCGACCTAAAATACTCAAAATTTTGACATTTTAATCCTTTCAACTTTTGAGCAAATATTTTTAATTTTTGGAAAGTATTTTTAATGGGTAAAAATCTGTTCTTAAATATCTAAGTCTTAATCATTAAGCTTGGTTCATTTTCATGTATATTTTATTTTAAGGTCTTTCATCTAAAAATCTTCCAACTTTGAGTTTAGACATTTTGATTTTATTATTATTATTATTATTATTATTATTATTATAGCCTTTATTATCGTGAAGTATTCATATTTAAAGGCTTAAAAAATCAACAAAATAAGCCTTAGCATAAAATAAATTATATAACATCTAAAGTAAATCAAATATGTTATTACCCATTGTTTTCTTTGTAATATCTATTTGAACATATAACAAGCAATATGAGGGAATATTCACAATACTAGGTGCTCTCTTTCCTTGATTATAATTCTTAATTTCTAGAGTCTTTATAGGAAAAGCAAGGAAGATGGGTAATATATTGTAGCTCTTGTGGGTTTAGAAGAAAGTGAGATAGAAAGAGTTATTTTTTTCTTTTAAAGAAAGGATGATAAGAAAAATGAAGATAGTTTTAACTAAGTAATTGGAAGGTTAGGTATGGATTTCCAATTGCCAAATGAAGAATCTATTTATAGGTCATCCATAGGAGGTATCCAATAATATACCACTTTCATATTCTATCAAATAATCCAAACATAATTATTACAAATTTTTTCTATGCATCTTCTTTTCCTACTCTACCACTTTATTTTTTACTTTATTTTTCACTCATCTACTACTTTTGTCTCTAATCTTTCCTTTTTTTTCAATTATTTGGAATCCAATACCACTAACTTCCAAAGAAAATCTCCACTATATTATTCTTTTTCTTACCTTTTAAATTATTTTGGAGACAAAAGCTACCAATTAGTTTTGTTTATGTCTTCTTCTTTGAATAGGCCACTAATTTTTGAAGAATATCTTCATTATCATTTTCTTTTTCCTACCTTCTAAATTATTTTGGAGACAAAAGCTATCAATTAATTTTGTCTATATTTTTTTTTTAAGAATTACCTACTAACTTTATTCTTTACCTTTTTTATTCCACTAATTTAATGATATCACCTCCCTAAAATAAAACCTCACTAGTCTTCATCTTTTTCTATAACTTATTTTCCTCCCTTGGATTGACTTATCTATTTAATTCTTTTTATACTTAAATTTTAGCTATTCAAATTATGTCATGGTACTATTTTGGTGCAACAATTAACTTTGGGTTATAAGATGTAACAATTTCTAATGTGACATAAATATGTCACATCCTTGTTTAGGTGACTTAAGTCATATTAATGTACATAATATTTTCTTTGTAAAATTAATTTATTATTAAGAAAAACCATCTTAGGATTTCCAAGTTAAAATATGGAATAATTATAATTTTCTCACATAATAAAATTTAACGTTATAATCATACTACACATATAATTTCAAATATTGTGAAAATAAGCTTATTAAAATTCGACTTTAAGTTTAATAATAATCTACTAAGGTTGCAAGTCTAGGGATTTCTAGGGGGTTATAATATTAGTTAATGACAAACTCAATCCTCTCTTTTCTGATCTTGGATTAAATCTTTAATTCATGCAAAAGTTTATCCGACTTTTACAAACATTAAGAGTAGAATAATACAATTAGCATAGGATGGAAAATAAGCATAAACTTATATATATATATATTGAAATAACTAAAGATATCATAATTCGGCTACATTGTAGCCCTAAAAAATAAAAGTAGTTCATGGTAAAAGAGAAATAATATGAAGAAGAAAAAAGAATAGAAGAACTAGAAGTTGAATCAATGGCATTCTGTCTCCAGTTTGCTAATTGCTCCGCCTTCAATCCTTCGTTGTCTCTCTTTTCCCTGTTCTTGATGGCTTTTTAGTTCCCTAAATAAGTTCTAAAAAGACCTATTTATAAGCTTGGAGGCAACCACATAAAAAATAGGTCAAAAGGCGTCTAAAGAAATATATATGCTGAATTTCGTAGCGTAGAGTCACGGCTTCAACCCTGGCTACCAAGCTCCCTTTTTTCAACACAAACTAGTGCTGGAGCACTATTAATATAGCATTGAGGTGCCACTTCCTCTAGTCCTCGCTAATTTCAGCTTCTTTTGAGCCTTTTAGGCATCCTAGTACCAAGATACTTTTTTCTCTGGCCATCACACTACAAACCATGTCATTTTGCTCTAAACATCTTCAAGTGCACCAAAATCATCTAACCTACAATCAAAACATCAAGAACACAGATAAAACCCATAAAACCTCAAGAATCTACCAAATACTTGACTTAAATGATATCCAATTCATTAGTAAAACTCACTCATTACCTATTATTTAATATTTTGCTCTCTCCACTATTTACCATGAAAAGACGTGCATAATAAATTTTAATTGGGCAAAATAATACCTATTGATAGGTTAAAAAAATACCTACTAAATTTTTGTCCATCCATAGAGCAAAAACAAAAATCTCTATTGAAACGTCACCCTATATATATATACACTTTATACTTACTAATGGTATGTGTTAACATATGTGGTATCTCACAGTAAGAGCTTCTCCAACCCATGCCATTTTGGCGTGGAAAACGTACTTTTAGCACTAGGTATTGGCCCAACCCAATGCCATTTTTGAATGTCAAATTGGCATTTGGATCAAAAACTCAAACAAGTACGGCTTTGATTTTTGAATATTAAGATTTAAGAACCTGATATGAACTCTGCCAACAGTCATGACGAAGCCCAGCACCAACAAAAAAATTCGAACCCAAGATCACCAAGTCACAAGAATGTTTAGTCTTGACCCGTTACCTAGCAAGAAAAGAACCATGAACTACAATAGATTAAAGAAGCCATACCAAGAATCCTCAAGAATCACTCAAGAATCAATGGGATAAGTCTAGTTATTTTGAACGCTACAAGAGTTAACTTGATAAGTTCAAGAATCATCTCAAGAATGAAGAGAACACGATTAACTTGCAATATTATTGAACACTATCCTCCAAAAATGTACAAGGCTCTCTCCTTTATATAGGAGTCAAATTTAACCCTAATTTAAGGTAAACTAATGTTATTTTGACATATGCCAACCCTCTTCAAAAATTAAAACAATTAAATCCGAAAATAATTAAATCTGAATTAAAGAAGTTTCCTAAAAGTATAAAAGACTTAGAAAAATGCGTAAACTTTAGTTAGACCCTTTTAGAACCTTAATCATAGTAACTAGGCTCTCTTGGATCTGATTTAGGCTTAAATCAGGTCTCCATGCATTAGCCATCTCTCCAATATGTTGAATTAGCCTATTTAATGCCTCTTTGAGTCTCTTGGCTCTAATTCTTGTGATCGGCTCACTTGACAAGCTTAATGGATCACGTGATTGCTGCCTTTCAGTTCCTCCAAGCCCACGTGAATGCTCATCTGCTTGCATGTGCGGTTGAGCAGTAGCTTCATTTGCATCATTCTCCCCCTCTTGAAAAGGATTTTTCCTCAAATCATCACCTGCATCGAAAAGAGATAAGTTAGCAACGTTAAGGCTAGCACTAACACCATTCTCCCCCTCTAGTTTGTAGGCATTATCATTGATTCGTTCCACCATTTGAAATGGTCCATCTCCTCAAGGAAGGAGTTTTGAATGTCGTTGCTCCAGAAAACAATCTTTCCGTAAGTGCACCCAGACCCAATCTCCTGGTTCAAATACTACCCATTTACGTCCCTTGTTAGCTCGATGGACATATTGTTCGGTCCTTCTTTCAATATTCAACCGTGCCCTTGCATGAATCTGTTTCACCTATTCAGCTTTCTTCTTGCCATCTAAGTTTACACGTTCACTCAAAGGTAAAGGGGTTAAATCCAAAGGTGACAATGGATTAAATCCGTAAACAATTTCAAATGGTGAAAAATTTGTTGCAGAATATACACTCTTATTGTAAGCAAATTCAACATGTGGCAAACAATCTTCCTATGTTTTCAAGTTCTTCTTAATGATAGCACATAACAAAGAAGACAAAGTCCTATTCACTACTTCAGTTTGGCCATCAGTTTGTGGATGACAAGTAGTAGAAAATAATAACTTGATTCCTAACTTTCCCCACAAAATCTTCCAAAAGTAACTTAAGAACTTAGCATCTCTATCAGAAACAATGGTCCTAGGCATGTCATGCAACCTAATAATTTCTTTAAAGAATAAATCAGCTATATGTGATGCATCATCGGTTTTATGACACGCAATGAAATGTGCCATCTTAGAAAACCTATCTACCACCACAAAGATTGAATCTCTCCCTCTCTTATTCCTAGGTAATCCCAAAATAAAATCCATAGAAATATCAGTCCAAGGTTTACTAGGTATAGGCAGAGGGGTGTACAAACCATGGGGTTTCAACTTAGACTTAGCTTGTTTGCAAGTGATACACTTTTCACATATTCTTCCAACATCACGTTTCATATGAGGCCATAAGAAATGTTCATACAAAACACCTAAAGTCTTAGCCACACCAAAATGACCCATCAAACCACCACTATGAGCTTCTCTCACAAATTCATGCAAAGAACATATAGGCATACATAGTTTATTCTCTCGAAATAAAAATCTATCATGCCTATAGAACTTAACAAACGCTACTTTTTCACATGCATTGAACACATTACTAAAATCAGAATCTTGTGCATATAAATTCTTAATGTACTCAAAGCCAAGTAATTTTGTATATAAAGTAAAAAGTAAGGCATACCTTCGGGGACAATGCATCAGCCGCAACATTTTCTTTACCTTGCCTATATTTGATCACATAAGGAAATATTTCAATAAATTCTACCCACTTTGCATGGCATTTATTCCCTTTTTGTTGTCCCTTTAAATGCTTCAAGGATTTATGATCAGTGTGAACCACAAATTCCGTCGGCTATAGATAATGTTGCCAATTTTTCAAAGCCCTCACCAAAGTGTACATCTCCTTACCATAAGTGGGATAATTTAGAGCTGCTCCACTCAATTTTTTACTGAAGTATGCAACTGAACGGCCTTCTTGCATCAAGACAGCTCCAACACCTATTCTTGAAGCATCACACTCAATTTCAAAAGTTTTATCAAAGTTAGGTAAAACAAGTAAAGGTGCATTAGTTAACTTTTCTTTGATCAGATTAAATACCTTGTCTTGTTCCTTTCCCCACTTAAATGGCACATTCTTTTTAATGACTTCAGTAAAAGGGGCGGCTAAGCTATCAAAATCACGCACAAACCATCTATAGAAACTAGTTAGGCCGTGGAAACTCCTCACTTGGCTGATTGTTGTAGGTGTTGGCCACTCTTGGATTGCTTTCACCTTTTCCTCATCTACCTCAATTCTTTAAGCACTAACAACAAAGCCAAGAAACACAAACTTATCTGTGCAAAATGTGCACTTCTTGAGATTAGCAAACAACTTTTCTTTCCTTAACACATCTAAAACAGATTTTAAATGCATTACATATTCTTCCAAATTTTTGCTATAAATTAAGATATCATCAAAATAGACAACCACAAATCTGCCAATAAACACACGTAAAACATGGTTCATCAAACGCATAAAAGTACTTGGAGTATTAGTTAAACCGAAAGGCATTACTAACCACTCATATAAACCATATTTAGTTTTAAAGGTCATTTTCCCTTCATCACCTTCTCTCATTCTAATCTGATGATATCCACTCTTAAGATCAATTTTTGTAAAAACACAAGAACTATGCAATTCATCTAGCATATCATCTAATCTAGGAATGAGATGGCGATACTTTACCGTTATGTTGTTAATGGCTCGGCAATCAACACACATCCTCCATGTCCCATCTTTCTTAGGAACTAATACCGCTGGAACCACACAAGGGCTCATGCTTTCACGCACTTACCCCTTCTCCAATAATTCACCTACTTGCCTCTAAAGTTCCTTTGTCTCCTCGGGATTACTCCTGTAGGCAGGCCGGTTTGGAATTGATGCACAAGGTATAAAATCAGTCTGATATTCAATCCCACAAATTGGAGGTAAATCATGAGGAATTTCTTCAGGAAATATATCTTCAAACTCCTGCAAAAGAGAAACAATATTGCTCTGTAAACAACCAGCGAGATCATCAGTAAATAAAAGAGCCTCCTTATACATGAGTACTATAAGGGGCTATTGTAAAACTAAAGCTCTTTTAATCTCACTTTTTCTTGCAATGAAATTATATTTTTCCTCTCTTACACACAATAAGGTTGCAATACTCTTATTTTCTCTTTTACCCTCATTCATGGTTTTGCTTTTCTATTTTTCTCTCATTTCTTTTTCTTTTTTCTCAGTTTCAGCTTCTCTCTCTTTCTCTTTTCTCTTTTCACTCACTTTTTGCATCTTTAGTTGGTCTTAAATATTGATACCAAATGATATGAACCCTGCCAATAATTGGGACGAAGCCCAGCACCAACAAAGGAATTCGAACCCAAGATCACCAAGTCATAAGAATGTTAAGTCTTCAAAAACTTGTTTTAGAGTCAATGGCACAAGTGATATCGGCTGCCTTTTAATGGTAAAAGAGTACCTATTGGTGAAACCATCATGTATGACTCGCTGATCGTACTACCACAGTCTTCCCAATAAAACATGACATGCATGTATAGGCACCACATCACAAAGCACTTCATCTTTGTACTTGCCAACAGAAAATGCCACTAACACTTATTTTGTCACATTGACTTCTCTGTAATTTTTCAACCACTGAAGCTAGTACGAGCACGGATGCTTTATAGTAGGTAATGCTAATTTCTCCACTAATTTAGTACTAGCCACATTGGTACAACTCCCTCCATCAATTATGATGTTGCAAACTTTGTTATTCACAAAATATCGAGTATGAAACAAGTTCTCGAGTTGGTTGTTGTTTTCTTCCTTAACTTGCGCACTAAGAGCTCACCTCGCCACTAATTATTCTCCTTCTATAGCACGCTACCTTTCATAGTCATCTTCAAGTGTTGGCATGTCATCATCTTCATCTTCCCATTCATCGTGTGTCTCAATCTCCCCTTGAGCATTGATCACTATCACCCTTTTGTTTGGATGTTGGCTAGCAATATGACCCCTGCCTTGACATTTAAAACTCTTAATGTCACGATTTCTAGAAATGACAGATTCGGTGTTACCTTGTTTCGGCACCACAACTTGTTTTCCATCCTTAGAAGACTTGGACTTGGCCTTAGCTGATGGAAACTCGTCCCGTTTAGGGGCTGGTCTCCATGAGTTTGTAGGAGCTGAGCTTAGCCCCCTTCAAGAAAAGTTCCTCTGTTTCAATTGTTGCTCAACTTTGATACACCACATCCGTCAGCTCTACATAATATTGCATCTCTACCACATCCGCTATCTCTCTATTTAAACCGTGTAAGAACCTAGCCATGGTAGCTTCTCTGTCCTCCTCTACATTTGCTCGGATTATAGCAACCTCTATCTCCTTGTAGTAATCATCTACACTCTTTGATCCTTGAGTTAAATGCTATAACTTGTTGTATACCTCTCGATGGTAGTAGCTTGGAATGAAACTTTTTCTCATGATTGTTTTCATTTCATCCTACATCTCGACAGGGCGTTCTTGATTTCTCCTTCTTTCCTTCAATAATTGATCCCACCAAACAACTGTATAATCAATGAATTCAATTGCAGCAAGCTTTACGTTTTTAATCTCAGAATAGTGGTAGCAATCGAAGATGATCTCCATTCTCTTCTCCTTCTCTAGATTAGCTTCATGATTGTTTCTACCTTGGAAGGATGGTATCTTCACTTTAATATCTCCCTCCCAAGTCATTATCTTGCCTAGGTCTACCCATCCTAGCTTCTCTATTCCTATAACCACGCCTAAACCTGCCCCTATTTATTGTTGGTTCATCTACCTCCTCATATTCCTCTACGTCTTCATCATCACCCTATTACTTCTCTAGTTGCACTCGCCTAGGTGGTTGCCTAATGGGAGTATTTTGAGGTTGTCCCATAGTTGTTTCTCCTTCCAACCTATCAATTCTCTCATGAATTATTTCTAATTCAATTTTCATCATTCTTCTCATCTCCCCCAACAATGCTTGTAATTGTAAGTTTAAAACAAGTGGGTGTTGTACCTCTTCGGTTGTGTTACTTTCTTGATTTCGTGACATATTAAAATTTGTAAAAACAAGGTTAAGACCTCACAAGCACTCTTTCCTCATGTGTTTTACTCAATGTTTGGTACTCAATGGCTTTTATCCTCTTATGTTCTCACCACTCTTGCCTTTTTCCACTCGTTATGTTTTCTTTTTCACTCTTAATCAAATTCAAGAGAACTCTAGCGGAAATTTAATATGATAAACAACCAAATCAAATCACAATACTCACAAGCGATTCTCAAGAAATTGATGCAAGAAATATGAGTAGCAAGAATTCTTCGGTTTCAACAATACCTCAAAATTCACACAATTTTCTCCCAAATTTTTTTTTTCGGGATTTGCGTCCCTTTTTTTCCTTTTTTTTTCTACTAGAAACTAGAAACGAACACTTTGAATCATATTAGGATATTGAGAACACAAAACTTGAATAGCTTAATCAAGATAGGATTCGGCTTCCCTAGTATAACCTCAATAACTTGGACCCCAAGCAAAAGCAAATAGACCCTAGTTGGCTCAGATTAGGAAACTAAATAATTCTAATGCCCCTAAAGCAATAATTTCGGCCAAGAATAAAAAGTTTGATCAGATTGGAAAACCTGGTATCCTTAATTCACGAAATTTTGGCCAATCACTATTTTTTTTTTTGGTAACCCTAATTCAAGAATCAAAGGAACAGTAAAGAAAGTAAAGGATAATTCAAACTTGCCTTGAAACCTAAGCTCTGATACCAAATAATATGAATCCCACCAACAATCATGACGAAGCCCAGCACCAACAAAGAAATTCGAACCCAAGATCACCAAATCGCAAGAATGTTAAGTCTTGACCCATTACCCAACAAGATAAGAACCAAGAACTACGATAGATTAAAGACTTCATACCAAGAATCCTCAAGAATCACACAAAAATGAAGAAAACACAATTAACTTACAATATTATTGAACATTATCCTCTTAAAACGTATAAGGCTCTCTCCTTTATATAGGAGTCAAATTTAACCCTAATTTAAGATAAACTAATGTTGTTTTGACATGTGGCAACCCTCCTCAAAAATTAAACAATTAAATCTGAAAATAACTAAATATGAGTTAAAGAAGTTTCCTAAAAGTACAAAAAAATTAGAAAAACATGTAGACTTCAGTTGGACTCTTCTAGAACCTTAATCATAGTAACTAGGCTCTCTTGGATCTAATTTGAGTTTAAATCAGGCCTCCATGCATTAGTCATCTCTCCAATATATTGAATTAGCCTATTTAATGCCTCTTTGAGTCTCTTGGCTCTAAGTCTTGTGATTGACCGACTTGGCAAGCTTAATGGATAATGTGATTGCTGCCTTTTAGTTCCTCTAAGCCCGTGTGAATACTCATCCACTTGTATGTGCGGTTGAGCAATAGCTTCATTTGCATCAGAACCTAAGCAGTGAAAGAGAATCCAGACTGAAGACTTAAATCCAGAAATAGCTCTGTTTTGGGTTCATAGCTGAAGATGAAGAAGAAGAGTAGTTCCATTTTTTTCAAGTTTAATGACAACAAAAATTGGGATAGAAGAAAATAAATTTCAAAGGAAATACAAGTGAATTGTGGCAAAGGTAAAGTGTGAAATACATCGGTTGCAACCATTTTTATGTGGGCCAAGGGACCATTTTCAGCCAATAACATTGCACCATTTAGTCTCTCATGACGAGAGAACTTTTTAGGCTCCTAAGTTAGACTTTTCTATTTTTTAGTACCAAAAAAAAAAATCTTCTTTTTTGTGCCTTATATCTTTACTATTATTTCATGTTAAATTTACTCCATATAAACTTAATATATAAATAATATGAAATATCAATTTATAATGTGGGTACAAAAAACTTTTTAAATGATGTATTAATTTTATAAATCGGTAACTTCAGTAAATAAAATATGATTTATTAATTTATTAGTTTCTTTAACTTTGTTAAATAATAAAACATATTATTATTAGTTCAATACGTCAAAAAAAATTGTATATGGACTTTATAGGTGAAATTGATAAATAATGAGAAATTAGAATAAAGTTATATAAAAAGTAGATAAAAAAATAATATACCAAAAATATTCTTTTTGGTGTTAAAAATAAAGTGATAAATTGAAGGTGAAATTACTGTTTGTTTGGTGTGAAAATTACTCCAAAATAAAGTAAAAATTATACCTAAATAGAGGGGTGGACTGGAGATGCCTGACACAAACGAAGCAAAAATATGTGTATTAGTTACGCTAGTATTTAAAAATATTAAGTACGTGTATTAGCTAGGCTAACGAATAGAGTATTTAAAAAATTATTTAGTATATGCTGGGTATAAGAACAATATTATATGTGTTAAGTCCTTTTTAATAAAGAAACTCAACTCCACTGCTTCCAATACACGTGGCGTGAAAATCAAGGTTAGAATAAAGGCATGATCCCCATTTGGGTAAACTTAAGGGCATGTGAAGAATATGTAGGTAGGAGTACTGTTCGAAGAGGGTAACTACAAGTCTTTGGCCAAATAAATAATAATGTCGACCGACCATTTGTTATGAGAACGGGATACATAATTGGCATATTATATCGGTGAAACCAGTTGTGACATATTATTATATACAATATGCGGTACTGAATATGGAGACCAGAACTTGATGACTTTGTTGGGCATTACGTGGGATATTTCTCTTCTCCAGTACACATTCTTTGGGCAATTTTTAAGGTCAAATGTCCTAACAATGGCAGATAAAATGAAACCAAGTCCAGAAATATGGATGTTGCAATGAGAGTACTATAGTGTCTAATAATTCGTTTCGTTTTTGTCTTTGACTCTATTAATATAATGTTCTTTTCTTAACCAACCACTTCAGAAATATGGATGTTGCAATGAGAGTACTATAGTGTCTAATAATTCGTTTCGTTTTTGTCTTTGAATCTATTAATATAATGTTCTTTTCTTAACCAACCACTTCAGATTTGTCCTTCTCTGAGGCAAACCCTTTAGCTTTTGAGTAATCCGTTTCATAGCAAGTTAGCTCCTCTTAATTAATCTAAATGTGTTATTGCATACAAATGCCTATATATATATATATATATATATAGTTGTCAATCCAATAGGTATTTTTTTTCTTTACCTATGAGTAGGTATTTATTTTTTAGCCGTTGGATCACCATCTAATGGTGATCCAATAACTATAATGAAGTGCATGAAAAGACGTGTATCATTAATGCTCTTTCTCTCTCTTATTTTTTACAATAAAGAAATATGCATATTAAATTTTCATTGGCCAAATTGATATCTAGGTTAAAAAAATATATATCTACTGGATTGATGCCCTATATATATATATATATATATCAAAGAATATGGTTCATCCAAAGGGCTGTTTGTTCAATTATGGCCCTCATAATAGACTACTATATATAATTGAAGGTCATCATTAGACAAACATGTTCTATTCTAGTACTCATTATAGCCAAAGGACAGGGCTGTTTGTTCAATTATGGCCCTCATAGTAGACTACTATATATAATTGAAGGTCACCATTAGACAAACATATTATATTCTAGTTCTCGTTTTTTATATATATATATATATATATATATATATATATGGAGCTAATCTAGAGAGGACAGATGTAATCATCATGATAGTATCGATTCTGGTCATAATTTAGTAACACATATTAAGTTTGTTTAATACCATATTGGTTAAACTTGATATGGGTTGGTTAAAATAAAGACGTAACTAAGGATATATATGTTGGATTTAAAATGATTTTCGCAGCGGAAAATTAGTCCAGAAATATTCAAAAATTTTCTCAAAACAATTGATTATATGAGTGCATAGTATTAATTCATAGCAATAGCAAATATGAACATATAAAGAGAATAGATCTAATACATCTTGTAATCTATCAGCGGATCCTAACTTTATTGTCTTCTCAACTACGATCTTCCAATCCAAGCGTCAATCACAATTGGATGAACGTGTGGGCGTTGCAAATTATTTCTTAAACTCACACTTTAAGCCCTTATAATTTTCTAAATACATGAAATTGCAAAGATTTATTCTATAGAAAATAGGAAGACACTCTTCTTTTTCTCTCTAGTTTATGGAGGCTCTGTAGAAAATAATACGTAGTCTCTTCTGTATTTCTGCTAGGGTTCCTTTATATATATTTATATATATATATATGTTTATTTATTAAACTATTTAATAAATTATATATTAATTAAATCAATATATAAATAACCTTAAAAAAATGTTAGTTTACTTTTTTTTTTATTTTATAAACGTAAAATTATATATA
>JXTB01000036.1:83799-96806 GCA_002914805.1 Parasponia andersonii
AATTTCTATTTATCTAATTATCTGATAATTAGATATTTTTAAATTCAAAATTTAAACAAATTAGGAAACTTATCTCTCCATAAATTTAAATTAATTAATTCAAAATTAATTAATTATTTAATTAATAACAATTATTAATTACATATAGATAACTATTTATCTAGACAAAGTGTGTAGTAACAGAAACAATGTAATATCCAGTACAGTGTTTGTAAGAGGTGGAATTGGGGACCTATAGACTTGTAATTCAAGCTCCAATAAATTATGACAATTAATTAAACTCTTTAATTAATTTGTCTAATTTATTAATTCCAGTATTACTCCACTAAAAATATGGAATTGCACTCTTGAAGTTACAGAATTAATTTACTCAGAAAACAGCGAGCAGTCTATCAATTTAATCATTACATGTAGTTCAATCCTCCATAGACAATTCATAATTGGAGCTAGGTTATATTCCGTTTACCTCTCCAATTACATCTTTATCCTTGTATACCATTGATTCTCTAATGAACAATTAATTTATAAATCTATTATAAATTGAGTACTCAAACTGTTCAAGTCCTGAATCAATACACAAAGGAATCATCTTTCTAGCGAATGGACTCCATATCTGTAAGCTACATTCTCAGCTACTTATTTCATCATGCTCTCAATATACAAGTATTTCGATCTGTTTAAAAACAAACCTTTAACAAGTATGTCAAAGAATATAGTGTTATAAATAGAAGTCTATAATTACTCAGGATTAAGATTGATATACATATTATCATCTAGTGACATTATTTGAACTCTCACCGGTTAACGGAATTTATGTGAGATTTAAATCATGTCTGGTCCAGTTCTATATAATCAAATTATATAAAGTACCTCCATTGTGATATCAACACATCAATAGTCCGGATAAGACTATTACATTCTCAATGTTAATGGACCGTACTAATAATATAAAATTAAAGATCTCATACTTTAATTAATTATTACGGACTATATTTAATTTATTATCCATAAATTTAATCCTCATGTATATAACACTTATATGTTAAATTTATGGTCACATAAATAAAGCAAAGATTTTCTGATATTTAATGACATACCAATTATGCACAAATTCAAATAGAAAAATGTCATTTTATTAATTCAACAAATATCCAAAATATACGTGCTTTTAGATATAAACCCTAACAATATATATATAAGTTAATGGTTATTACAAGCTTGTATTCTTGGCAAAGGACTAATAATAATCGATTCAAATAAACTAACAAGGGTCCTAGCTACCTACCAGCTACTGTCGCACCTTTAGATGTAAGAGAACGAGCACGTACTATACATTTTTCAAAAGAGTACGTGCGTAATACTAAAAATAGGTCAAGGATTCAAGATCAAGCCAATGATCCTTGAATATATCTAGCCGATATCTATTATTTTATGGTGTTAATCTTAAAAGAACAGTACATGAACTCGTGAAAAGGCAGATAGGGAAATCAGTCGATTGAGACAGAAATTCTGAAGTGGTTAAGGACTAAAAAAACAAGAGTTCTTAGGAGTACCCCAAGAGAAACAAAATATTCTAATAAAATCAAGAAGAGGGAATAAGATATTATACAAAAATTCTGTCCAGAGTCTTTGCTTAGAGTTTCCAGCTTGGCAGATTTCATCACCACAAAATCTGTTCATATTTTAATCCGTTCATATATGAGTTTATTACTTTGTATGACTTATAGTTTGCGTCTGATGATATGCATGCGCCGTCATGGTGCCTTAGTCTTATCAAGTTATTATATGTTATACGTATAAACCACTGGTTTATTAATGTCATGATCAAAAAGACAAGAAAATAATTGGAACCATCAAACTTGCCGAGTCGGCTTAATTGTCTGGGGTACTCCATATTCTCTTCTGCTCATTAAAACTTGCTATAACAGCAGATTGTTTGGGATCACCTAATAGATTAGCAAAATTGTCATAATATGCCACTTCATTTACACTTCCCAGCACCTTCACTTTTTTTCCTTGATTTTCATCAATAATAATCTCTCCAACTTTTGATATATCTCCCTCTACCAAGACCTTGAGAGACTTGAATTCGAACGTTTGTTTTAGTTGAGAGTGATTTCCTGCTGCCAATACCACTGCACCAAGGATTTCTCCCAAAAATAAATCCTGTTTAAGGACACAAAAATTGAGATCGAGCTAAGTTATTTCGGCGTAACAGAATTGAGACAATTTCAAATACTACCCTCGAATCAGGGAGAAATGAGAAAAGAAAAAAAAAAAAGAATTGCTTTAGATCAACCATACCACATGAAGATATCTCTTATCCTTCTCTTGAAGCTGACCTAGTGTCAGAAGCAGACGCCGGGCAAATAGAGCTTCAGGGGTCCTATTCACCACCTTCAACCTATTGAGAACCTTGTGGAAAGAACGGACTTGCTTTTGCGCGCTCAATGGGATCAATGTAATGTTCAGTTTTGAATCTAATACTGTTTTTGCAGCTATAGGGTCAAGAAACATGTTGAATTCTGCGTACTCATTTGAAGGAACAGTGAAGAGATTTCCTTTCTCATTGCCATGGCTAATTAGTCCCCCAACAATATATATCTCCTGCATATAAGTAAATGTACTATAACAATGAAAACACAAATCAAACCAAAACAGTGTAACACCGTTTTCCTACTTCAAAGTCGTTTTGCTTTAAGATTTTAGTCTATACAATCTTAGAAACATTAGACAAGTGATTTTTAAAATACTAGGAAACAAAACCTGACCCTACAGTGGACTGACTAGTCATGAGTCAATACCAAATTTTGCTGTTAATATGATTTTACTAGCTTCTTGAAACATAAAGGTGATATATACTAACCTCGATCAGTGACCTCGTCCTCTCAGAAGCAATAATTTGTGCTAAATTTGTCAAAGGACCATTGGTTAAGATAGTAACTTTGGCTCCAGGACTTAGTGATTCAACAGTGGTGTTCCAAACATCCAAGGCAGTTGGTTGTCTAAGTTCAGGGTGACCAGTATTATTTACAAAGGTTCCTGCTGTATATCTGATAATGAATAGGTATAGAACTCCGACATTTTAGTATTAAAATAAATTTTATAATAATACTTACTTTGAACAATGAATAGATATATCTGGACAATCAGAGTTGTCTATCATAATGAGACGTGACGTAACGTGACAAATACATATACAAATACATAAAATCCTATTGATAATATAAATAACGTGTTTCTGTAATCAGAATTGTCCATCACACGAGGACACGGATACATGATGTGACAGAGCACACGTGCAAAATCCTATTGATAACATAGGCAGAACAATAAAAGTGAAAACCAATTAATTCACATCTACCTTCTAGGACTCCGAGGTAAGTGACGAGAAAGGCCATATAGAGTGTCTGAATCCAAGAAGCCACCACTGCCATGAGGGACTGATTTGATGTACTTGCAATCTCCAATTGCGGGGAATTTGGGCTGTGATTGGCCGATTGCAAATACATCTCCAAGACCAACTAGAATATCATCACGACCCATCATATGAAGTATGTCGTATACGATGTCTATTGTCGCTGCTGTTGCCCACCCATTTGCACTGATCAGTATTCCCTGTCATACAATGTTTAAAGATACACCAAAGTCAGCAGGTGATTTTTTTTCTTCTTCCCTTTCTACTACTCAGTCATAGAGAAACAAAAAAATCCAATTTTATAATCCAAAAGGGGAGTTTCTCGAGTTCAAATGCTGTAGTAAATGTGTAACGAAAATTATTAGCATTAGTGTTTTCAATATTTGAATCCTAAAGAAACCAATAAAACTGAAAAAAACGAAAATAATTGAATAAAAACGACGACATGCTTAAACGACAATTTTACATAAACGACAAGTTTTATGAAACGAAGAAAACGACAATAACGCACAACAATAAAATGATTATGCCTCGCCATAAACGACAATATTCTGAAAAGCGACAATGTTATGTGAAACTGACAATAACATGCTAAAACGACGTAACGAGAGAAAACAATTTAAAAATGACGGTAACAATTAATTAAAACGACAAAAGCCTTAAAAAAAAAAACAAAAAGAGACATATCTTGAGCAACAAGGAAATTAGAAAACGACAATTTATATAAGAAGGACAAATACAAAGAATTTACAGAAATATTTCAAACGACAGTATCTTAAAAAGCGACAACCTATAAAAACGACAATATCCTAAACGATGACCCGTCTAGCGGAATCAGTTCACTTAGATGGACCGTGAACCCGTGATGATGTCAAAGTTGAAGCTTTTCTGAAAGCGTTGAACCCTCAATTCATTTTAATGGTATAATTCCAACCACAAACCAAATGCATTTTCATTCTTGATTGACCACATATTAACAAAGAAGAAGCTGAAAAAAAAAATAGAAATAAAAATAAAAAGGAGGAGTGTAAAAACTTTTACCTTGAGATCGATGAGTTCTTGAGGTGATTTCAGAAGATAGAAGAGAGCAAGGAAGTCCCCAGCGCTCATATCCATGTCAAAAACAACTACTTTTCCTTTGACTCGTGTTCCAAAATCAAGTTTGTAAAGTTTTTCTTCATAGTAGGGGAACTGGCTCCTAATATTAAACCTCCCACTTTGCTCAGCTCGATTCATAACCTGCCATTTTTGTCAATAGTAATGAGCCTTTGGAATCTTAAAACAAAACTCCCCTGTATTGTTGACATAAGTCAATAAATTTTCAAATTGTGACAAGTGAACTTGGACCAACTTACATCCAAGAAACTCTTGTAGAATTCTTTGCCAAGTAAGCTGGTCTTATCACGATTTGGTTTAGCTATTGTTGCTATAAGAACTTGCACTGCTTCCTTACCACTTACTTTCTTTGTGTAACCATCCTGTTTAGCATGAAAGATATTCTCTTCAGTTAAACACACCCTTTTCAGCTTAAGTTAGTGTCTGTCTTAATTCACATTTTGGAGACCTTAATTGTGCCTCTTTTTCCATAGATTTTCTACCAAAATTTCCCGGAAAATGTTTGTTTTAGAACATGAGACAGTTAGTAGGACATTTACATACCTGACACTTCCCTTTCTGTCCCTCAACAAGGCAATAGGGGTCTTCCATTCCCAGCTGAACATGACCACTATGTACTCCATTCTTGTCTACACCAAACTTTGGACTATAACCTTCTTCCAAGAGAGGATTTGACCCATCTGAAATCCCATAAGGTTCATTGGAAGTGACCACTGTAATGTTCACGTACTCCATATCGGCGAATTCGTTCTCTCCAACACCATTAGTCTGTGAATTACGCATTTGAGATAGTGCTACCCCAACCATGAAAGAATCCCACATGCAATATTTCTGCAAAGTTCCTTTGATGATGATAGTATCACTTACATAATATGTTCTGATATTGCTATAGTCAAAATGATAAGAGTATACACTATTGATAGAGAAAGTTGATAGTTATTACCTCAAAAAAATCATCTTTAGACATTGTATCATGAACCATTTTCAAGGACTCAAAGCTATATTGTGCCTCATATGTATCATGTTCCTTTTCAAATGCCGAGAAAAAGTTCTCATCTGTAGGGATTGTTTTCGTTGCATCCAGGGGAACGAGTGTGATTGGAATACCGGAATGCAAAACCTGTATTGACGATACCGGGGAAAAAAAAAAAAAAAAGAAGAAGAAGAAGATGAGTTACTATAGAGCATATGAGCGATGCATCACACACCAATTCGTCTAGTTTAGTCTCAAATATCAAATAAGGCGACAATTGACTTGATAAAAGAAAATTGGTCGAATAAGAAATAGTTTATGTTCCACAAATTATTATCATTTCATTTGGTATCGAGCAAACTAAGTACTGCGATATTATACATTGCATAGAAAGACAAGATGGAGATTATAGATGGCCATTAACTAAAATTAATTTCCTCTGGAGCAATAAAACCTGATAGTAACTAAACAAAATGATGTACACATATCTATGTGTATGCATAGCCATATAAATCAAGTACTACCGTGTATGCAGCAAAGGGGTCCACAAACATATTGAATTCTGCGTATGGATTGCTATCTTGAGGAAACAAATTGCCAATTTCACCGCAGGGCCCTGTGTCATTCTTGCTGCTACTGCAGCTTGTTCCAATAGAGCCACCCATGGCATAGATATGCTCCACATTTCTCTTCAAGTGAGGATTAGTCATTAGGAAAAGGGCCAAGTTTGTATGGGCCCCCATAAGAAAAACAGTAATAGGCCCAGCAGAAATGGCATCTATCATCACTTGTTGGGCTGTAGGTTGCTCAAGAGGTATGTATCTCCTGTCACCCTATTTGACATTTCTCTATTGAGTTTTTTTTTTACAATAATTAAAGAGAACAAATACATTATCCACAAGATGATATTAGAACTGTGATTATACATATAGTAATATATGTACGTGTATACATATGAGTACCAATTCCATAGGTATTTTTTTATTTATAAGTATTGTTTTACTAATTAAAATTGGTCGCATATGTCTTTACATAAGAAAAGGTGGAGAGGAATAAATATTAAATAATGTATATTTTTTTTCAACTAATCAAATTATAGTAGTCGTTAAATCATGATCCAACGGCTAAAAAAAATACTTATCGATAAGTAAAAAAAATACTCATTATATTAGGACTTTTATATATATATATATATATATATATATAGGTGCTTAATAGTTGAGTATGTAAAATGTTAATAACATAAGAGGTAAAATGTTAATTTTACTAATTGTTTTGAAGTCTTTAACTAGTCAAAGGTAATAAATAATATGATAATTCAAATAAAAGGTATTTATTTTGAATTTTTAATAATATAAGGGGTTTTTCATATTTTTTTAAAACATAGGATATTTTAGTGATAATAAATAAAAAGTATTTATTTTGAATTTAAAAAAACACAAGATTTTTTTCACATTTGTTTTCAAAACTTAAGGCATTTTAGTGATAAATTTTCTTTAAATATTCGCTAGATTTAGTAGTGTTGCAGTGTCGGCTTAAGGGTAGGCAGCCACCTAAGGGCATCTCTAATCTTTAAACTAAAATTGTGTAACTTTTACTCCATTTTAATGTAACATTACATCAAATAGTAACTTCATATACTCCAATCCATTACACCATTTCTAACATAAAAAAAAAATATTCACTGTATATTCTTTTTTGTCTAATTTTTTTTTAATTTCCTACTATTTATCTATTTCACCAATAATGCCCGCATACAAATTTTTTTCATGCATTGATCCAATAATATATTTTATCTATTCTCTAGAGAGGCAGGCACCGCAGGGCTCTACCCTACCGGGGTATGCTTGGCTCACAACAAGAGGGGCAACGTGCATGGTGGGAAAAATCGGCCCCGTAGTAAACCCAACCCCATTTATGGTATATACTATCTTTTTTTTAACAACATAATTTTTTTTCGTAACAAACATTAAGAAAAATTCAATATTTCATGTTTTTTAGGTTGAAATCCTAATATTGTGTTTATGACAGTTTTGATAATATTCGATGAAATTTCAATGAATTTTCGATACAATTTTGATGATATTTCGATGAAAATGGTATTTTCAGGAACATTTTAATAAAGTGGCATTTTGACAATTTTCAATGTAATTTGGATGAAAGTGGTATTTTTGATAATATTTTGTCAAAAATACAACTTCATCAAAATTATATCAAAATTTTGTCGAATATTATCAAAAAACCACTTTCGTTAAAATTCTATCGAAAATGTATCAAAATTACATCGAAAATTGTCAAAAATACCACTTTATTAAAATATTCTTAAAAATACTATTTTTATCGAAATTTCAACGAAAATGTATTGAAATTACATCAAAATTGTATTAAAATTTATCAAAAATGTCACTTTTATCGAAATTTTTACTGAGAATACAATTTTCATCAAAAATTATCGCAATTGTTCTGTTAAAACTCACAAAAATTAAACTCAAAATGATAATTCAACACATAAATGATCTTATAACATCTCAAAATTTGACAATATATTATTTTAAACTTTAATTGAAGAAGAATAAAAATAGAAGATAGGGAAATAGTGAGTTTAATGGCAATGTGAGAGATGAGAGCGAGATTTTCTTAACAAATACTTTTTCTTCCTTCTTTCAGTTATTTTTTTTCATATTATCTTACAATTTTAGATCATCATACGACTGTTAATTTGAAAAATCGAGATACAGAGAATCGAAGAGATATAGAGGAGAAAAAATTTCGGTTTGGTTAAAAAAATAAGAGGCATATAATTTATTAATGGTAAATATGACTTTTCATGTGATATATACATATTTTATAAAGTTTTATTGAGAAGGACATATAAACCAAAATATGCTTATTATGATACATATTTAACCTAATTTCTCATCATGAAAGGCGGGACGGGTTTCCGAAAGACCTGTCCTAACCCATTTACACCCATAATTGGAGTTAATTGCATGTGTAATAGAGAAAGATATGTATTGTTCATGCACATATGTATTCATTCATAATTGGAACCTGAGGAAGAAAAGCTTTGCGTAAACCATAGCATGAATTAATATCTAGACGACCATTACGTCCCACTGGTATTGATTGTCTGTATCTGCACCCTCCAGCTGTTAATGTGCCCTGCGGTTATCAAGTTCCAATAAGCGACAACGTTTCAATAATCTACAAAAATTGAATCCACCGTTGAAATCAATTTTTTTTAGGGAAATTTGTGGCAACAACTTAAAACCTCAAGATTATTAGTCATACATATATACTAGACTTGAGACGGAAAAAAAAAAAAAAAAACACTTTTCTAACGAATTACCAACAAGCATTTTTTTTCTTTTTTTTCTCATACATAATCAACGAGCATATTAAGCAAAGTTATTGCCAATCATCATACACGAATATTGGACCAAATTAACAAAACTATCATAATAAAAATATACAGATTTACATATTAATTCCCAAAATTATGATTGTTTCCCTTGAAAAAAAATTCAAGAATATGACATGGATCTTGCTATGAACGCTAAATTATTATACTAAATTTTTAATATCATGTTGCACGTGAGTATCATCATTTTAAACAATTAATGTATTAGAAATTGCATACATAAAATAATTAATGTATTAGAAATTGCATACATAAAATTAATATCACTGTTGAAATGATGAATAGGGAAAATTTATATGCATAGTGAAAATTCATATAACAGATATTAAAAATTTAGTATAATAGTTAGAATTCCAACATACATGTTATATATATATATATATGGTTGCTAATCCAAGAGGTATAATAAAGTATATGAAAAGACTCTTTCTTTCTCTTTACTTTTTAAGATAAAAAAATGTGCATGCTAAATTTTTATTGGACAAATTAATACCTATGCATAGATATAAAAAAAAAATACCTACCTACTGGATTGGTGCCCATATATATATATAAAAGAGAGGAGCTACTATGTCCATTTTGCCTAATTTGTACTATTGTCACGGCCTAGTAAACTATGTTACTATATTTGTGAGTTTATATTTCTTCTTTTAAGTCAAATATTATTGAGTGAAGAGAGAATAGGAGAGAAGAAAATGAATACATAATTGGCTTCAAAATTCAATATAAGAGCGAAACCTGGTCAATCAGGGGTAGATATCCTCCAACATTAGGAAAGATGGTACCATTTGGCAAAACGCCACCTTCACCACCAACACCAACCGGAATGTCATTACGGTCCATCATGAATAGAATGTCATACACATGATTAACGGCATGCCCTCCATCACTCCATCCATTTGCATTAATAGTAATTGCCTATATATTTTCATAATTATATAAATTCAACCTTCATTTTAGTACTATTCTATGAGTAAAAAGTTATAATTATGGAAAAATTAAATTACATATATAATGACAATACTAATTATAAAGAAAATTACGTACCTGCAAATCGAATTCTGACCTATTTTGCTTTAAGAGATATAAGAGAGCAAAAACATCGTCAATATCCACATCTGTATCTACTAGAATACGCCGAGGCTGAGCTTCTAGACCATTTATCATCATCAATATTAATAGAACAATTCGTCCCTTGAACAATGCCATTTGTATCCGATGAAGTAATCTCTTCATCATCATTACTCTATTATTTTTTCTTTTTGAAAAAAAAAATAATTTAAAGTTCACTATTTTTCTTATAAAAAAAAAAACGGATTTTCTTAAGAAAAACAAGAAGAAGAAGAAGAAAAAAAAAGTGACAAGAGAGGTTGTTAGGATTATCAAAAAGAAGAGAGTTTTTTTTTTCAACTAGTAGAAGAAGAGGAGGAGGAGAAAGAAAATGAGAGGATAATTGATTAAAAATAAATTGATGCAAGTATTATGCTCAAATGTGTATGTAATTGCTATTCATGTCCTCGTGCTTTATATGAATTTTAAGCGCATACAATAATGCAATAAAAGTGGACCAGAAAAAGCAGGAATCTCATTTATGGGAAGCCACCCAGCGAAATGGATTCTCGTACGGTAGAAAATAAGCAAGATTTTAAATAGAGGAAATTACGTGCAGTATGATATTTTGTCAACAAATAACTTTTATACGGTGTACGGATACTAGCCTAGATTTTGTACCACTTCTTACCTAAAAAACTTTGAATTTTACGACGCCTAAAAAAAAAAAAAAAACAAACAAAGGTCAAAAACGCATGTGCGCTATCAGACGCACTGACAGCGCATCTCGGACTCTAAAATATTAAATTATGATACTAAATTTGTCCTGATATTAAATTGATTAAATTGCTTTCCTGATATTAAATTACGATATTATATTGCCTTTCTGCAATTTCTATATTTGTCCTGAATCCTGATATTAAATTTAATATTCTTTCCAATAGATTTTGATTTTCTTGTTTTTAGTTTTTAATTTTTTTAACGGTAGAATTAAAACTATTTTAGAATAGAATTAATTTTTGGGGATAAAGTTATTTTTTCCTTTAATCTATTTCTATATAGTTTTAGTTTTATTTAACACCTTAAATAATTGTAATTTTAACTTTTTGTTTTGCCTTTTTACTTTTATTTTGGTTTTTAAAAGAGCATTGAATTAAATGTTTTTAGAATATAATAAAGGATTACTTTGTTATGATAAAGTTAATTTTTATGTATTAATGGTTGAAGATTATCTCTAAAATATAAAATTATCTATCAAAGACACTGAGCTATTGGTGTGTCTCATAGTCCCATCACTCCAGTATTTATCTCATTTGGAAAGTACTTGAAATGGTGTTTGGTCTCTTATAAAAAAAAAAAAAGAAAAATTACTATGAATATCTTACAAGATCACTTATGCATCGGCAAAAATTATAAATTAGAATCTAAGCATTTATTTTACATATGTAATTTCTAGTGGGATAATCTTTTGTCAGACCGGTTATAGCATGCAATATATAAGGTTACAAACGTTTATAATAAATGTTTTGATAAATAATGTTACCGAAATATTATGCTCCAACTTTGAGTAGAATTTCGGTAGCACTTCAATACAAAAGATTGTTGACCGTCGAGGGCTGTGTTCCACACAGAGTCCTTAAAACTGATTCGCTCCCTCCACCAGAATGCTTGAGGATTTGCAAGCGTCAGTCTCCCAGGATACAACGACGAAGAGCAGCAGGTGAAGCACCAACACCTCCACTCTACGAACTGGATAGCTTTGAACTCAAAATTTCTAGACACTCGAAAAACTCTAGCTAAAAAAAAACTGAGGAACTCAAGAACACTTGAGAGAGAATGACAAAGAGAAGAAGGCTTCTGTGTGATGCCCAAGATTCTCACATACATAATAAACCAATAATAAACATATTCATATTGCATAATAGACATATCAAGCAACTAGTATCACTTTCATGGTAAATTACTTATTCTGATTGTTAAATGATCTGTATTATTGTACTAATATTTGTGGAAGGGCTCCCATGCAGTGTAAAGGCTCAGTACCCTCAGAGAGAGAGAGCTTGGTGTGTGAAAAGGGCAAAGAATACATTTATGAATAGTAATACTATACGAACATGCATTAAAATCATATCTGTTGATAACTTGGTCAAATAGTAGTTTTTCGGTAAAATGCATTTTTCATGCTTTTCGGAGCCAAATTGACTGTGCAGTCTAATAATTAGGCATTGATACTTTGTTTGCATTATTAATTGGAGTCTAATTGATTTATTTTTATGTTTAATGATTGGTTATGGGGCTAGGTTTCACTAGAATACAATAAGATTGGCCATATGGAATTATAGGTCAAAGTATGACTAGTTTTCACCTCTTAAGCTAGGTTTCACCATTTTGGTCTACACTTGGGTGTATAGGATGGACCAGCAACGTGGTGAGTATGCTAAGGATGTTTTAGAGCTGGACACATGGAAAGTAAGATGCAAAATTCCCAAAATAACCCTTAGAACTTAAGTTATTCCATTTCTTAGTTATTAAGTATCACTTTTGGACCAAATCTGGTCACTTTCTTCTCCTTTCTCTCCAGCCACGACCTAAAACTCTCCCACTCATTTTTAGACTTCTCTCAGCTCCTATTAACCATTTCCAAGAGTTTCCAAGTAGTAGAACTCAATTTGGAGCTCAAGAAAGCAAGATAGATCCAAACTAGTCAAGGTAATTCTACTAATTCTCCTTCCTAGGTTTTGTTTTATTATTTCAATTCTCTACTTGATACCACTTAAATAATGATTCCTCTAGGTCCTCTTGAGTTCTAAGATCAATTTCTAAGCCATTGAAATCAGTTTTGTGGAAGAAGAAGGCAAGAGATTCAACAAAGGTTCAAACTAGTCAAGGTGAGGTTTTTATGGAATTTGGAATTGATAATTTATTTCTATTGCATTAGCCCTTAAATCAAAGCTTTTATTTGATGAATAAAGGTCCTAGAAAACATTATATATGGTTGGAAACATAGAATTTAAGTGGAGGATTAAAGT
>JXTB01000036.1:102283-134247 GCA_002914805.1 Parasponia andersonii
AAAAAAAAAAAAAAAAAACATGATTGCCATTTTTATTATGGTTGTAAGTGAGCAAATTGGAAAAAGAGACGTGTATTATAGGTATCCTATTTGGTTACTCATGGTACCTATTTGGTTACTAATGATATCTGAAAAAAAAAATTTCATTAAGGTAGAAATAAGTAATTTAAAAAAAAATTGTTACTATAGGTATCTTAATTGGGTACTTATAATATGATAATACTTATAGTAACATAGTAGGTTATCTATAAGATCTCTTATTGTAATTTGGAAAATGATATTTTGGACATTCTATAACTAAAAAAATATATATGTACATACGGTTATTATAGGTAATTTAGCTATTTACTTATAATATTTAGGCAGTTGGTTTTGTTATTGTTAAGAAAAGAAAAATTATGTAAGCATAATTAAATTTATTGAAACAATTTTAAGATAGTTTAATAAAAAAAAGTTTTAAGCTAGTGATAAAAATATTCACATAGTTAAATATAAAATCAATTTACGTAATGAAAAGTAAATTTTGGACAAAAACAAGTAAAATTTTGAAAAAGAAAAATACAAAGAAACAAAAAAATTAAAGTAATATGTCAGGCAATCAGGGTAAAAAGTATTTTTATAAAATTAGTCCGTATTTTTAAAACCTTTACTCCGTATAGCCGTATTTTTTGTGCATTATCCGAATTTTTCAAAAAGGGGCATATTTTTCATGTATTTCCCTAATTTCCCCTTTTAAATATCACTAAAATAGAAAAAAAATGTGAAAAATATGGTGTTTTTGGAAATTCAAAACAAGTATATTCTATTTATCGAAAATTATTACTAAAATACCCACTGTTTTAAAAAAAACGTGAAAAAAAACTCTTCTATTATTAAACATTCAAAATAAATATATTTAATTTGAATTATCATATCATTTGTTACTTTGATCGGTCAAAGACTTCAAAAAAATTAGTAAAATTAATATTATACTCATATTATATTATTTTAAGAAACACACCATACTATTTTATATTATAGTCTAAAACTTCTTTAAAAAACAAAACTCTTCTTTCCATTATTGTGGCACAAATCTAGAAAAGAAAAAAAAAATCAAAAAGTTTTGAAAATTTCATAAGTGACAAAAATTTTCAAAAATTTTAAATTTTCTTTTTAAACTTGTGTTGCAACTATGGAGGGAATATTTTTTTTAGACCATATGTATTCTTTATTTCTTCATTTTTAAGTATATAGTGTATCTTAAATTAATATAATAAGAGGTAAAATGTTAATTTTATTAATTGTTTTGAAGTCTTTAACTAGTCAAAGGTAATAAATAATATGATAATTCAAATAAAATGTATTTATTTTGAATTTTTAATAATATAAGGGGTTTTTCATATTTTTTTAAAACATAGGATATTTTAATGATAATTTTTGTTAAATAAAAAGTATTTATTTTGAATTTAAAAAAACACAAGATTTTTTTTCACATTTGTTTTCAAAACTTAAGGCATTTTAGTGATAAATTTCCCTTAAATATTCGCTAGATTTAATAGTGTTGCAGTGTCGGCTTAAGGGTAGGCAGCCACCTAAGGGCATCTCTAATCTTTACACTAAAATTGTGTAACTTTTACTCCATTTTAATGTAACATTACATCAAATAGTAACTTCATATACTCCAATCCATTACACCATTTCTAACATAAAAAAAAAATATTCACTGTATATTCTTTTTTGTCTAATTTTTTTTTAATTTCCTACTATTTATCTATTTCACCAATAATGCCCGCATACAAATTTTTTTCATGCATTGATCCAATAATATATTTTATTATTTAACAATGTTATAGGAACTAATAGATTAATAAATTATATTTTATTAAGTGAAAATACATATTAACTATTATTATATTATTAAAAACAAACTTATATCAAAAAGATTGCAATGAACCTAAAATGATATATTTAATAATTAAACATAAATACAAATATGAAAAATATAAATTCATGTTCATCTAACCATCTAAAGTGCTATACTCCTCCCTCAAATAATCAATTAATTCAGTATGAAGTGTAATATGAGCATTTTTATCCTTGATTTGTCTATGATGAGCAATAAATTGATGAAATCTTATATTTTATATTATTTATATATTAATTTTAGTCCATATAAAATTAACTATGAAATAATATTAATAAAGATATGGGACATAAAAGGAAGATTTTAATGTTTTTAGTGGCAAAAAGTTATTAGTTTTGGCCAAAACTATGCAAGTGGGATTAAAAAAACATACTTTTATTTGTGAGGTTTTTTGCAAAATAAAAAGAACATATAAAAGAAAAAGTAAATGGCATATGTGAACAATTCCTGACAATATTGGCATATACGGTTCACAAAAGCCCAAAATGCCAAATTGACATTGAGTTGGGCCATCACCCAATGCCATTTTATCCTTGGGTTTTTAACACTTTCACTTATAAAAACCCAAAAGAATTACAACAATACGGAGCTCAGGTTGTTTTTCCAATTTCCATAAGATTTTTATTAGAAAAATATCACTCTTTAAAATATTTTTAGAAAAATATTATTTTTAAAATAGTTACTAGTTACTAGTTTCTAAAAACTAGTTATCGGTTATCAATTATCAGTTATATTCTGGTTATAAATATATTTAGTTACTAGTTACCAATTTTTGAAAACTAGTTACCGATTACCAGTTACTATTTTTAAAAATAATATTTTCTAAATATTATTTTTAAAACGATATTTTTCTAATAAAAAAGGTATTGGAACTAAAAAATAAAATCCACCGTATTTGAATTATTTACGCCTAGTGTTCATTTTTAAAATTTATTTTCATAAATACCTATTTTTAATTTTTCTTTCAATAATACTCATTTTTATGATCCATGTTTTATATGCAAAATACGAGTAGTCCATATTTATGATGTAAATTTTATCTATGAGATACACATTTCATATATAAAATATAAACGGTAATTATTTATAATGTAAATATTTACCACAGTTTACATTTTTTATTATAAATTTGACTTGTGGTATACATTTTAAAATATATGCAAATTTTTAGTATAATTGTATTTATGAAATATAGACCACAGTATACATTTCATGTATTAAACATATACCGTAGTTTACATTTTATGTGTAAAATAGTAATAGTCTATATTTCTCAAAAAAAAATATTTATGAAATAAAAATAAAAAATGAGTATTTATAAAAATATGATTTTGAAAACAAGTATTATGAACTTTTTTCGTTGTATTTTTCATTTTTTTTCTAAAAATATTGTACAAGGCCTTTTCCCATTTATCCTTTCCCACGCCGATTGGAGGTGATCTAAGCTCCTTTTGACTCGAAGGCCTCTTAATTATAATTATGAAATGTCTTTAATAAGTAGTTTTATACTTTGGCTTAATTTCCAAGCAATTTAAGAATTAGTACTATTACATTTTAGGAATTTAATCAACTTTAGGCCTAGTTGGTAGATAATTTTGAAACAATTGATATATACGTATTTAATGCTTTTATATCTCAATATAAGCGACTGATTTGGTTTTAAAAAATTCCTTAAATATGGCAACTTTTCAAAATATTATTTCCTCCTATTTTTCAGAATAATTTTCTTTTTGTGGCTAATGATAATCTCATCCACTTTTTTTTTTGGAAATTATAATCTCATCCACTTTTATGACCAAACAATGCTCCGTGTATTGCTTATTTTGGCTGGAATTACTCTTAATTTTACACTATATCCTCTCATATCTCTCCCTAAAAATTGTTGAATCTATTCTTACTAATTCAAGTTCTATTGATCATACATTTTTTTATTTTTAAATGTTCCTTTTTTTATTTGCGATATTAAATATTCTTTTAGTTATCGTTTTTACTTTGGTTTTTTCTTTTTTTTGGGCGTGCTTTGGTTTATTATTAATAGGTACAAAAATTTCAAATGTTGGAAAAAAAAAAAAAAAGAAAAAGCAGTTCTAATTCTTCTTATATTAAATAATTAAAATAGTTTTCATAAATCCTCTTATCAATTTTTGCCTAAGACCTTTGTTGACGGAAGTTTTATCAACAATGAATTAAAGAAAATTGCGAAATATGGCTTGTATGACGGAAGTTTTATCAACAATGAATTAAAGAAAATTGCGAAATATGGCTTGTATGTGAAAAGGGATGATAGAGCAAAGAAAATAAAGAGAGGAATTTTATAGTAGTTCAGCTTAAAAAAAAAATGAGCCTACGTCCATTGTACTTCACTGCTTTCTGGAGAATTACAAAAGCTTCTCTAAGTCTCAAGATGAGAGGAAAGAGAGAATTACATAGAGAACGGATAGTGAAGTGATTGTCAGATAGAAAATAATGAAACAGGTGAGGGTGGCTCCATGTTTCTCAATTGTAAAAACAGGAAAGTATATAACCAGAAAATGTAATTTCAAATAGCTATACAAGATTGGGTAACAACTAATAAATAAATTGTTCGATTTCTATTCAGAAGCTTGTTTCCCTTTCTTCACAAATCATCTAATTTCCTTTTCTACTGGTCGCATATTATTCATTTAGGGGAGGTCGCACTTTGATTAAAAAAAAAAGACATACATATGACTTGACGTATTTATTTTAGTTATTGACTTTCCTTTTTCATTGTTGATAAAATGTAGATTTAAGATCGCACAATAATTGTCCTTAGTTCTATTAGTCCTTCAGGGCTAAACAGAGCTTCCTATAAGTGCGAGCTTCATTGTGCGACGTGATGAGATCATCTTGAAATCCTTAAAGAGCCGCGAAATCTTGAATAATGTCTTTTTGAAATCACACGTGTACGTTTTCCTAACAGATCCAGCCACACGTCACTTTCTTAGGAAATTGGCGAGGCTCGAGAAGACTTTTTCGTTTTTCGAATATTCATGATGATAATAATGATGTCAGCTATTGTTTCAAACCAAAAATATTTCGTATTTTGAAAATTAAATTTATTTGATTTCAAAAATCAATTATCTTGTGTGAATTCTGGCCATGAGATCCAAAAATTAACTCTCTCAATCTATGGCTAAGATTTGATAAATCTAATTATATAGAGAAATTCATTTTCTTTCTTCTTCTATTTCCATTTTCTAAAACCTTCAAGCTTTTGAGAAATTCTAAACCTTTGCCAACAGAACTTAAGAGTCTTCCTCCTCATCATCGATAAACTTGAGAATTGCTTTATCTTTTCGGTGAACTCGACTATCGTTATAGATCTTATTTTCAGTAATATTTTTAACGAGATTTAAGCAAATACCCTCACACTTTCAGATTTCCAGGTTGGCATCACTCTTTCCCTCTCATTTTCTTTTTGCAAAAACCTAACATCTCTTTTATATGAATTCCATAGATTGCAGAAAATCTAGAAATCATTGCTTGTCATTATCTAGATTACTCACCCCATAAACCTAGAACTATTAAATCTCTTAGCCCTTTTTGAGTATTGAATCTTGATTATGATTAGGGTGAATAATAGATATGAAAAGACAAGATTAGAGATCCAAGTATGACGAACTATAGAGCACAACCAAGTATGACGAACTATAGAGCACAAACAAAAAACTATGATTTTATTCAGATATTTAGCCAAAATAAATCACAAACTTCAAACTTTTCCTGAATTTATCTGGTCATAGAAGATTAGATCGAGTCTTGACAAACTGAATGATGAATTGTTGATAAGTTACTCGAATCTATAGGATAGAAACCTTATAGATAGACGAATAAATAGATTAATTAGAAAAACTCGACTAGATCAGAGAGGCGAACAGAAAGATGTCGGCACAATTTTAGGGTTTCTGACCCCAAATTACTCGCACATAGCGAGCATACCTGCAACAACGGAAAATTGTAAGCCTATTTACAGATCGCACTTAGGTTAGCTAATAAATTAATTCATAAATTTACTTGTAGACTAATGCTCGCATAAGATTAAATACATTCCATGTTTTTTTTTTAAGATGTCTAGTAGCGAGGAGACTAGGGAGGGGAATGCATTATCAGGGAAGTCGTCATTCTCTAAAACGAGCATTAGCTCGATAAACCTCGAGGATTATATAGAGCCAAAACCCGAGGTATAAATAACTGGGACTAGGCAGAGTAGTCCTCGCATAGGAGATCTTCCTTAAGGCCAGTGGCCTCAAC
Source organism: Parasponia andersonii (assembly GCA_002914805.1). Lineage (NCBI taxonomy): Eukaryota > Viridiplantae > Streptophyta > Magnoliopsida > Rosales > Cannabaceae > Trema > Trema andersonii. The sequence goes on from JXTB01000036.1 coordinate 108,459, forward strand.
ACATCAAAGATGCACTAGAATTTGTAAGGGGATACAATTACGTGCAAGGTGACTGGTCATGCACTAACATAAAGACGAATTGTACCACGAACAAACTCGAGAAGATTATGCGAGACTATAAGATCGATTTGTTTTTTTGCCTTCTCACAGAGTTTAATCGACCACATACCCCTCCTCGTAGCATGGCCTCCTTCTTAGACGCAGTCCTTAGATACAGTGCCCATCTTCCTCTCTACCCATATATTAAGTCAATTGTCGTCTACTATGGAGTTGTTCTCTTCTAACTAACCCTAAACACATATAGATACATGGTTAGCTTGTATATATTATACCAAAAATTGGGTTTAGGATCCCCTATACTTAAGGAGTTTCCTTAGTTTTACCAGGTGAAATCAAACTCATCTGACTTTGATTTCTTCTATACAAGCAAGTGGTCCAATACATGGGGTTCGAAACAATATAAAAAAATGAAAAAAATCCATTTTTCCATTTGAATGTGTATATAATGGGTTCTTCCAATACCTCGGTAGTTGAAACTTGTAGCTTACTCCTCTGCTTATTTTGTTGATTCTATTTTCTGATCACATTATTTTGTCTGCAGCGAACAAGGAGCACCACGTATTGAGTGAAGTACAACTCGCTCGGGTGTACAAAGTCAATAATCTTTCAATTGAAGAATTTGATTGGAAGAAGCCTGGGACGACACAAAATTTGGTTGCTTGCAGTCTCTTCCCCAAGGGTGCTTCTCTACCTATTACCGCAAATTGCCTACATAAACCTCAAGCTTGAAGAAATGCAAGGATGCTGCTTCTTCTTCAAAGCCAAGAAAATGAAAAGTGACATGTTCAGTCAATTCTTGACAAGAGGAACTATCTCTTTCAGCACCCACTTAACCATCTCAACACACTGAAGGTAGTATTAGCTTTCTAATCATCATTACATTCTGTACCTCGCGTACTAACTGTGATACTATCCTGTAGATATGACAAGATTTAGTAGTGGGTTGTGAGCTCCGCCTTCTACCTTAAGTTCTCGATCAAAGTCGAGGACCTCAAAAAACACCCTTCCTACTTCAAAGGGAAAAGAGAAGGGTAACTCATCCAAGAAAAGCAAAGTAACCTTCAAGGACATCCCTCAAAGCTCACCTCCTCCGCAGCCTACTGAAACTACGAGCCACCTATAGCCTTCATCAAACAAACCTGCTTTCTCCTCTTCTGGTGCTACAAGCGCAATCAACAAAGACTAAGAAATGCTCACACTCCTTCGTCAATTGCCAGAGAAGGCCGACCTTAGTACGGTCTTTATCGAACGCTTCACCTCTAAAGAAGGCTAGGAGAGGATGAAGTGAAGGCTATTAAATGTCACCTTTAGTGTCACAATACGAATGCTGGCCAATGTAAGTTCGAGTTGACCTTGCTCTTTTGTTTTATATGTGTTCTAACATCTTCCCTTTGATACAGACTACAACAGCCACTGCGCTCATGTATGATTCAGTTATCGAATATATAGAGAAGGGAGAAAAGGTTGAAGAGATGGCCTAAGCATGCAAGGTCTTAAAAAAAAAACTCACGAGGTGGAGAAGAACACTTCGAGTCTGAGAGGAAGAAACTGTAAGAGGATCTAGCCACTATAAAGGGGGAAAAAGAGAGGCTTGAGGAGCGAATAAAGGAGCTAGAGAAGACTATCTCTCAACATCTGGATGCTCTAAGAAAGGTTGGTCACAAGGTTGTCGAGGACTTCAAGGCCACTGATGGCAAGAAGCTCGAAGATAAGGCTAGCGATATTGCCACGTTGACAATTATTTACAGCATATACGACGAGCATCCGAAGTTCGACTTCTCCTTCCTTAATGAGGACATAGTCGATCTAGTTGAGAACTAAAAAGTTGATGAGGCTATAGAAGAAGCTGCAAATGGCAGAAGAGGTGCATCTACACAGTAGTTTTTTAAAAAAAAAAAAACGCTTATCTTGCTATATTTTTTAGTATTTTTGCTCGCATATGGGTGCGAGCTTATATTTATGAAATATCTAGTCACTTAGGAAAAACAATGAGCATGAGTGATGCGAACTCAATATTCATTTTTTAAAAGTTCTATGTCAAAAGAGAATTTATAGCAATATGTCACATTGAACTATAGACATTTTGTTTAGTCACTTTTTTATTTGAGAAGGGATATCGTGTAATATGACATACTAAGGCATAAAGCGAGGAGAAAATCCTAAGATTTTAAGGAATTTTAGAAATTTTTCGATCCAAAATTCCAACCCTTCTAAATGAACCTTTGCATAATTCTTTAGGAAGCGAGTATGAGATTATTTGATCTGATCCCATTACCCCCTAAGTTTTATGGTCTTTAAAGATGGCCACAAAATTATAAAAAACGAACCAATATAGGAAATAACAAGATAATAAATCGAAGAAATAATGTCTTTTATTGATAAATTCGAATGATGAATAACAAGATTTGCCCACCAAGTCAATGAAGTTATATATGAAGATACACGAAGACTTCATTGATAATAACAATGAAGTTGTTCTGCATTCAAGCATGCTTGATCTTTTGTCCTCCAATATAAGCTAATTTGTACGTCCCAGGTCAAATGATAGCATTAATAATATGTAGTCCTTCACTGGAGAGTCCAAATACATCGATACCATACTCTTTAGTATTAAGAAGAACTTGTCGAAGAACAAGATCACCAATGCCATAATATCTATTTTTGACTTTAGAATTGTAATAGTGAGTCGTACGCTATTGATATGATGCAACTCTTAGTTGAGACTATTCGTGCTTTTCTTCAAGAAGATCAAGCTCAATTCTCATCAATATATTATTCTAATCTTGTTCACAAGTAGATCATCATAAGAAGCTCTCACTAACTTAGATCATTGTTTCATATCCATAAGTTAGAGAGAATAGACTCTCTCCAGTGGTGGTTTGTTGAGTGGTATGATAAACCTATAGTACTTCGGGAAGAACCTCTAGCCAAGTTCCTTTATGTTCTTCTAGCTTCATCTTCAAATTTTGCTTTAATACCTTGTTTATAGCTTCGACTTGACTATTGGCTTATGGATGAACAACAGTTAAGAAGCTCTTTTTGATGCCCAAGTTACCACAGAAGTTGTGAAACTTATCGTAGTCGAATTATTTTCTGTTATCAAAAACTATTATGTGCGGTATACCATATCAGCAAATTATAGATTTGTAAATAAAATCTATCATCTTCTTTGCGGAGATAGTACTCAATGCTTCAGCTTCTGTCCACTTGGTGACGTTTTCAATTATGACTACGACATACTTTAATCCACCTTGCACCAATAGAAGCGTTCCAATAATATCAATTTCCCATACCGTGAATGGCTATGGACTAGTCATTGAAGTAAGAGGAGCAGGAGGCGATCTAGGAATAGTTGCAAATCTTTGACATTTATCGCATTTTCGAGCAAACTCTATAGTATCCTTCTTCATAGTAGGCCAGAAATACCATTGTCTGAGAGCTTTATTCGTGACTGCTTGCCCCCCAAAATGATTTTTGCATATTCCTTCATGAATCTCCCTCATAATATAGAGTGCTCTTTCTTCATCAACATATAACAATAATGGTGAACTAAAACTTCTATGGTAGAGCTTCCTATCATAGATGATATAGTGAGTTACTTTTATTTGAAGTCACTTCACATCATCTTTATTCTTAAGAAGGTCGCCATCTTGTAAATACTTCATTATAGGATCCATCCATGAAGGCTTTTGGTTGATTGGCATAGTTGCTTGATGCTCTACTTCGATACTTGGTTTTGCGATGAATTCAACAGGCACCATCTTTAGTAGTTCTGCATATTTTGTCAAGGCGAGTTTAGCTAAAGCATCTGAGTATTTTTAGTGCGAAGAAGTAGTTGAATGCTATAAACTATAAATGTTAAGAGTAATCTATGCTCTTCTTATAGATACGCCAGCATTTTTTGGCCTCTGGCCTAGTAATCCCAAATCACTTGATAGACAACTAACTAGGAATCACTGAACACTTTAATGATCTTTACATTTATTTCATGTGCGAGCTTAAGTCTAACTATCACTACCTCGTATTTTGCTTCATTGTTTGATACTGAAAATCCAAAATGAAGTGCATAATGGATATTATGCCCATTTGGACTAATTAACATCATACCCGCACTAGCTCCATTCTCGTTTGATAATATATCAACATAGAGTTTCTATAATTTAGTTAAATTTATGGCAGGTTTCTTAATTACTTCTATGGAAAATTTGACGTTATAAGTAAACTCTGCAATAAAATCTGTACAAACTTGACCTTTAATCGCAGTGCGAGATCGAAAATAGATATCGAATTGGCTTAGCTCAACTATCCACTTGAGTAATTGTTCTGATACTTTAGGCTTTTGCAAAACCTATTTCAATAGAAAATTCATGAAAACTTCAATGGAATGTTCATAGAAGTATGGTCAAAGCTTCCTTGATGCAATAACAAGTGCTAATGTTATCCATCTCCGAATACCTTGTCTTGACATCGAGTAATTTTTTACTGATGTAACAAATATGTCATTGAATATTTTTTTCTTCTCAAATTAATACAGCACTTATCACATACTTAGAAACAGCAAGGTATAAGTACAATTTTTCCTTTGACTTTGGCTTCTATAAGAGTGGAGGAGCACCTAAGTGTTTCTTCAAATCTTGGAATGCCTACTCACATTTCTCTATCCACTCGAACTTCTTTGGTCCTTTCAACACCTCGAATAATGGTTGGCATTTGTTTGTTAATCTTGATACAAATTGGCTTAGTGCAACCATTCTTCTTACCAAGCTTTACATATCTTTATATTTACGACGCAACTGCATGTCAATCATTGTTTGGATCTTTTGAGGATTAGCTTCATTACCTTACTGATTAACCATGAATCCCAAAACTTCTCAGATCCTACTTTGAACGTGCACTTCTAGGGATTTAGCTTCATCTGATACTTTCAAAGAATTTTGAACATTTCGTCAAAGTATTTGACATGATCTTCAGCTTTTTTTGACTTTACCAACAAATCATCAATGTACACCTCTATTGTCTTGCCAATTTGTTTTGCAAAAATCAAATTAATAAGATGTTGATAAGTTGCTCCTATATTGATAAGTTTGAAAGGCTTTTTCTTATAGAAATATAACCCTCGATTAGTTATGAATGAGGTGTGTTCCTCATCTAACTCGTACATAGGAATTTGGTTGTATCCAGAATATGCATCCGGAAAACTTAGCAGTTTATGTCTAGACATCACACTACAATCTGGTCAATTCCTTGGAGTGGAAAATTGTCCTTCGGACAGGCTTTATTGAGATCTATAAAGCCAATGCAAGTTCTCCACTTTCTACTGGGTTTCTTCACCAAAATCAGATTTGCAAGCCAATTTGGGTAAAAATATTCCCTGATGAATCAAATCTCAAGCAGTTTCTTGACCTCCTTCTTCAATGTGACACGGCATTCTAGATCCATCGCTCTTCTTTTCTGCCACACAGGCTTTTTTGTTGTATCAATATTGAGAGAGTGACATATAACATTCAGAACAATCCCCACCATATCTAAATGTTGCCATGTAAAGGAATCCAGATTTTCTTTTAAGAATGCGATCAGCTCAGCTCGCATGTATTCTAGAAACTTCACTTCAATTTTTAACACCTTCCAGAACTTATTGATTGTCAAATCCTCGAAGTCCTCGATTGGCCCATTTTGACCTCTCCATTGATTTCTCGTGGGTCTAGGTCCTTGATTGATATTTTGCCTGACATTTCTTTATATCGTTGGACCATTATTGTGCGAGTGTTATATCTCTTATTGTGAGCTTCAAATAATTATTATAACAGGACCATGCATCATATTAGTTATCTTGCACTTCGCATATCCTTTGTTGAGTTGGGAACTTCATAGTGAGAAGATAAATTGAAGTAACAGCTCGCAGTTCCCTTAGATTTAGTCTTCCTAACACAACCTTAAATGCTGACGGGCAATCTATTACCAAAAATTGAGTCATCACTGTTGAACTCTAGGATAAGTTCCAATGTTTACCATCAGCTTAATCATGCCCTTCAGCATTATGCTATTGCTAGTAAATTCATAGAGTAGAGTGACAACAGGCTTTAAATCACTATCGCTCAACCTCATCTTCTTAAAGGCATCATAATATAGAATATCAACAGTACTTCCATGATCAACTAATACTCTCCATAAATGCATACTTCCACAATTGATTTTTATAACAAATGTATCATTATACGGGTAATGGACCTCTGAAGCTCTGTGAAAGTAGTGTCTATGTCGGGTATCTGCTGAAGCTTCTATGGATGCTACTCGAGGTGTATTACATTAGTCAATGGCTGCTTTTGAGCTTCTCATGCATATTTATCCTGTGCTCTCCTTGAATCTCCACCAACATATCGGCTTCGAAAGAGAATTCATACTTCTCACTGAACTTCTAGAGGTTTTTGTTGGTTTTATTCTCTCATCCCACCATTTTTCCTAGTATACTACCACAACCGTCTTTCTCTAATTAACCTTTCGATCTCGCCTTTCAGGGTATAGCAATTGTTGGTGTAGCGTCTAATATCATTGTGATAAACTTATTGGGATCGCGTTTTGTTATATACCGTCTTATCATCTCCGGTTGATGATACTGCACCTGCTAATTTGTGACCGCATAAATATGATCTATGGGTGTACTCAGTTCAGTATAATTGTTGAATTGTAAAGGAGCCCTTGGAATATTCTGCTTCTTTAGCTCAAGCTACTTTTTAGTTGTTCGCTCGTTCTTCCTTTTTTTGACTTTTTTTTTATTGTTACTGTTGATTATTATGGTCACATCTTTAGTTGTATCCTTTCCTCCTTACTTCTTGGTTTTATGAAGATTTTCTCGAGAAAATTCTACCCTTAGATGTCGATCAATTCTCCGATAGAAGTCTTCGAGAGTCCTACATTCTCACTCCAATAAGTTTTCCCAGAGTTTAGTCTATGGTCGTACTCCAACCATCATTAAAGTTAGGACTTCTTCTTCATGCGAGTTATTGACTTTCGTTAACTCTGAAGTAAAATAGTTGAGGTATGATCATAGAGTTTCCTTTGGACCTTGACAAATAGTGGATAGACTGATTAAGAGAACAGTAAAGTTCTTTGTAGCTTGAAATTGTCTCAAGAATACGGTCTGAAGTTACTGGCAGGATAAGATCGAACCAGGTTTAAGTCCTTGGATCCATTTTTTTGCTACACCTATGAGGGTTATGGCAAAACACCTGTAGTATGCGAGGTCATCGACCCGATAAAGTTCCATAAGATCTTTGAAGTAATCTATGTGGTCTTACGAATCAGTTTTCCCATCAAAGGTATTTATGGTGGGAAGTTTGAACCCAGCAGGTAATGTATCAGCTTGAACTTCTTCATTGAATGGCAATTGACGATAGCTATCCATAAGCTCATCATCCTATCCAGCAAGTACATCTAATACGATCCTCAAATTATGAACATCGATGTTAGGAGAAAGGGTATTATCTCTTGTTGGTGGTAAGGGTGGTCTTTGGTCGCTATTATCACATCTTAAGATGGGTTAATCAGGCAAGGTATGTAACGACCTTTGAGAAGATTCTACTAAAACTGTTCGACATGATGGGATTTAGCTGTTATGATGCAAAATGGATCGCTCATGACTACCTTGATGTCATTGTTCCAATTATTGTCTTAGGTCTGTAAAGCTCTACCTCAGTTCCCTACTTATCCTTTCAAAGACACTTCTCGATTGACGATTTTATTTGTTGTTCAGATGGCTGTGGCTGATAGAGGTTCTCTTAGAGAAGTGTCCACAATCGTTGTCTGTACTTGAACTTCCGGTACCAGACTCTTGTGGTAAGTTTATGACCTTGTCTTTTCCTTTAGAATTGCGATCTGTATAGCGTTCCTGTTAGATTTTGGGCTGGTCGCGAATTCCTACCTCTCGAATATGAATTCCTCTTTCGGTTCGTCAAGCAGGGTGATCTCTGGAATGCTTTTGTTGTGGTGGAGTCACCATCTGTCCTTCAGCAAGTCACCCCAGAGAATCATTGATCTGGTTGGTGATTTACTGAAGGTTTATAAGAGCATCCTCCATGCGATCTTGTCTTTAAACAATGTTCTTTCTAGGTGCAGTCACGGCTAGTTGATCCTGAGTAGGATCGACCTATGCAGCAGCAGCACTTTGAGGTTGACTTTGGCTGACTCCAATATTTTTGGCGGTGATTCCAATATTTGCCATTGTTGAAGAAGCAAAACTGATGAATACTTTGTTGGAATAACCCTCCTTATAATGCCAATTATTGAAGAAGGTTTTATCAACAATAAATTTAGAAAAATTGTGAGATGTGGCTTGTATATGAAATTGGTTAATGGAACAAAGTAAATAAAGAGAAGAATTTTGTAACAGTTTAGTCCGAAAAAAAATGAGCCTACGCCCACTGCTCTTTACTATTTTCTGGAGAATTACAAAAACTTCTTTAAGTCTCAAAGTGAAAACAAAGAGAGAATTATAAAGAGAATGGATAGTAAAGTGATTGCCCGATAGAAAATAATGAGACTGGGCCCCCTTTTATATATGTGAGGGTGACTCCATGTTTCTTAATTATAAAAATAGAAAAGTACATAAGCAGAAAATATAATTTCAGGTAATTATACAAGATTGGGTAACAACTAATAAATTACCCGATCTCTATTCAGAAGCTTGATTCCCTTTCTTCACAGATCGTCCATTTGAAAAAGCTTGATCTAGTTTCCTTTTCTGCTAGTTGCACATTATTCATTTGGGAAAGGTTGTACTTTAATCAAAAAAAGCACACATGCGACCTGACGACCTGACGCATTTATCTTAGTTATTGACTATCCTTTTTTAGCATTGATAAAATGTAAATTTAAGATCGCACAATAGTCTCCAACATCGATAAAGCTTTTGGATAAGCTTCGATTTCGAGAAAATTGAGAGAAAAACTTTTAAGGAGAAAATGCTCTGAATTTATAGAATGATCTTAAATTATTTATAGTGTCTAAATAGAGCAATTGAATCTAATTATTTAGATTAACAATACCAACATAATTCGGGCAATAACAGCTACATAACAGACTATTAACAACAGTCTGCTAAGCCTAACTATTTGGTAGAGTTGAACTCTAACTAATAATGCCTCTCGAGTAATCTAGAGTTAACAAGAAGTTTTGAGCTCTTTCCCAACAACTTTTACAGGAGGATTAAAAAAAACATAGAAAGTAAAAACTAATCCAAATTTGTATACCTTTGAGACTTGTTTGTTTGTAACGTTTAAGTTTTTTCTTTTTATTTTTCCTAAAATTTTTAGAAGTAAAATGAAGGAAGAGATTTTCTTAAACCAGATTTCAAGACCTTTTTACTTTATAATTCATCTTTAAAAATGATAAAAAAAAAACCATAAATATTGCTCTCTTTGGAAGCTGGATTCATGGTGGAAAAAAAAAATTTGCAAAGGAAAAGTCAAGAAAAAAGAAAACAAAAATATTTTTCTTTTTAAAATTATTTTATTTGAATTCTACGTACCAAAAAATGACACTAAATCTAAATCTTGCTTTTCTTTAAAAAAAAAATTCCTAATTTTTTTTTTGAATCCAAATAAAAGAAAATTAATCTTTTATAATTTTTTTTCCTTCCGAAAATTCAAGTTCCAGACAAAGCTTAAGACGAGGAAGAATGAGTTTGTTACTATTTAGCTATTATGAGTATTTGTTTAAATTATTTTTTCCTTTTCTATTATTTAATTTCTATGGGAAATTTCTTACTACTATTCAAGCGTGTATATGGTTTGTTTTGCTTGGAAATTGCGTAATAGGTTGTAACAAAATAATATTTACTCACATTTTCAAAAGGAAAAAAAAAAAGAATATTTCTCATAATTTTTTTTTCTTTTCAGAAACTGAAATCACCAATATATATATATATATATATATATATATCCCAATATTTTTGACATGAAGTCTATGAAGATAAGCGTTTGAAACCCCAGTCACTAAAATAAGGCACATAAATATTTTTTTTCCCGAAAGAAAATAAGACACACTTATGTTATAGGACAAAATAAAATGAGTAATATATTGTTTTATATACCTTTCAAAAAAAAAGAGAAAAAAAAAAAAAAACTTTGCGTGTTTTGTATACAGAGATCTGATCTGAAATTGACATAAAAACAGAACCCAAATATGGGAGTATTTGTTTTTTTTTTTTTTTCGTTTTTCCCACTTTATAAATATCTCAAATATCCTTCATTTTTTTTTAAAAAAATCTCAAATTCCCAAATATATAGAATGCTAAATTGTAATCCTAAAAAGACATTTAAAGAAAAAAGGGAGGCTTATAAAAACGACAATAATTTGTAAACGACCACATATCTGCAAAACGACGGTGTTATATGTGTACAAACGACAGCTTCGTAGATGGCCAGTAGCTCGATAACAAAAAAACGACCACCTCTCTAAAACGAAAATAACTCCAAAAACGACAATATCATTTGAGCGACGGCATGTATAAGAAACGACAACATCCTAACAGATGCCTACGTGTCTTGATCCCCCTGCATTGTGAAAGGATCAACGGTTATATTCAGAGACACGAAGATGAATCCTGGACTCTCAGTTCCACAAATTTTCTCAAATTTGAACCCACAAAACAATGGGACCCAAAATTTGAATCCTGAAAACAGCGGCCCAGCCCCCCAAAACCGAGATTTGTCTCACTCAAGTCCCTATCTCTTTGCTAATCTACACGGACCTCCTCACCTCACCTCATCTCATTTCATCTCCACCGTAAAGATCCAACCAAAACCCTAATCCCCAAATCCTCACATTCAGACCACCACAGCCTCAGAAATGGCCAAAAAGAAAGTGACCCACCAACCCAAAGACCCCAAACAAGAAGCCCCTCAAGCTCAACACCCAGACCACGGAGCAAACCGAGTCAGCGAAGCCACTCCTGCTGCTACTATCCGCATGGCCGCAATGGACGACTCTTCTGACAAGCTCCAGAGCTTGAAGTCCCTCAACTCCCGCCTTCTCAAGGAGACCTATGAGCGGAGGCAACAGATGGATTCTCTGGTCCAAGCCAAAGAGGCTCTCGAGGCCGAGCTGAACCGGAAGAGTCAGGAGAAGAAGGGTTTGGAGACTGAGTTGACTCGGGCGAGTGAGAAGAGTGTTGGGTTGGAGTTGGAGAAGGGTGTGTTACGTGTTTTTGTGGAGACCCAGATGGCCCAAATGGGAGTTGGGTTCGATGGGTGGGAGAGAGAGAAGAAGGTTGAGATTGAGAGGGTGAGAAGTGAGAAAGAGGTTGAGATTGTGTCTCTGAAGTGGGAAGTGAGCAAGCTTATGGGTAGTCTTGAAAATGAGAGGGATAAAGTGAGCCGGGTTTGCCGAGAGAGGGATGATCTGAGAAAGGATTTTGAGGGTCTGGTTATGGAGGCAAATGGTTTGAAGGAGAAAGTGGTAGAGTCGGAGAAGAGAGAGAGGTTGGTGAAGGAGGAGGTTGAGAAACTGAAAGGAGAATTTAAAGGGCTAATGGAGGTAAGGGTTGAGAGAGAAAGAGCACTTGAGGCGTTGAAGAAGGAAAAGGTTTTGGCTGAGAGGAAACTAGTGGAGTCGGAAAAGCTGACTGGGGACACAAGGAGCAAGACTGAGCAGATTGCGAGAGAGAAGAATGAGATTCTGAGGGAGAATAGTGAGTTAGAAGTGCAAATTGGTGTGTTAGAGAAGGAAGTGGGCCAAAAGAACGAGGTTGTATTGGATTTGAGGAGAGAGGTTGAACTACTGCGGACCAAGATTTTGGAGTCGGATAAGTTCATTGAGGAGAACATGAAGGAGATGGAAATGGAGATTAAGTCGTTGAAGGAAGAGAAGGAGGAGAATCAACAAAATATAGAGAAGTTTCGGTTGAAATCGTACGAAGTAGGGGTAGCTTTGAAAGTGGCTAATATGGAAATAAATGATAAGGAGATAAGGATTGAAGAACTGGTTCGAACGAAAAATGAGATTGAGGAGGTGAATGTTGGTCAAGAAAGTGAAATTTTGAAGCTGCATAATGAAGTAGGTGAACTAAGGGATGCTCTATTTGCATTACGAACTTCTTGCAGAGATGAAGAAGAAAAGAACAAACAACTGCTTTCTGAAGTAAGTAATCACAATGATGCTCTTGACCGTGCTACACTTCAGAAGGAGGAGGCTCAGAGGGGTTTTGATGAGGAAAGAAAGAATGTGGAAAACTTGAAGTTGGTTATTTCAGAAGGGGAGAGGAGGATTGAAGAGATTATCAAAGAATCTCAGATTCTGAGGGGTGAGCATGAGAAGCTACTTGACAAAACTAAAGCAACAGAGAGTCGCTTGGAGTCATTGGTGAAGGAAAGAGATACAGCGCAAAAGAGCCTTCTTGAGGTTCAGAGCAGAATGGAAGAATGGAAAGCTAAAGTAGAATCAGCTGGCATTAACTCCCAAAGGGCACTTGCCATGTTGAAGAAAACTGCTGCCATGGTTTCCTCGCAATCCGAGCAGTGTGCAGATGGTAAGAAGGAAGTGCTTATCCATGAGAGGAAACTTGAAGAAGAAGTTCAACCATATGTTGCAGAGTTGGAAGCCATCCATACCGCTTTCAAGAGCAAAGAGAAGATGGTGGAAGACATGAAGCAACAGGTTGAGGATCTGAAGCGCTCTGCTGCGGAGGCACGTAAGCAGAAAAGCTTTTGGACATTGATCACTTCGGCAACAACTATTTTTGCTGCAGCTTCTGTTGCATATGCTGCCAAAGGGCGTTGAGTTAGCTTTGGTTTATTAATCAAGGTTTTGTTATTATGACCTAGTAGTTGCTTTTGGTACTAGGATCAAACTAATCAAGCTCTGCTTGATAGCACAATGATGATACGTTGTCCTCTCAAAATTTCCCATTATGATAATAATGTTTCTTTCCCGGATTATAATCCCCTTGGGATATATTAGTTGCTTCCTTGTTACATTAGACTACTTGGTCTTCGAACTTCTTGAATATGTTCTATAGTTCTATATATAGATTTCTGAGTTCCGATGAAGCTGGTTCTTACATGCGTTCTTTATATGCTTTTTTTGACTGTTGAAAACTCATTAATCCTTTTGGGAATACATCCTTATTGTCTTGATATTTGTCATTCGGTGAGCTATGTTTTTATACGGCAAAACTCATTACAAGATCTAGAAGGTGTCATGAGTTTTAACATGGGAAGCGACTCTACTATACTGATCTTATGACTCGGTACAAACTTGTGTTTCCTATTAAAGAAAAATGGAGTACCAAGGACATGAAATTGTACCGATGGAGAACAGCATCATGCTTCCTAATCACCGGATAGTAGATATATAAAATCTGTGGGTTGAATTCAGTCTGAGTTGAGGTTGTGGAGTACAAATGACCAAATCATAATGCCCCAGATGTACGAATATGGGAATTGGGTCATGACGCATATGCTGGATCTTTTTGTTAATATATTAGAATTTCGGGACTCAAAAAGGAATTTAGAGTAAAGTATGTATGTCCTTTTCAAAGGCTTAGCTGTTCCTTACCATTGTAGTGAAAATTTTAAATCATTGTGAAAGCAACTTGCCTAAGCCTATAATGGGTGTGTGATCCTCATGTGATCCCACAAAAACAACCAAATTCCAACCACCACTATTAATATACTTTCTCCCCCTCCAAACAGACAAATCTTTGCATTTTTTTCCTTGTCATGCCAAGCTCCAAACTACCCTTCTATACTTAGGACAGGGATTCAATAACTGACAAAAAAAAATGACCTAAATCTATCGACCAAGAAGAAGAAAGATGGACCAGTCATCAGTTGCATTATATAGATTACAGCATGTTTAATCCCGTTTTGGTGTTTAGATATCTAAAGCTTTTAAGATTCATATGTGAAAGGTCATTCTCCCAAACATTCAAGGTCCAATAACAAAAAAATACAAGCATTCAAGGTCCAAAAAGTCACATCCCACTACTATTTTTAGCCTTTGGAAATTTATACTTTTTTCTTAATTAGTAAGGCTTTTTTGTTTAAAAATTGGTGTCCTTTGGTCGAATATTCCAAACCCATAGATGCACATTGACATTGGAACAGCTAGAAGTTGCGGCTTCATTGATCAATTCAATAATGGTTTCGGCGTAGACATACACAAACCTAAACTTGAAGACCCCACAATGCATCTCCAGGAATGAGCCACGCAAGAGCTAAAATGCTTGAATGACTTTCCGCTGTCATTGCGTCGCATATTCCAACCTTTTTAGCCCCAAGAAACACACTTTTAGGTGCCAACTTTCTTCCTGACCATACAAATATCCTAAGGCCATGGATAATAATAGGAAAAAAGCAACTACGATTCAATCTTTAGTGGTGCACATAAAACATCCTAATTTCCAGTTCATGAGAAGACTTGTCAAAACATGAACCATATAAAGAAAACGAAGAAAAACTCAATGACAAGACAACGGCCATAGCCAACAAGCAAACATTACATATAATCTAAGGCATATATCTTATAAACATTATGAGATTACAATATCATGGATGTTTTTCCATGCATGTCTTGAAATTAGCTCTATATATTAATATTATATAACATCATTAGAGGATGGGTAACCTTAATTTTGGTGGGACTGCTGAACTTAGTCAAACAATTCCAGCTACCACATGAGCTAACCAAACAACATTTACCCAATACCAGAAACTTGGATTTCCACAACACAAAGCATCACGAATCCAGCTATATGCTGATCCATAACTTCTGAATCCAACAATCAAGCACTGCCTTCTTTAGTAGACCAAGGACCGGACTCCAAGAGTGCAGGATCTTATATCACAGCAATCAATACAACGGTAAGTAGTATTACTACACAACCTTACAAACTGTAAAATGACCCCTTAATTATCCCGGGATAAAATGTCAAGCTTCTATTTTATATGGCTGCCTGTTGGTAAAGTCAATTCTATTCACAGTCAGAACTCACAAAATTACTTATCTCATCCATCACAGTGTAGAAGTGATCATTGTTCGGCAACAAGTAAAATCCAACTGTTGCCTTCTCCAGAAATAGAAGTTTCACCACTTGGTTAGCTTTCTCAAGCCCTTTAGCATAAGCCAACTGCCAATCCTGAATAAGATCCAAGCCAGCCACCACAACAAGACTCTTGGGAAACTTGAGTCCTTCTAGGCTCTTACCCCTTGGACCAAAAGGGTTGCATGCCGGATGGTCCCTATCTTCCCCTTCAGGCAGAAAAGCTCTCCAATACCAGTCTCGATCTCTGAGAGTAACAAAATATTTCCCATCCAGTAGTGTCTCAGATTTGGTTCTCTCCTGCCCACCAAACATTGGATTGAGCAGGATGTTCCCCAATACTTCAATTCCAGATTCCACTGCTTTTAAAGCAACATTATGTACAATGTTTCCACCTGAACTATCACCAGCCAAGTATATATGAACCTTTGAGTCCTTATTGCTTTGAAGCCACGATCTTGAGTTCACCCACTTAAGAGTTGCCCATCCATCATCATAGGCACACGGGTAACGGTTTTCTGGTGCACGTCTATAATCCACTGAGACAACCACGGCCTTACAGATTCCAACCAATCGACGGCATAAACTATCATAAATGGCACTATTGCAGGAGGAATGAGCAAAGCTTCCACCGTGAAAGAAAATTATTACTGGGACAACCTTAGAGTTCACAGGCTCCCAAAGATCAGAGAGGTTCCGACGAGATTCTCCATCATTAGCAGGACGATAGACTCTGCTAATGAGTTTAGTTTCACAATCAATGATGACATCAAAGGAGCAAACCCCATTAACTGAGTTCGTATTGGATGGCACTTTCCGATCAAGAAATTCTGCCAAGTGCCTGTTGAAAGTTCCATCAGGGCGACGAAGCAGATTGTAAGCCAACTTGAAGTTGGAGATCAAGACCCATGTATTCAGCGGAACCACCGTCTGCAACAAGTTCAGAAAGATACAGGACATCATCTCATCTCTTAGCATAACAAAATAGAATTATGAAAAGTTTCTAAAATTGCGAATGACACCAGCTGTTTCATATCTACAACGAGTTCTGTTAATATTTGCAGAAATTAAAGTTTGTACGAGTATACAACAAACCTAACGAATAAAAGATTGAAAAGAGAATTAGTAGAATAACACAGTAAATAAATAAGCATTATAACAAGAGAGCATGGATTTCAGAATCTACTAAGCAAAACATGATTCAAGGACTGAATTACCAACAAAAGTCAAAACCCCCTAGAACTCAACCACAAATTGAAAATCAAACTCTCTGAACCATAGTACATGAAACTGAAGCCAAAATCAGGCTTTCGATCAATAAATAGCATAAACCAAAAGGCAGTAAAACAAACCGAGTCCAAGACAAATAGGACGAACCCAATAGAATACACTAGAAATCAGAATCCAATAAAGCTACACCAAAACCCAAAAAATAAAAAATAAAAAAAAAACGGAGCCCTAAACAACTCAATCACAAAACCAGAACTCAGATTATAAAACCTAGAAAACTAAAAGTAGACAAAACCCAATTCAATATGCAATACCAAAACCCAAGTAACACTACGCAGAAACCAGAACCAGCAACAAAAACCATACTTAACAAAAATCTAAAATTTTTAAAAACAAGCAAGAAGAACAGCATAGTAAAAATCCCAGAACAGAGCTAATAATAATACCTTGGACTCACTGATCCCAGCCATCAAACCAGTCCTCAAAAAATCTAACACCCAAAAAGGAAAAACCTAACAAAACACAACCAATCTCTTTAAACAAAACCCACTTCCAAAAAACTTGCCATATATCGAAGCAACCAAAAAAAAACGAAGAAACCCTCCCTCAAGCTCTAATCCAAGATCAGTTCCGAAAACCCATTATCCTCAAACCAAGAAATCCCAGCTCTGATCTCAGTTCTGAGCTGCTTCTTCTTCTTCTTCCTCCTTCCTAAATCTTGGTGATAAAGGCTAAAGGAGGAAAAAAAAAAAAAAAAGAAGAAAAAAAAGAAACCAGTATTATAAAACAGAGCAAGAGAGGGGAGAGAGAGAGGGTGTGAATGATAAGCGAAGAGGGCGTACGGTAAGGAGAATAGAGAGAGGGCAAAAGGCTAAAGTGCGAAGGGGATGAACAATACAAGCAAAGGACGACAGAGCGGACAAAGTGATCGGCCGAAAGAGAACACTGGTTTGTGGGTCCCACTTATCTCATATAACACGAACTTCATTAATTATTTTCTTTACATCTAATTGAAAAATTGGGTTAAGTAATGAGTGGAAAAAAAAAAAAACATTAGTTTTGAAATCTACAAAATTATACATCCAATTTTATTTTATTTTTTTTTATAAAATGATGAATTTACTCCTTATTAAATCCTGAAATTGAATTTAAATTTGCTTATTCTTCCCTATGAACATGAAAGTCGTATTAAAAATTTACATTTTGTTCATAACCGTCGCTTCCTATGTTCATTTTTTTTATTTTAGTTTTATCTTATTTTATTTGGTTTAATTAAATTTTATTTATTTTGTTATTTAGTAACAAAGATACGATGGACAATTTCACTTTTCGATTCCATAAATCATTCAAAATCGATGCGAAGGGTGTACATTTTATGTAAATTTAAAACTGAGAGATATAATTGTGCAGAACACAAAATTTATGGTTTAAAGTGTAAAAATATTTCAGGTTTTTTTTTTCCGTTTAACCTTAAAAAATATTTGGTTTTTTCTGACACTGCTGACGAATTGAAACTTTTTAAAAAAGAAAAAGAAAAGGAATTTTGAAAGGTAGAAGTGAAGGCAATATATGATTGTGGAGGCGGAATGAGTGATGAGGTGGAAGCTGGGGGAAGGGCAACGCGGTCCGTTTAGAGGTCTATTGAGTGTTGACGGTTTCCACATAAAATAAAATAAGAATAAATACAAAATAGTGCTGGTGAGTGGTGACAGCCTTGTTAATTGACATTTTGGTACTTTCTTATTCATTTTATTCCCCTAACTGCCATGCTCACTTAAATTTTTTTTAAAAAAAAGAAAAATATTAAGATAATTTTATCACTAAGAATAGATTCCTTTAATAAAATAAAGTAATCTATTATCTATTCTTCGTAGAGATAATTACATTTTAATAATTTATTAGTATTTTATTTATTTTTAACATTAATTTTCCCTAAGTCAAACATTAATTTTGACTAAAATGTTTACTAAAATATCTTTAAAGTTTAAGTATGTATTTGAATAAAAAAAATTAAAAATTAATAAATATTTAGAAATAATATTTGATATTTATAGGTTTTTTATTTTTTTAAACTACTTTTTTATATTTATTTTTTTTAACTATTATTATTAATTCGTTTTTAATTTAAATTAAGTATTAAAATAAATATTCTTAAACTTTAAAAGGATGTATTGGTAAACTCTAGGGTCAAAAAATTAATGTTTGACTAAGAGATGGTATAAATTTGTTACGAATTTCAAATCTAAAGGTCAATGTTGATAATAATTTAAACACAATGTATAAATTGAATAAATAATCAAAAAATAAGGTATAAAAATATAATTAATCCTTCTCTTATATAAGTCGGGCTAAATCATCAAAAATTTCTTTTTAAAATTTATGAGTAATTATAAGTGGATTGATTATTTACTTAAATAAAAATTGAGATACCAAAATTTTGCACACATGGCATTATTTTTATTTATATAACTTTAAATAGTATGGCTCTACATTTTTAGTTATATAGCTTTAAATAGTATGGCTCTACTTCAAAATAAAGAGAAGTTAAAATGCATATCACATAATGTAAGTTTTTTTGTCTAAAATTTTGGTGTCTTTATCTTTAGTCATCTACGTATAATACCCAGTTAAACTAAATACTAAAAAATAATATCATTAAGAGTTTGTACTTTTTAAATTGTATCTGATTCCATGAACAATAAATTTATAAGCCAAAATCTATGACCGCTGAGAGAGATAGACGACTCTTTAGTTTATATAACCTTAATTGGGTTTTTTTTTTTATGTAACCTTTTAATTGAGTTTTTCGATCTCAACTGAAATATATTTGGTTTTTACATAGTAAGTTCTATATCCATTGTTGTGCGGTCTAAAATCCTAAGGTCGCATAAGGGTTAAGTTCGACCTCCTCCGTGATGGTTATATGCGACCTCTTCCACAGGTTATATGTGACCTCCTCCGTGATGATTATATAAATCTCTTCCATAGGTTATCTGCGACCTTCTCCGTGAAGTCTCTTTTTGCATAAGTATGTGCGTCTCTTTCTGTACAGGTGGTGGGAAACCTACAAGAAAAGGGAAACAGAAGTATATGCTATGTCAAACAGGAAACCTACAAAGAAAGGGAAACAGAGGTCTCCTATTTATGATCAACTAGTTATCCATTTTGAAGGGTTATCCAATTATGTTGTTACTTAATTTACGTTATCCAATTGTATAGTTACCCGTTTATACAATTAGGATCCTAAGGACATAGGGTTACCTTTACCTATATAAAGGGGACTCAATGTTCCGAAGGTAAGCAAGTTTTGAGTATTCCAATTGCTCTTCAGTTTTTTCTAATCTCCAGACGAGACGTTGTACACTTGAGTGTTCATAATTCTTCATAAAATAGTGAAAAAATAGTGGACGTAAGCTCATCTTTTTCGGAGCTGAACCACTATAAAATCCTCTCTCCTTATTTGCTTTAATTATTAACTCAATTCGCACAAGCCACATCTCTTGATTTTTTCTAAATTTATTGTTGATAAAACCTCCATCAACAATTGGCGCTAGAAGAAGGGCTATTCCGGCAGAAAAATTTGTCAAATTCCACCTTTTCAATAATGGCAAACACTAGAAACACTACCAGAGTCACCGGAACTAGCCAAAACCAACCTCAAAGTACTGCTGCTACACAGGCAGCCCCTGCTTCGGATCAGCCTAATATGACGGTAACAGAGAACCTTTCCCAGAGACAAGATCGTATGGAGGAAATGCTCGTGAACCTTCAGCAAGTCACTAACCAGATCAATGACACCCTGCGACGACTTGCTGAAGGGCAGATGGTGACCCCACCACAACATGAACGTCCCAAAGAACGTCCTGCTCAATTACCTGAGAAGGGAATACAGATCCTCGAGACGAGAAGACGCGGCCAGCCAAGAACTCAGCAGGAGCGTCATGAAGATCGCATCTCCAAAGGGAAAAGCAAGGTCACAAACTTGCCACCAGAATCTGGTACGGAGAGTTCAAGTATGAACCGTGGTCATATACAACCTTCCTGTAAATCCACTAATAGCCAGGATTGCTTGAGCGGCGAACAAGGACGACCATCGAGAAGCGTCTTCGAAAGAATCAGCAGGGAGTCAAGACAAGATCCTGCAGACTTAAGACAGTATTTGGAGCGACGATGTGGTCATGATCAATCTGTATCGCATCACAATGACCAGAGCCGGTCTCGTCGCACTATGTCACTGGATTCCTCTCATAGGTCGTAGAAGACTCTACCTGACCAACTCGCTGTGAAACAGGATAACGAACGAAGGTCGCTTTTACCACCAGCAAGGAATGATGCTTTTCCTCTGAACGTCGATGTTCACAATTTAAGGATCGCATTAGATGCACTTGCTGGCTGGGATGATGAGCTCGCTGATGGGTATCGACAGTCGCCATTCAGCGAGGAGATTCGAGCTGCAGCCCTTCCCACCGGATTCAGATTTCCCACCATCAATACTTTTGATGGGAAGACTGATCCACAGGACCATATGGATCACTTCAATGACTTGATGGAACTTCATCGGGTTAGTGATCATGCACGCTGCAGATGTTTCGCTGTAACACTCTCAGGAGCAGCGAAGAAGTGGTTTCGAGGACTTAAATCCGGTTTAATTTCGTCCTGGCAACAATTACAGACGGCGTTTTTAAGACAGTTTCAGGCCGCAAAGAATTTCACTGTTCTGCTTGTCAGTTTGTCCGCAATCCGGCAAGGTCCAGAGGAGACTCTACGGTCTTATCTCAATCGGTTCACTTCAGAGCTAGCGAAGGTCAACAACCCAACTGAAAGAGGAGTTCTTACTCTTATGATGGCTGGGGTGCGACCAGAAACAAAACTCTGGGAGGAATTGCTTGAGCGAAAGTGTGGAACTCTCGAAGACTTCTACCGAAGAGTTGGTCGACATCTAAGGTTAGAATCTTCACATGAGAATCTTCAAAAGACTAAAAAAGGAGGAAGGACAGATGCGGCAAAAGATGCGGTCATCACCAACAACAGCGGTAATAAGAAAAAAAAGAGGAATAATGAACAGACAAATGAGAATCAGCCTAGACCTAAAAGGCAGGAGATTTCAAAAGCTCTCATGAGGTTTAATAACCACACTGAATTAAACGCGCCCATAGATCATATCTATGCAGTCACAAATCAGAAGGAGTGATTCCGACAACCAGAACCAATGAAGCGGGACATGGTAAAGCGCGACCCCAACAAGTTTTGCCGATATCACAATGATATTGGGCATGATACTAATAATTGCTTTACCCTGAAAGATGAAATTGAAAGGCTGATTAGAGAGGGACGATTGTGGCAGTACACCAGGAAGAGCGACGAAAGGCGAGAAGAAGACCAACAGCGACCTCCAGAAATTCAGCGTGAGGTGCGAACTAACGTCATGCATCTTGATCAGCGACCACGTAAGCTTCAATGAGTACCGGAAATAGATATTACCTTCACAGAGCAAGATGTAAGGGAAGTCTATTATCCACATAATGATGCGCTGGTCATAAAAATTAACTGTGGAAGCACACAGTTGTGGCGAGTATTGGTCGACAACGGAAGTGCTGTAGACATCCTATACTTCGATGCCTTCAAAAAGATGGGGTTAAATGAGTGCGACCTGAAGTCAGCCGCCACTCCCCTCTATGGTTTTACTGGTGATAGCCTGATCCCTATGGGCATGATTGAACTGATGGTCAGCGTTGGGACCTTTCCAAGGGTTTCATCAATAATGACCCAGTTTTTGATGGTAGATTGCCCATCTGCCTTCAATGCTGTGCTAGGAAGACCGACATTAAGGGAACTTCGAGCTGTTACCTCGATCTATCATCTAACAATGAAGTTCCTAACACAACATAGGGTAGGTGAGGTGCGAGGAAATCAGTATGATGTGAGGACTTGCTATAATAACTCGCTGAAACTCGTAGCAAAGGATGCGACGTCCCGTACAATGATGGTCCACTTGCCAGAAGAAGCGATCGAAGCGTCAGTCGTGGCAGCGGACAAAACGTCTGCCAAGGCAGTGAGCAAAATTCCAGTCGGATCGTCAGATAAAGCGTCAGTTGAATCGTCAGAGAGAGCGTCAATCGAAACAACCAGTGAGGACTTCGATCCTCGAGAAATTGACGAAGTCAGAACTGGACCCGTTGAAGAACTAGAAGATTTATCATTCGACCTATCTTCCAGGACTTTGAAGATTGGAACAGAGGTTCAAGGACCTGTGCGAGCTTCATTGATCACTTTTCTGAGGTCTAATTTAGATGTCTTTGCATGGCAGCATTCGGATATGGTAGGGATTAATTCAAGGATCATATCCCACCGTCTTAACATAGATCCGTCAAAAAAGCCTGTGCGACAAAAGAGAAGGGCCATGAATCCAGAACGCTACGTCGCATTAAAGGAAGAGGTGGAGAAATTGCTTGAAATTGGGTTCATAAGAGAATCTTTTTACCCTGACTGGCTTGCAAATCCGGTCTTGGTGAAAAAACCTAATGGGAAGTGGAGGACCTATATTGATTTCACCGATCTCAACAAGGCATGTCCTAAAGACAGTTTCCCTCTTCCGAGAATTGATCAGCTTGTAGATGCGACGTCGGGGCATGAACTTTTAAGCTTCATGGATGCGTATTCAGGATACAACCAAATCCCCATGTACGAGCTGGATGAGGAACACACCTTGTTCATCATTGATCGAGGGTTATACTTCTATAAAAAGATGCCCTTTGGACTTATCAATGTGGGAGCGACCTATCAACGTCTTGTCAATATGATGTTTGCGAAACACATTGGCAAGACAATGGAGGTATACGTCGATGATATGCTAGTCAAGTCGGAGAAAGCTGAAGATTACATCAAGCACCTTGATGAGATGTTCAAAATCCTCCGGAGATACCAGATGAAGCTAAATCCCCAGAAGTGTGCATTTGGAGTGGGATCTGGAAAATTTCTGGGTTTTATGGTCAACCAGCGAGGGATCGAAGCAAATCCTCAGAAGATACAAGCGTTGATTGATATGCAATCTCCTCGTAAACCTAGAGATGTGCAAAGCCTAGCAGGAAGAGTAGCTGCTCTCAGTCGGTTTGTATCCAGATCAACCGATAAATGCCAACCTTTCTTTGAGGTGTCGAAGGGATCAAAAAGGTTCGAGTGGACGGAGAAATGCGAGCAGGCGTTCCAAGAATTGAAAAAATACTTGGGTTCTCCACCACTCTTGTCGAAACCAAATCCGGGAGAAGAATTATGCCTATATCTCGCTGTTTCTAAGTATGCGACGAGTGCCGCATTAATTCGCGAGGAGGCAAATATTCAGCGACCTGTGTATTATGTGAGTAAGAGATTACTTGACGCTGAAACCAGGTATCCGGAGATGGAAAAATTGGCGCTGGCACTCGTCATTGCATCAAGAAAGCTTCGACCTTACTTCCATGCTCACTCCATCCGGGTTTTCACGAATTTCCCGCTGAAACAGGTCTTATAGAAACCTGAGACGTCAGGGCGGCTGCTTAAGTGGGCTATTGAATTGAGTTAATTTGACATCAATTTTCAACCTCGCACTGCTATAAAAGGTCAAGCCATCGCAGAATTTACATACGACGTCAATCTTCCCACGGGAGTACTCGAGAAACCTGCCTCAAATACATCAAAGTTGTGGAAGCTTTATGTTGACGGGTCATCGAATGAGAATGGAGCNGGATCAAAAAGGTTCGAGTGGACGGAGAAATGCGAGCAGGCGTTCCAAGAATTGAAAAAACACTTGGGTTCCCCTCCACTCTTGTCGAAACCAAATTCGAGAGAAGAATTATGCCTGTATCTCGCCGTTTCTAATTATGCGACGAGTGCCGCATTAATTCGCGAGGAGGCAAATATTCAGCGACCTATGTATTATGTGAGTAAGAGATTACTTGACGCTGAAACCAGGTATCCAAAGATGGAAAAATTGGCGCTGGCACTCATCATTGCATCAAGAAAGCTTCGACCTTACTTCCATGCTCACTCCATCCGGATTTTCACGAATTTCCCGTTGAAACAGGTCTTACAGAAACCTAAGACGTCAGGGCGGCTGCTTAAGTGGGCTGTTGAATTGAGTCAATTTGACATCAATTTTCAACCTCGCACTGCTATAAAGGGTCAAGCCCTCGCAAATTTTATCGCAGAATTTACATATGATGTCAATCTTCCCACGGAAGTACTCAAGAAACCTGCTTCAGATACGTCAAAGTTATGGAAGCTTTATGTTGACGGGTCATCGAATGAGAATGGAGCAGGTGTGGGCATAGTTTTAATCAGCCCTGAAGGGCACAATATTCATTATGCGCTTCGCTTCAAATTCCCAGCGTCAAATAATGAGGCCGAATACAAAGCACTGATAGCTGGCCTAAAGCTCACACAGGAAATGAAGGTCGAAGCAATCAAGGTGTATAGTGACTCCCAGCTGGTCGTCTGTCAGGTTAAGGGTGATTATCAATTGAGAGGAGAGAAGATGATGGCCTATTTGAAGAAGGTGCAGCAGTTGTTCTTAACGTTCGACGCATATGACATATAGCTTCTTCCTCGTATTAAAAACACCCGGGTAGATACACTCGCTAAGCTCGCTTCGACAAAGGATGCAGAATTATTGAAAGTAGTTCCCGTTGAATTTCTTATCTCACCGAGCATCGAGGTCGAACCCCAAGTAATTATGTCGGTTGATGAGGAACCATCGTGGATGGACCCCATAATCCGATATATACAAAGCGGCGATCTCCCTGAAGATAAAGACGATGCAAGGCGGCTTCGCATAAAAGCAGCTCGCTATATCATTCAGGATGAACAACTTTATCGAAGGAGTTTCAGCTCGCCATTATTATTGTGCGTCAATGATAAAAAAGCACGTTACATTATGAGGGAAATTCATGAAGGAATATGTGGGAATCATTCTGGGGGGCAAGCGCTCACGAATAAGATTCTTCGACAAGGGTACTTTTGGCCAACTATGAAAAAGGATACATTGGAATTTGCTAGGAAATGCGATAAATGTCAGCGATTTGCGACCATTCCTAGAAAACCACATATTCATTTAACTTCGATGACTAGTCCATGGCCATTTGCTATGTGGGGAATTGATATTATCGGGATGCTTCCATTAGCGTGAGGTGGTTTGAGGTATGCGGTGGTCGCAGTCGATTACTTTACAAAATGGACGGAAGCCGAAGCCTTGAGCACCATCTCCGCGAAGAAAATGATAGATTTCGTTTATAAATCTATAATCTGTCGTTATGATATACCACATACCATAATATCTGATAATGGAAAGCAGTTCGATTGCGACGAGTTCCGTGACTTCTGCAATAATTTGGGTATCAAAAAGAGCTTCTCCGCTGTTGTTCATCCACAGGCCAATGGGCAGGTCGAAGTGATAAACAAAATACTCAAGCAAAATATAAAGACAAAGCT